>VWZW01008817.1:645217-804972 GCA_013397115.1 Edolisoma coerulescens | reverse complement strand
AGCCCTGGGAGCACAACTTGAGATGCTCCTACCGCGAACTCTCCTCTCTGCCCGCCCCGGTCTGTCGCTGCCTTCGAGGAAGGCAAGCTCATGCTTTGTGGGGGCTCTCGGAGGAGCACCTTCAAAACCCCCAATAGTCCTCCAGTGCTGGCCGTCCCAGTCACCACAGCCCACACGGTGAGCTCTTCTTCCCGCCTCGTCAGCTGCCAACTCCCATGACACTGTTCACAGATACATAACGTACACAGCCGTGAGGAAACTGGTGCCAGAGGAAAGGCCTGGCTCTCAAGACCTGGAGTTTAGACGATGACAAGGTGAGACTGAACGTGTGAACTCCCAATTCATTTAAATGAGTGCTCGTGCCTTAGAAGCAGAAGAGACTTCCCCAGCCAGCCCTGAAAATAACTGTGATGCACCAACCTTCCAGATCTGGTCTGAGACATCCTTCCCTGATGAGCAGTCCTTGCCACGTTAGCCCGAGCCCATCAGAGACACCACTAGCTATAGAGCTAACAGGATGGAGCAAATGTATTGACCAGTTTGCATCCTGCATCACAGTTCAGCATTTTGCCTTGCTCAACTCTAAACAAAATAACAGGATACACCCTCAGTAACAACATGTCCCTAATATTATACATCACTTAAACATTAGTGGTTGGTTGTAGGACTGGTCAGCTTCTGCAAACAGCATTCTTGACCCAAAATAGTGTTCAGCTGATGTGGGGCGAAAAAGGAATTACTGTTTGCCTATAAAGTATTTAGCCCCAAGATAAATCCTTGGCTACAGCTACAACTGGACATCACATGCTTCTCCACCTCTTGCCAAAAATAACAAAGAATTTCTTTATTTACTTGCACAACTACATGTACTCTGCTATTTTTTCTCACTACTTGTTCCAGTATTTTCAACACGTGTCTGCTTGATTTTAACCTTTATTTAGGACCAATCCTTGTAATAAAGATTGTTAGGATGTGAAGTCAGAATTTGAATTAATTAATTGGAGAAGACAGACTTATTGTACAGAAGTATTAAACCTAACATTGGAGTTACTACCACAACACCACCAATACTCAGTCTTGTAAGTAATGAGCCATATAATTTAGGGCTTGGGAAGAAATACGTGGGTGTCAATGGTAGTAAATTATAGCTCTCAAGAGCTGCTTACTGATTTTAGAAATATTAATCAAGCTCCTAAAAAATAACATCCTACAGATTTCTTTCTACACATTTTATTAACATATAAATAGACAGTAGATGTTGATAAACATTCTTGTTGATTACTTAACCATACAAACTCTAAAGTGGCTTAACAAAAAAAAGCATTAAATGTATGCTCATTCAATCTGTACTTCATCCACAAACTTAAATTGGTGTACATCACCCCAAATTGTGATCCACTGACAAGTCTCAGTATAATTTTTCTAGCTGTTTTTTAAGATCTATTTCTAGCAATTTTCTCATGTTTCACCATGCACCTTCTTATAGTTTGATAACCAAAACAATCCAAATACAGTTGTAAATTTGAATGATACCAATCCTCTAGTAACAGGCAAAATTATGAATCCAGTGCTCCGCAGATACACATGCACAAATTCCACCAGCTTTCAGAAACAGATTTTAATTTAGATTTTGAAAAGAAGGTGTGACTTTGGGCTCCTTAACCTCCCTTATCATACAGCTCTCTCACTGGATCTTTGAGTTGGTCACATTTGCTAAATGACAGCACCTCGCAAAACATCCCAGCACTATCAGTTCTGTCCTCATGTTCCAGTTTTTGCTAATTAGATCAAGCTAGACTTCCACTCACCTTGCAACAGGAGTATCATCAACGTGTAATCAAACTCTCAAATCTCTTTGAAACTCCTTCAGTTGCTTTTGTGGAGCACAGCATCCCTCTGCAGATCCATTATTTGTCCTTATTTCCTTACAAGCTCCCTCAGTAAGCTCCCTTCTTTGGGAGCTGTTTCAACTAAAGGTTTCCTCATCCACTGCACATTTCCTCAGCGTTAGGACTGAGGGCTGGCCAGAGCCAGCGCGAGCCGAAGTGCTGAACCTCCTCCGTCAGTGATGCCTAAGGATTACTTTGGCCACAAAAAAGTTTTTGAGTGCCCACAAAGCACAGTAAAACAACATTAGATGTATCAGCAAGCTTTAAACACTCTGATGAACGTTTCTATCAGAGGTTAAATATGACTGTGCCTGAAAAGCCCTCACATGATTTTTTTTGTCACGTGGAAAACAGCAAACACTTCCCTGTCCTAATTTTCTCTTGGCAGGTACATTTGTGGTGGTAGGCAACTGAGGGGTTAATGTGGAAACTCCTGTTACACCTGTAAGTACTGTGGACTACTGATACCATTTGGAGGGGAGTGTTTTGTTTCAAAGTACTTAAGTAACTCAGTGGAAGGAGGCCCCATGTCATATTGATTCATTTAGGAAGTTCAGCATTGAAACACACACCTCCGTGGGGTCCTGTTCCTCCTTGTTTCTAAGCCTTCACAGAGGAGAAGCACTAGTTAGGTGTGAGTGCTCTGAATGGAAAAAAGAAACAGAAGTTAGAAGAAGAAGATATTTCCAACAGACGTAATCTATTATGCAGCAAAAAGAAATGATCTAGGGACAAACAAAGGCTAGAAGCTTTTGGCAGAACACCTACCAATGACATTTTGTGCTATTTTTGTTATCAAAATCCCAAGTGTAGATGCAGACTGAAAATGTTTTGGCTAGAACAATTTGTTTTACTCATCAAACTGCTGTAAGCTGTATCATCAAAACACTTTCTACAGCCAGTATGAGTTGTTTATATCAACTTATGAGTTCTTTTTATCAGCTAGACTCTTAATTTTTGAACAAGCTTGAGTCCTGAACAAGGTTCTGCTATTAGAGCAAAACCACAAAGATAAGGACAGGACAAGGCAAGACCACAGGGCTGTAATTCCATCCAGCAGGCCCTGTGCTCAGTCCTTAATAACATAGGTGCAATTGCATGAAACAGCAAGCCACACTCCCAGTTCATCGCTGTGAAAAGGGACAGAACTGGCCTCTTGCAATTTTCCTGACCGGTTAAATCTCTCCGGTGATAGCTCTCCACTGCTGGCACTGAACATCCCATTTAGCAGATTCAGCTCACCTGGCAGAAAAGGCTTTTCTTGGGAAAGGAAAACACTCAGGGGCTGTCAGAGCTGACACAAAGAGGCAGGCAGAGTTTTTCCTTGTCACCTGGATGGGAGAGCTGTGCAGGCTTCAGCTGAGTTTCCTGGGTAGAAATTATGAAATGCAAACAACCCAGAAGCTGGCTGGCAACGTGTTGTTGTGACCACTGCAGGTGTCTGGGCCTTCCCCTAATTTGACAACTACAAGCAGCAAGTACAGATCAACACAAGGAGGGTGGAACAAGCAAAGGTTCCACTTAAATTTGTCTTTTTTTAAAACTGGCAGGCCACAGTCTTTAGTCTTTCCCACAGTACTTAATAATGTGTTAAGCAGGAAATTAATTCATGGATTCAAATTATAGGATTTCAAATTATAGTATTACTTTACTGTTTTTCACTCTGGCTGATATATTTTATGCTTACAATATTTATCCTTCCAAAACAGACATAAGACTGGACAAAATTAAGTCTTTTTTTCCTCACACTTCCTTATCTAAAGCATTTTTTTAACTGATGTAACTGTCACTAAGTATGGCTTGTATTATGAGAAACAAGCACTCGATATTCTGGATTTGGATTAAAATTTTTCAAGATCCAAATTCCTGCAGAAACATGTAAAGGGATCAGAGTTAAACTGATTAAAATTGCTCTTTTAAGATATAAAAATTTAAATTTATGATCAGTTTCCACTGATTACCATCATATTCAGATAAGCATAGTTCAAAGTTCCCCACCTCCCCTCCCCATAGATATGTTTGCTAGATATATCCAAAATCCAACCTTCTGTTGGTGGGTGTAAATGGAAAATTCCTTTCAAATTTAAAGCAAACATACACTTTGCTCCTTTTGCAACAACTGGAAGGTCACTTGAGAAGCACCGTGTTTCCTCAATTAAAAAACACACAGGTTTCTCTATGCATTTTACACTGAGGCATTTGCAAAAGTAAGCACATGCATTCAAACACAAATTTCACCTTTTATTTCCACTTTATTTTTTGCAGATTTAAAATAAAAAAGACAGGCTGGTGCGGAGGTGGGGGAAGGTATTTGTTTATTGTTTGCTGTTTAACTTACAAATTCAACAGCCTGGCTCCTCTGGAAAGATTTAAAAGCAGCTAAGGACAGAAAATACCTTCCATGGGTTCGTGGTGGTTTCTGGGGCTTTGTGCCTGCTGGAGCCAATGTTCATTTCATGAAGACACCACAGGTCCCCGTGCATCTCCCAGGGGATGAATGAGGAGCGATCCACTTTGCCTCTTCCAAAGAAGAAAATCAGATTAAAACATTCTTCAGATTGCCTGTCTTTCTGCTTGTTTCTTCCTCAGCCTTTAAAACCCAGTTCCAAGAAACCTCTAGCACCATCCTCATGTTGCTGTTTCAAATTCTGCCAGGTAATGGTAACTCTTAGGAAATAAACTTGTCTGCTATCTGAAGGTAATGACAGGGTGACTAAAACAGTATTTCTTAGAAAATGTAAAAGGAATCTAAATTCTTTTTGGTTACCAGGTAGATAAAAGCTGGCTGACTTGAGATGAAATGCACACCTCATCCAAACTAAAACAATAATCCCCTAATTTTTCACATCATAGAAAGGCAGAAAAACTACACTGTAGAATCATTAAGATTGGGAACAACCTCCAAGGTCATGGAGGCCAACCTTTAATAGAAGGGTGATGTTTATATACAAGGCAGCAGGAAAAAAAAACCATAAGTAGAAAAATATCACGAATTTATCTTGAAATCGCATAAATACCTACTACTTCAATTTAGGTTTTACAGAACTTTTCTCTCTCTTTTTTTTTTCTGTTGTTTCTTCTCAACCTTATTGTCCTTTTCAGTGCCATAGTTGTTGAAACAGCTAACTGGGACAACTATAATTTAAAAATATGGCACCCTGTTAATTGTCACAGATGATTTTGCTCAGAGACACTGTGAAATGCTTGTTTCTCTGCTTGTGCACATACTACATCAATAGGTGTGGATTTGACAGATGCTTCATTGCTGTGTTTTAAACTATGCTAAGATCTTGTTCATATTAACATATTTTCTTTAACAAAGAGTTAAAGAAATGCAATATTCTGTGGGGTGGTTGAAACATCTTTACTGGATCATGTGAATGCTAAGGTATCATGGTATTGTATTTTTCAGACTGTGTTTTCATTTTCAGTCTGGTTTTCCTCTTTTTAAGAGCCATAGAAGTAGATCATTCCTCACACATGTACCTTAGGACATCCACAAGGAAAGGGTCTGTCTTCAGGAAATATGTCACCATAATGCACATTTCTAGTTTGACACTGCAAATTGTCTTCCAAGAGTCTTTCTGATTTAGCTATTTTCATGTAATCACTAGCCTTTGTGGTGTCTGAGTGTCTTTCACAGAAGTGTATTTAATAATAACATTTTTATGCTCGCTCTCTCAAGCAGGAAAATAATTAGAAGTGACCGTTAGGGTTAACTAACGTTAAATGTGTACAAAAATACAGTATGTTTCTATTTTTGGGGTGTTTGGCAAGGACAAATATATTTTTACAAATATCAGATTTCTACATGATAAAATGGTGAGAATCTGGTATGAACTGAGAATGATAATATCCAAGGCAATCAGCAAAAAATAAGATTGTCCACTACCCATTTAATGATATCCAAACACCAGAAAAGTGTTTGCTTTACATAAAGAGTTAAAAACACATTGAAACACTTTTTCTACAGAGGAGAAAAATTACTTTTTGAAATAAAAAGCATATTTAAAACAAAAATTCCAATGATATTGTGCTAATTTTAAAAAGCTTTAATTGCAAATATTGTCCTTTTTTCCTGTTGTTTTGAAATAAGCATCAATAAGCACCCTACGTTTAAAAATATCCATAGGGTACTGTCCACTAATACTACAATCATTTCATTTTTACAGGTGAGCAATGACTTCTCTCTTTAGTGACTGATACATTGCAAGATCAAGGGCTGCAGACAGATGAAGAGCGCAACAAATGTTCCAGCTGACCTCACTTTCCAAAATGCATCATTCCTACAAATAAACGTCATTAAACACAAGCGGGCAGTCAAATTACAGAATTAAAACATAATCCTGCATTACTCGGGTGAGTCGGTGCTTATTAGCAGGTGTACTGACTCCAGGGAAACTATTGACATGAATAAAGATTTCTGGGGCTGTGCTTTTGCAATATATTCCAAAGCCTTTTGAAGTAAATAGACTGATTAACTGACTGCTAGCTCAGGCTGATGTTTCCCCGTGGCAAGGAGAAGTTTTATCTTAATGGAGAATGTATCAGTCTCCCCCACAAGCCACAGCACACAGGAGGGGAGCCTGCTCTAACTCTGGCAGGCTCTGAATCACTTCCAAGCCTATTTTAGAATTAAATGGAAGATGACCTCGTTACCTGGGTCTCTCCAACCTCACCATGAAAGCACTTGAGGACTGAGCCAGGGCTTTGCTATCAGCAGCTAAAGTCCGACCACATCAAAAACAAAACCCAAACCGCACAAAAACCCCCTTTTGTTGTGGCAGTGTAAGGCCCTGTCACTAATCTGTCTGTGGCACAAATCCTTCCTGAGAAGCAGTTTTACCCAAGTCAATGTGCACGTGGCTTGCAAAGGTCCACGTACACCCTCCCTTAATAGTTTAATACATCAGCAACTCATCCATATGCTTTCCTACCTTTTAAAAGCAGATATCCTTGTTTCTCCCCTCCCCCATGAGACATTGTTAATGAAACAGCGGTTAAAAATATCTTCTAAAGATTTAAATTACCACATTAGAGACTCTCCACCTAGAATGAACAACAGAAAAGGCACATTAATTACATGAGTTATGAAAACAGATCAAACCATTACAAAGAAAAAACCATTTCCTTCTTTAGCAAAGAGGGTATTTTCCTCCGAATGTGTTTATTCAGAGATGCAAATGTTCTAATAGAATTCTTACAAAGGTTACAAAAGTAACTTGTGCTTATTTTTTATTCTTCTGTTCCAAACCCGTAACGGCCCAAATCTGTTCCAAAGGAAAAGGTGATGTTCAGCAGCAGTTTAATGAATTGTTTTGACCCAGTGAAATACACCGTGTCCCCTCCTAGTAATGAGACACTTGGCAGAAAGTATCACATCACACGAACAATGGCAGCAGGCTGTCCTTACGGCCACAAAGCCCCGTCACCTCTGAGCAATCTCTCCTCAGACAATGCAGGGGAAGATCAGGTAACACCTCTGCTGAGCTAACTTCAATGTGCACTTGGTGGTGGTGCTGCTGCTTTGACCTGCAGCATTTTCAGTTTATAACCATTTTGATGGCAGTAAAAGCTTTATGAATATTTTCATTTGCTTTTCTTTTAACACCTCTTTGCTAGTTAGACATAAAGCTCATGTTGCTTTCCGACTTGCACTTTTGATTAAACAAATTTAATTTTAAAATGTTTTAGTGTAAAATACACAAAAACATCATGTCATCACGAAACGACATGTCTACTCATGTGACATTTTGATTAGATTTGGTGTGAAGGTAGACAGGAAATCAGTTGGGTTTTATGGCTTTATCATATTTTGATATAATTACCACTCTGCCATTGGAACAGGGAGCACAGCCCTACACATTTATGATCTGATGTTGAAAAGAAAACGAGAGCGGAGAAGTGGAAAGGAAAAAGGCAAACAGGTATCTATACATAAAAACATGGTCATAAACATCATGTCATGCTCAACACAAAAAGAACAGCAATGCGATACAACAGGTGAGAAAATGGAAGGGCAGAAACTGCAGAGCACAAAACACTACCACTACCCCAGGAAGACTGAGCCTGGTGAGGTCATGGTGAGATTTTACTGAATGTGTGCATGCAAAAGTTCTCATGGTATCCTCAGAGTCTGGCAACAGCACTGCAATGATTTTGCTGGATTTTCTCTTGGAGGGGATCACAAGGAGTGGAAGAATTGCCATCAGGACACAGAGGCACGAGCAAAGGCCCACGGCTCCAGTCTCAGGTGCTACTTAACTGAAGGTCTCAAGAATACTGGAGATCCTTCTACAAACGAGTTATTTTTGCCAGCATTATACTTGTGGCTTAGAAAACACAGTTTCTACGGTTCTAATATAAGCACTGAACCTCAAGACCATTTTCAGATTAATTTTTCTTTTTTAAATACAAACTGCCTATCTCAGAATAAGATAATGAACTGGCACATGTTACATAAATAGTTCATCTGTCAGGGATTGAAGTACTTCCATTCTTACTTCTTGTGCCATATCTTACAAAGGAAAATATGTACAGCTATTCCTGACAAAAACAATTTAAAAAGTGCAAATTAGTTTATCCTTTTTCTATCTCAGTGACAAAACCCATCATTATAGACTTCATTATTTTTCTCTATGCATGTTATAAAATAATTTAAAAATGAAAAATACAAATCTGAGAGTAGACATATTTTCATTAAAAATATGCTTCATTACTCAGTTTAATTTATTATTTAATTACATAAGCGTGGGACACGGTAGTCTACAGTTCTTATTCTGGATAATCCTCAAAATGTGATAAAAGTCATCCTGTGAGGAAACGTATCCCTTATCACTCATGTTTCACAAAAATACCAAGAAGCAGCTGAAGGTAATAGCTAAAAGGGCAAGTGTTAGGGCACAGACTGAAACAGCCCAAAATAGCAGGAAACAGCAGGAAAAAGCATAACTTCATCAACAGGTCTGGGCTTTTCAAGCAGCCTGTGTACAGAGTAGAAGCTACACCATTTAATCCACTGACTGTGTTTTCAAGTGTTTATTTTTGAGCACTACTTTGCGTACACATGTGTAGCCAGTTTTATATCTCTTTTTTTTCACTTGTTTATGACTTATGCTTAAGAAGAGATTACAGAACAGGGAAAGGACATGCACAGGTCTTGGGAAGCAGCGTCCCAGACCGTGGGAGTGGTGTCATTACTTGGAGAGAAGCCCTGCAGGCTTCCCCTCATGGCAGAGGTCCTGGTGGAGGGGAGGTCCGCGTTCAGCACGGTCTCCCTGGCAACCGCGGTGGGCATCGCACACAGGTACCACATCCTGCACCACAGCCAGCACACACAGGCAGTCCTGCCAGAGTTCTGCTCCCCTCCTACACCTCACAGAGCTCCTTTCATACCTAGTTTTCCTCTCTGTAGCTGTTAATCACACGATGTGATACTAATCACCAACAGCACTGATATATTCTGGAACAGGCCTGGGCAATCAGCAGCATCAGGGCTGGGGATAAACTTTCTACAAATCTAACGTGGTTGTAGAAAGGAAGCTGATGGGCAGCTGTGCACAACACAAGCAATGCTGGCTAAATGATCTCCTGGTGCAAACCCATTACGGTCAGTCTAATTATTTCTAGGATGAATATGGCTCCGAATGCTTATTGATTACTGAAGAAAATTTGCACACTGAATATTTTATTTATTAAGTTTCTTACCTATACAGCTCTTAAGATCAATGCTGGAATAATAGTAGAAGTTCCATTTTCATTCAAATATCTCCTGATGCTTTGTGTGTGGTAACTACTATCAAAAATCTCACAATGCTTATACTAAACTACAAATGAACATTTATGGGAAATATCCAGAATATTAGTATTAATTTTAATAGATATAGAGACATCAATATTAACAAAGTAGCACAAATTACAGACCAGAATTTCATGGTCAGGAGTCACCTGAAATATAAACCACAAGGATGGCTTCCAAATGAAATCTTACAGAGCTTCCTATCTAAGCATCAGACAAGAGACGACAGATGGATTCAGAGAGAAAAAGGGGAGTGTACAAGGAAAGAGGAGACAATCTTGGCCAGCACTGTAGGGAGCATCATATCAGTGCACCAGCTGCCCACCTGCCTCAGGAGTCCTTATTTCCTGAAGGAAGAAATTTTGCCAGTGCCAGTTTTATTCATTATTGTAGGACTGCCAACATTTTTTTTTCTCCTGAAAGACAAAAATATGTACGTCATGTAAAACCCAATAAATATAATGCAAGTCCCACCAAAATGTTCAAAAATTACATCAGTGACATGAGTGGGACCAAGATTTTTCACAGACATTTTTCCATTTCTTCAAGTACTGTTCTCATATGTATTCATCCCCCCTCAAAAGCGGAGATGACAACTTAATGAGAAAAGTATTAAAAAATATCCCAAACAAACCTGGATTGTTAGTGTGGTTCCACTCATCATTACATACCATAAAGACATGGAAATCAGCTTTTTACAGCCTGGCATGATGACAGCCATTTGACTCTTGAACTTAAAAGCAGTATAAATATTTTTGGTTTAACACATGAAATGTAACCATCAGACATCAACCATTCTTTACCATTTGAATGCATTTCTTCAGGAGAAGCAAATTCATGTATTACAGTAGAAACTAATAACTATTTCACAGCAGGGTATGAGTAGCTTCTCATCCATTTTTTATTAAATAGTTGTATCTGTTACATGTGTGAAAGATTGCTTTAGCTGCTTATATGAGGCTTTTAAGGCAGAATAGCATTCCACTCAGCAGATGATACTGCAAAGCACTAATTTAATTCAATAATTAACTTCCTTGTGTTTCACTTCCAAGCTCAGAATATTATCTTTAATTAAAAACACAATAGGAAATTGCCTAGTTATCTAGTTCTTTAACAACGTACTTCTTAGTGTAAGGCACTTAAAACTAATTTAGTCACTGTCTGTAGCTTTTGCACTAAGTCATACTTAAAAATGAGCTGGTTAACTCATGTCCCTAAGTTAATACCTAGGAAAAAAGTGCAGCTCCTGGCTTTATTTCTGATCAGTGGTGGAGTATCTCGGTTGCAGCAACCTGGCCATTCATCCTTTCCCCCTTTCATTTCAGTGAGTGTATCTCATATCTTCCCACAGTAGCCTCAGAAATGCCTTTTGGCCCAGGTTCTGTCATTTCTAACATCATTTGCATTTGCATTATTTACAACAACTTTACATTGCCTTTTGTACCTTATTACACTCACTAAGTGACTGTGGAATCAAACTTACTCATTAAAATATCTTTGGCAAAGCTCCTTTCTGAATCATAATTTTCATTTAGTTTCTTTTCAGGGTATAATTTTTAAAGCTTGATGTTTATTAGACAAACAATAATGAAGTTGTGAGGCCTCCAAAGTGATTTATTTTTGAGACCTCTTTTTAACCTTTTAATTTAAATCTTAATTTGGAATTAGTTTAACATGAGAAAGTGAGATCTATTTTTCACGCTAATCCTAAATCAATATTAGCTCAGAAAATTATTCTATCTGAGCCAGAGAGCATATATTATACCATTAAAAGTAACCTTTTGCAGGGAACATCAATAATGCTGCCTCAAAATAATTCATTTCCATGAATCACAATGAGAAATTCATGGGGTTTTTTTGCCCAGACACCTTAAAATAATTTTGCCTCTCCATAATCCTCCTCTGTATACTGTTCCTGCTTAATTGTTGCTAATGAGCATGTAGAAATAAGGTGGTTAACACATCCCATAAAATGTTTGCCTTGACATGTGTAGAAAGGTTCTTCTAAGACACACCAAGACAGGCCTCAAGAAGTAATTGAGCTGAAGTACATTGGAAGAAAAATCATGATTTAAAGGCAACAGTTTGATTACTTTACAAAATGTTGACATTATTTATTACAAATATCAACAAAATCATTACACTTCCATGAATTCTTCAAATTGAGTTGAATCAGTCTTTCTTACTAAGGCAGGTTTAATCAGTATTTCCCAGAAAAGAATGGTAAATACTGCAAAATTGCTGAACTTAATCTAGATATTAACCAAAATAAAAACTCTCCAAATATTTTATTCTTTAAGAAAACCTTACAAATATAATCCCATCCTGGCATTGGGAATATTGCAATTATTGCAAATCGTGTGGTTTGGTTTAAAAAAAATTAAAATAATTGAAAAAAAAAAAAAGTTGTTAAGCTGTTTCCTCTTCCACTGATCATCACTCCCTTATTTTCAAAGCTCTTGAGATGAGTTTGTCTCCTCAGGCCCAGCAGGACATCCCTGCAGATTTTCCTCTCCCTGATGCCATTTCAGTGCAGACCGAAACCACCCATGGATGTGTCCGCGGCAGCTGTGGTGGCACTCCCTGCCCCGACGGTCCCAGCAACACGGCAGGACTGAAAACCAGCCCAAGAATCAAAGAGAAACGGTGGAAAAAGCAAGTTATTCTTCTTGCCATCACAAATTTTTCCAGCAAATTGTCTTTCCAGCTAAGGGAAATCATAGTGCTGTGTAGTGGTCTGTGAGGAAGTACAAAATCAGCTGGAATATCAGTAAGGTTTTAGTTTTCTGTGAATGAGATGGTATTAAACTTTATAAACACTATATAAATTTAACACTATTAAATTTCATCACATTCAATTATTTTTTACCCTATATTAAGAACATGCATCTCCTGGGCTGCACGGTTATTTTTCCACTTCCAGAGCCCGCCCTCCCACACACGCAAAGGTTCAGACCCTTCCCCTTCTCCTCGTGTGCCGTAATTCCGGCTGGCCCTGGGAACTGAGGTTTCCAAAAGCAGTTCTGTGCCTGTGCCACCAGAGCCTCCAGCACAGAGGTGTGCCAGGGCACACACTGCTCCATCGCTGCTGGCACTGCTTGTCCCATAGGAGCCAGCTGGAACAGCTCTCATCTTTCACAGACACCAACCCAAAGGTACCACTCAAGTCACCTGCATTCCCCACTTTTCTCTTTCAACCAGCACTCTGGGTAGTCTTTTCCTGCAGGTTTTAGAAGCAGCTGTGATATTCAATGGATTTTCTATTAAAGGTCATTGTATTCTCACATTGTATTTCTATTATAATTCAGACTTATTTTGGCTTGGTCTGGGGACATGACAGAGGTTAACCCAATCCATAGATCACATCAGATGAATCATACACGAAACGTTTCCCAGGTCATTCAAGGTGAAACAGAATTTCAGATGGAATACCCTCTTACAGAAGAAATAGTATTTAGGTGACTGCTGAACAAAGATTTGCAATAAATTCTAACTCAGAAATTGCACTGCAGGAGGAGTACTGGAAACAGCCGCTGTTCTCCCAGGTTTTGTGCTCCACGCACACGGCAGCCCCGAGCCGTGCCCCGACATGCCCAAGGCATTGTCTCACAGGGCGAAATCCCAGCGCCGATGAAACTCCGATCAGCACCCACTGAAGTGCCCGATCCTTCCCGTGCCTTTCTGCATGTTTCCCCCCACCCAGCTGGCTGAGCCATCCTGCTGCAGCCCCGAGGTGTCTGATTGTTAGTCTGTGTCTCTTGGGCAGGGGGGTTAAGACTTTCTATTTCCAGTAAGGGTTCTTATTCCTCCTCTGGTTTTGCTTTTCTTATTTCTGAAGAAAGGCACATTGTCTAGTTTAAAAAAAGTTTGAGACAGAGTGTGAACACTAATTAGTAAAACGACTTCAACGTATGTACTTTATATTTTTCAAGCATATTCTACACATTATCAAAAAAAAAAAGCCAACCTAGAGGAGATCAAGCAGTGGAGTTATCCTGTGCTGATGGTACTAGAAAAACCCCTTTTGCAGAAATAAAATTACAGTTTTGCAATGTCATAAAGAAGAAAAAAAATTAAAGGTTGCCCAGAAATATCAAAAACATATGCTTTTTATGAAGAGCATACTGCAGAAAGCATCTCATTTCCATGAATTAGCATTTGCTCATCCTTATTAGCAGACACATATGCCTACTTGTCCTGTAACTTAACATTGAAGGCCAAATTAAAAAGATGTCATACACCAGTTGCTGAACAGAAATTATCCATATAAAAAGTTCATTATTTAAAAGACTCTTAAGAGGATGCCAGTGTTGATTTGAATTGACTCCAGGCATTTCTATGCTTATTATTTGGAAAGTTGTAAGTTAACTCCGTGGCACTTCACTTTGACAAAAAAAGGTACGATGCAAAACTGAAATCAGAGTAATAAACTCTGACAGAAAGAAGACATTAATAGGAGCAACCAATGACAAAATAAACTGTAGATCTAAGCAATGGCTTATCAAACCTAAGAGGATTTGCCTAATTAATCCTGTGTGGCACAGCTATCCAGATTGCTTTTCCGTCCAATCCATATTGTTACTATTCATTACTTACTCTTGGCTTTCTAGAAACAGGAGACATATCACGTAACAAGCTAAGCAGCATCACCTATTTTTGAACTGCTTTACTCTACTATCCTGTAAGCAGTTAACTAATGCACTGCAAAAATAGTTCCAGAGCTCCAAACTGTTTGGAATTAGTTTATTTTTTTAAACGACTAGCCAAAAGGTAAGAGTAAGCATTAATTATTTGGAGAGCAGCATTTGCCTTTAGAAGGGAACCTCTTTTTTAGAATAAATTGTGGAAAAAGGACTTTATGTCTGCATACTTCATGTTTGGGTTTGAGTTCAGCGAACAAAATGTGCAGGCTAACAAGAAGTGTATTGTCAGTGAAACCCAAATGGTTACAGTTTAAAGGCTGCTCTAATTGATAAATGTAAAATATCTGACAAAGAAGCTTCAGAACGTGGCAGGTGTGTGTCATGTATAGTTTTACTGTCTAAGTAAAGCAAACATATGAAGAGATTAAAAAAATAGATTAAGTGTTTTATAAGCTACTGCTAGCCTACACTAGCCAGCTGAAGGCTTTAAATAATTTAATCCCTTCAGCAACTGCCAGTCCCAACTGCAACACTGAAACAAGGTCTGAATTCAGTTTGAAACCCAACAGGTGCAGTCTAATACTGCTTCCTTAATTCAGCTACTGATCTATGTTTATGCTTGTGGAGGACAGCATATTCTTAAATCCACCGTGGCATTAATTAAATTAGTCTAAGTGCCTCTTGTTTTATCCCATCTTCTCCTATCAAATTTACCTCAGACAGTACTCTGTTTCTTTCCCCTCCCCTCCAGAAATGCTCTTCGTGCCAGATGGAAGACAAAGACTTCTCAAAAAGCTTTTAAAATAGATTTTTCTTTATATATAATTTACACAAAAACACAACCATGGAAACTAAACAAAAGCAAACATTTAATACTGGTTTTCTTAGCCTGAATTTTAATATTTGAAAGTGGAAGGAGATATATAAAGTTATTGGCAAGCAAAGTCTCCAATGCCGTATCACCACTTATACTCACTCTTTTCTTTGGATAATCCAGGCAATTTAAGTTGTGCCTGATGTGCTGAAACTATTTATCATTCTTATATCCTAATTATTTTTACCAGCATTTGCTAGTAGCGCGAAATAATGCATCTTGACAGAAGTAGTACTTCACCAGGAAAAAAAAATAAAAGGTCAAAGTAAAAAAAGCAGCATTACTACAAAGTTTCCAGCAATGGTAACAGGCAGGGTTCCCACCAGCCTCCTTCTCTTTAGCATCACAGACTGTTTAACAAACCACAGGGAAATGCTGCTTAGTATCCTACTTCCCAGAGAAATTTACAGGTTAATCTACATTTTTCTCCAATCACAGGACAAGAGAAGAGGAAAATTCCCACCACCTTACTTCCTTCCCTTTGCCAGCAGAACTGGAAGATGGGACAATGCAAGGAACAACTTCCTTTCCCTTCCTTGCAGACAGGGCCATGCTCACTCTTGGGATGCACATGGAGAGTTTTGTCTCTCAAGCAATTAAGCAGCATGTTTGGCATATGCAAATGAGAGGACAGAGTAACCTTTTAACTCAACCTTAACTCAAAATTTCTGGGTGCTTAAGTAGTGAGCCATTGGAGTAGTAAGGCCAGCTCAGACAGCAGTTCATACTTCAATTTCATTCAATCAATCAAGACTATAATATGCCATGCAAGGGACAAGCAGCCTTCTGAAAATGAAAACAGATTCAATGTACATTAAACAAAATGGGTTTTTAAATCTTAAGCTGCTCAAGACAGTAATACCTAGCAAAAAAAAAAAAAAAGGAAATATTGTCGTCCATAAAAAATGTCTTGTGACTACAACAAAAAGTGAACTCTGGTACACCAGCACAGGTTTGAATTCCCAATAATTATACCAGCACATGGACAAACAATACTCCTAAATATATTAAAATTATCTTGGAAATTTCCACCGTTTTGTATGTATGGAATGCAACTTCTAACTATTAACCAACAACTATTCTTTTGATTATGTGAAGTAATGCAGGCACCAACCCTCCTCTGTTTCAAAACTGGATGGATAATGTTGAGGTAACACAATTTTATTAACATTTACAACATGTTCTCTGATCCCAGTTGTATTTCAAAGCACTAAATGAATGAAGTTTTGGAGCACAGAACAACCCAAAGTGAATTCAAAGCTTCTGAAATGGCTCTACCACTTAGTTTATACAAGCCTGAAATTTAAAATTCAGGTTCAAAACCATCTATTCCAGGATTATAGCTTTTGAAAGAAGGAAAAGACAGGAGGGGGGAAAATTTACAAAAGGCATTGTAAGAAGGCTCATCAGTGATAATTACTGTATTCTATTAACAAAGCCCAGTTTTAATTCAGAACTCTCTATATATCAAATAACTGACAATATTTAGGGTATATGATTTTATTACTGTAAAAATGTTTTTACACGAACAGTTTTTAGTTATGTGAATAATCACTGCCTAATAATTCCCCACATTATCTTCTGGGATTAAGTTTACAGTATCAGACCTTTCTTAAGTATTTAATATTATGCTCAAAAAAACCTCAACCCCAACCCCCTTGGCATTGCAGTGGTAAAATACTGTACTACTCCATGGAGTTTTGGGGCAAAAGTAGTGCTTTCATGAAGACCTGCACTCCCAGAGATAGTTGGTATGAGAATGTGTGCAAAAGCATGACATAGACCTAGAAACTAGTCAGACATCCAAAAGACCTCAAAATAATAATAAATACTGGGTTAGTTTAAATTCCAGGCTTTGTGTTTTTAAAGCTCACTACTTTGTTTTCTTTTCTAAAACAGTTGCTCAAGAAAATCTCAATTAACTGAACTAATTTTTCAAGAACAGCAAGATTTTAAAGAAAAAACAAAACCAAAACCAAACCAGCTGCACTGAAATGAGAAGAGACTCCTAAGACCTGCTGCTTGGATAGAAGGCATTGCAGCTTCTCCTTTCTAAATCTTGTAGAGATTTAATGGGGAATGAAATCATCTTGGTCCTCTTGTCCATTCCCTTCCTGGCAACATTTGTCCCCAGGTGTACGTACAAAGCTGAAGAAATTAATACATTTTTTCTTGCTTACTTGCTGTGTGAAGGGTACACGATGCTCTTGGTAGCTCTTATACCACCAAAAACCAGGCAGAGTCTGGCCTTTCATCGAAAGCAGTGCTCCAAATCTCCTTTATTTTGCTGTTCATTTGTCTGCAGAAGAGTCCTGGTACACAACAGAAAACAATACCACTTGCTAGAGGCAAGCACGATTCCAAAAGACACAGCCTAATTTTTCCTCACAGTTCTGCCAATGCACAGCCTTACTGACTTGCAAAGCTGCTGGGAAGACTCACAGAGAGGCTGCCAAGCTATCCTGGTGCAGTGGTGTGGGCTTGTGACCAAAACAGCTCCCATGCAGGCTGCCTTGCCATATTGCACAACCATGTAAGTATCCTTCTATTGTATCAGGGTTCTTCCATGAAATCCATTGTCTTATCTAATCTGGAGCTGTTTAGTGGCCAGAGGACACTTTGGTCTTCACTGCTCCTTGAGCAAGCAACAATTGCCTGTGCTGAGTCTTCACTCGGAAGGCGTCACAGCCTGGGAAGGGTCAGAGCAATTTAAGGTTACACTGGTGGGAATGCCCTGCCCACTGTTGTGTTCTTTCTCTCTTCCCCCCATGTGTCAGTATTTTGGACTGTAAAAATTTCTGTGGAAGCAGGCAAGGCCTGTCTAGAGATTCCCGATTTCATGACAGATGTTTGCCACAAACCAAAGGGAGTCTCCAAATTGGCAAATAATGTTTGTCTTTGAACAGCATCTTTTTTTCAAAGCTGGAAAATGATGTTTCAAACGCACACTCATGTATTTTAATAGACAGAATTTGGCAGAGAAGCACACTGGAGAGAAATCCAGCCCTGCCCTGCTTGTGCCAATACGAACTTGATCACACTATCTTTGAAGTCTCAAGTATCCACTATACCTCTCTAAAAACAGTACTTATTAAACAGGTTAATTAATAGCCTTGTTTTATGGACACTGGAAATGAGATTAGTAACTCCTTATTCCATTTGGGCTCCATCCTATGCCCAGTCACCTCAGCATGACTGTCTCCATCTAGTCAAGTAAATGGCAGATTTGTGACTGCAGGGCTTTTTCCACCTCTTCCAGAGGAGGAAAAGTTAATGTTAAANATAAAATGTTAAAATAATGTTAAAATAAAATAATACCTCTTGCACGTGCAAGAGAAAAAGTGGTCTACTTTGTGTGAATTCTCCATTCCTGTGCGAATTAATTCCAAGAGCAAGCAGCAGCCCCTCTGTTGTCAAGTGACTGTAAGTGATATGTGGTAACTGATACATAGAACAGAAGCAGTGGGCTACACCCACACCGGTGTCACTGCGAGGAAAGGTGCTACACCACACTAACCTAAACTGTGCAGCTCTGCCTGCTCCCTCTGGGGTTCTGAGGCTCTAACTCCTATCCCTGCTCACAGAGGCATGATGCAGCACAGCCAGGGCAGGCACTTCCTCACTAGGCTTTCTTTGGGAACGACGTATCAGTGATTATATGAGCTAACGCTCCCCACAAAACCCTTGCAGTGTCCCCTCAGCATGGCCAGCTCACCACAGTTACTGCACACACAATTTTCAGCAGCTGACTCGTGTAACACCCACTCCTATGAACATGTGTGACTGCCGAATCCCCGCTGAGCCCCACCGTGCACAGAGCTGCGGAGAGCAAAGTGTGGCAGAGACAGGAAAACCCCAAGTACTAAACGTGTCAATTCTTAAGTATCCTTACTATTCTTAGTACTTAGGACTCTTATCCCCACCACCACCATCCTTTTCCCTCAAGCTCATTTTCTAATTTCTCTTCACCATTTGTACTCATTTCTATTTCAAGTTGTGTGTGTAGGGTTTTAATTATCTTCTATTTTGAGGCATTAAAAGATTCTGAATCATCCCACCTTCTGGGAGATTAGTAAATCCAGTGATCATCAACAAAAACCCTGTTGAATGCCTATTATCCATGCTAATTATTCAATTAAAAAATATGCTGGAGCCATCAGCAGGACACTTCCATTTCATGGTTGAATAAAAGGAAAAACATCTTTCAAAATTGCTCTAAAGCAATTATTTTAAAACCTGCTTTTCACAGCTAATCTTTCCCCAGTACCTCCATGCTGGTACAATAAAACCTGTGCATAGAGATCAATGGATGAGGCAACCCATGCAGAAAAAATTCAGGAGATGCAGAGACTTGTCTTGGACACCCCACTAAGATAAAGCCCTAATTTCTACCCTTTTTTGCCTGAGTAGAGTACATTTTGTTTCTGCCTAACCTTTTCAAACACATGGATGTTGCCAAGACGTGCCAGTATCCGGACACTGGTCTGGTCTCAGGATTTTAAGCGTACATT
Organism: Edolisoma coerulescens; assembly: GCA_013397115.1. Taxonomy (NCBI): domain Eukaryota; kingdom Metazoa; phylum Chordata; class Aves; order Passeriformes; family Campephagidae; genus Edolisoma; species Edolisoma coerulescens. Next base: position 785,257 of record VWZW01008817.1, on the reverse strand, counting down.
TATGATCATGAAGGTAACCTTCAGCCTAATCGATCTTAAGACCATCAGTAGTTCAGAGTCTTTAGAGGGATTTCTCCTCTTTCTAGCACCTTCTAGCACTCCACCCCCTTTTTAACAAATTTTTTTTAATCGTGACTTTGCAATCACAGTGCCTATATGCCATCTTATCATCTGGCTACAGTGTGAAATGAGTTGCCTGACTAAGCTGGCAAGGAAACCCAGCAGCAGGTGGAAAAGTAGCCTGGGATGGACCTTTCCCAACAGGCATTTACACCAGTCAAAGCACTCACTGAAATATGCTTCCCCCCATGTCTGTCAAGCCAGTCTTAAATTCAGAGATGCCCTTATACTTCACCACCACGCAAACTGAGCTATTCCAAAACTCCTCTAAATCCTCCTAACAAAACCCTGTGTGCATTTCAAAGGAATCTTTCGTTTCTGGGATCTTTTGTGGCACCTGTGGAACAAGAGTTTGGCAACACAGATCAGCTTGCCAAAACAAGCAATTTTGAAGCACCACTACATGAAGATCTCACATTACCTGTCTGAGATTCCCATTATCAGGACATTTAGCTATCACAAATAAAGATGCCCTAGAATACAGGATTTGAGCAGAAAACACATCTGGAGGTACACCTGTATTAGGCAACAACTTGCAAGGCTTGCCTGCCTTTTATACTTTCACAAAGATTTCCAAGAGGACTTTCAAAGGGCCACCATAGAACAGTATCTACACATATTCTGCTTCGGGGGAGGATAGGAACAAATAGGGGTTTTATTCCAAGAGATGGCATATGCAGGAAGCCTGTCAGTGCCTTGTAATTCCAGTTACAGTCTGTGCTCACCCTGGCAGCAAAAGCAGCATGGATGTGACCACAGAGAATGGGCTCTGGAGAGCAGAGCAGATACATGGGAGTCAGCTGTGCATGACACCAATGAGCGGGTCAGGGACTACCATGAAAGGCTCCTGTCAGACATATTTGTATACATATTTTTATACTTACATATATAAATACACACACAAGCTTTAAAATACGAAACAAGGATGAATAAATAAACTTCAGACTTGCTATTTTCAGGTGCATTAACGTCTGCTCTACAGACACAAAAAGCCAAAAAGGTTAGAGAAATGACTATATGCAACTTGTGACTTCATATGAGAGAACTGTGTCTGCTGCTTGGCTCTAGGGTCTGTTCTTCCATTTGGGGCTAACTGGACAGGTTCCTGCTTCCCTACTATTTCCAGCCAAATGGAAAAGCTGTGACCCCAGCACAGCACTCCAACTACCACAACCACATTCGTTCAGAACAACACAGTCACATCCTTCATTGGTCACTCCGCACCATCGTGCGGCTGGCACGGACAAAACACTCCATGGAGAAAGTTCTCCATATCAAATGGAGAAATTACTCTTCCCAGTCCAACCTGGCATGATTCTGCTCAACCTTCAGTATCAGACTCGACGGAGAAGGCAACTGCCGTTTGGTAAAGCCACCCACCCATCTGTCTCATGAAGATTGAGGTCAGCTAACAAGCAGTGTTTCTGTTCTCTCCTACCCGAAGCCGAACACAGAAAAGTAACATAAAACCAAAGTATTGGAAAATCCTTCAAGTGTTCTGTTTAAATTACTATTTCCATCTCCATTTGCTTTTCTCAGTTGCCTAACTTGAAAAAAAAAGAAGGCCAATGTTAATGCAGAGCCCTGTGTACGTACATGTAGACGCCTGACACACCCCAGTGACTTGTTTTTATGGGAGTTGCACAGTAGTCCCTGTGTTGCCTCAGTAACAACTCCTACACTGGGATACTTGAGGAAACCAGGGCACAACTTAATGAGTACCGTGGCACGTACTCTGTAGTCCTAAAGCTACTTCAGCAGTGTCTGGGAGGAGCCTGTTTACTCCTCACCTTCCCATTTTCAAAGAGAATATGAAGTAGACTGTGTCACCTCTGACATATGTGCAAATCCCAGTGCTGTGCACAGCGATGTGACACAGTTACTGGCACAAATTATTCCAGAGAAATGACCAAAGTAAGTATTGGGTTTGGAATCTTTTCCTAAATGTCTTCTAACTTTTTTTTTTTTAACCCTGTCTGAATGCAATTTATTAAACCAAATATTCTGTAAGAAAGAAGAGACAAAAAAATAAATGAAAGGGAAAAAAAATTGTGTTAGCCTTGAGATAGAATAGGGAAGATCCTGGATCCTGTAAGGGAAACATTCCAGCTCAGTACCCACCAGATTAGTGTTGTTTTACAATACCCAAACCCCGTTCTGGATTACACATGCAGCCTTTGTAGGGGAGCTAGCCTATAGTAAAGGAGAACTGATGAGCTGCAAGCACACCATTGGCAGCAAAAACAGCAATGAAAAAAGCAGGACAGATGCTTTATGAATAGCAGAGCTGGATGTGACAGGATTCTCAAAAGCTGGTAGGGAAAGTTTAAGAGGTAAGCAAGTAAACAAGCTAATATGTCTTCTTCTGGGTTTACCTTTTTACTCTTTGCAATTGTAATCTTTCTTATAAAAGCTGTTTACTTTTCCCCTACTCAAACAGCCTAGTGCTGCCAGACCAGTCTGGACTGAACACCCCTCTTTTTAATGCCTTTTTTTTATACCTTTTTGCTTTTCTGGTCAGGAAACAGGCAGAGGGAAAAGATGGAGGCCAGAGAGCAAATTCAATAATGATTTTGTGATTTTTTTTTCAAAGATAGCCAGCTCCTAAAAGGATTTGAAGGGTCAATAGGTGTCAAGGAAACAATCTGCTCTGGAACTACAGCACCTCTTCACATTTTTATAGTAATTGTTAGGGACAAGACATTATTCTTGCAATTAGGGGACAAATGCAACAGTCTACAGGATCTGACACAGCTGATGTGCAGAAAACAGCATCGCACTTGGGAAACGAGATGGCCACCTCAAATACACTGTAACCCCAATCAGAGCTGAAGCTTTGCAAATTCCAGCAAGTGATGATTCTTTGCAGTAAGATCTTCGTGAGCTTTACAATTATCTTCTCTAGGATCAGAATTTAATCCAAAGACAAGGACAATCTAAACAGAAGAAATAAAGATCCAAGATAGCCATGGACTTATCCTTCCTTTAGCAATTGTGAAGCCAGGTCTCTTTTTTAGTTTATTTTTATAGTATTTTTCAAATTACACTCCAATGTTAAGCATTCATTACTCCTTGGAGATGAACTTGGCAGTAAATTTCAGTGCTGGTTCAAGGGTGCCTAGGATTTGAAGAAGACAAATTATACAGACTTTGACACATTGAAAATTTTAGCTTTGTATCTTACATTTTTTTATTTACGAAATCGGCTAAAGAGAAAGCAAAGGGCTACTACACTTCTCTTACTCTCTCCCCCCTCAAGCTCTCGGTATCTGTTTTAGTCTTTGGCAGGTTCAATTCTCATACATTTTGACACTGCATTCTAAATATCGTTTCAGACTTTTTTCAGTATGTGTCCTTTTTTAACAGAAGCCAGCCACATTAATCCCTGGAAAGAGCTACACAGAAGGCAAACTAACGAGATCTTCTCTTTACTCCCAGTAAAAAATCTGGACAATACCTGTTAAAGATATTCTATAGTTATTTGTAAGTATTGATACAAAATGGTAACACAAACGTTTCTCTGAATTTTATCATTTTACAAGTGCCTAAAGTATTCACTTACCTTTTTTTTTCTCAGCCCACAATAGGAAAATGTATTTATTCAAAATTTTTCTAAAATAAAAACCAAATTAATTTAATTGAATCTTATCTATTCAGCTAATCATTAGCAATAATATTTTTTCTGAATTCACAAAAATAAAAGGTTAAAATAGTTGCTTGTTTTTCATTGCTCTTTTTTACATTACTGGATTTTCTCATTCATTTGTTGTTCTGTGTCACTCAGATGTTTTACTGAAATAGATGGCAATGCCACCAGAAAGCTCTGTCAGATGGCTCTGAGACAACACACTATATCACCCTAAATGTAGCTTTTGGCCCACATTTGGTAACAATTCAGTTCGTGTTCTAGAACCCTATGTCAAGCACACAAGATATGAGAAAAATATATAAGCAATGCCCTGAATATACAGAAGCAAGAGCACTGAAAAAATAGCTCCTAAGGCCAGTCTTAGCTAAAATGTATTTTAATAATAAGAAATATTTTAAACTGATTTAGAAGAAAAAAAAATCAGAACTTCCAGATTCAGGACTGAAATTGCCTTTTCACCCAGATACCTTATGTCTGGGGTTTATAAATGCCTTCGTCTATGTTGTTACCATCACGTGCTGTGTGTCCTCCTTTTTAATAGGAGTTAAATGCAAAAATCAGAACAAATGAAACCGAGCTGGGAAAGAGAAACTGAAGTTGTTTCCTCTATTTTATATATGCATGTAGAGATAGGCATTTCAAAAAGCTGTAGAGACACTTTAAATGTATTTAATCTGAGCAGTTAATTCTTTCAGACAGCAGTGGTTCTGTATGAGTGCTGGTGATAGCTGCTCCAGCTTTTAAGTACAAAGGAGAGGGATAAAACAATCATTAACAGTTTTTAATCCACAGTATTCTTCTGAAGCCCTTGAAAATGTGAGCAAATACGGATTTGAAATTTATCATAGTTGTAAGGGTTATTTACTACTGTATTTAAAACAGTGGCATTTTTCTTCATTACTGCTTGGTACTAACTTACATTTCTCACAGTGTTCTCCCTTCTCTGGTACATACAGGAGTGCTTCTCCTTACAGACCTGAATTTGTTCGGAAAATAAAAGATACATAATGATTTAGCACATTGTTTAGGCGTGGTTCTTTAACGCTGGTAACCAGTACCTTCTGTGAGAAAAACGAAAAAAAAAAGGTCCTGAATTTCTAAACATGAATTCTCAAAGCAAGCCTGAAAAGAAAAGCAGCAAAAGGAAGGAGTGGGATTCATTACGAAACCCAGCAGATAATTGTAGCAAATGCGTATTATAAAGATGAGTCACCCAGCAAAGGCTGAAACAAAAGGCAGTGTGAGGACAGAGATAGCGCTGGAAAAAAAGCATATCGAGCTAGATAACACACACAATGCACTGAGTCCTTTAAGTACTCCACACAACCAGCCAAACCTGCTGTCTTTCAGTTTCCAAACACAATTACACCCTTTGATGAGCAAATAACTTACAAGACACTATCACAGTGCCATCCTTCAGTCTATCACATTTGCAGAATCATCAGTTCACTTATCGTACTCCCTTAACACTGTCTTCATTATCTGAGGCAAGAAGTAAATTGCCACTCGCTTTTCACCACCACTTGGACATCTCTCCATAATACCCCACCATTGGTGCTGGTTTCCACTCTGCTGCCATGGCCCCGACCCCACCGGCGCACACACAAACTGCAGCCTGGCTCTGTGTTCCAAGAATTCCTGCTCACGAAGGACCACAGCACACTGTTATTTCTTGACTGCACCCTTAAGAAATAAAGGAAAAACTTCTTTATTCATCTCGGGTATCACGAAATAAAGGAGGCTCCTGAAGAGAATTTCTTAGTAGTAGCAAAGTGAACACATAGAAATTGATACTGTTCTCCCTAATTAGAGACCTGCTTTAGACATGCAGCATTTCTGCAAGGAGACAGCAACGGGAGTTTCAGAAGCTGCACAAAAGCATCGGCAGCAATTTTGTCAGACTGCACCGACACGGTCCATGGACCGCCCTGGTTCTGTCCTGTCAGAGCAGCGATTCTTCCATGGGCTCTCTCTCGCCCAGGAACGGGAGCACTCTGCAGAAAGCACATTTTGGTGTTGGAGCCACAGCGGGTCCAGAGCTTTCCATACTGCGTACAGCTTTGTGAGAAAGAGCCCTGGTCCTTTCAGCATCCAAACAACAGCCCAGAGGCTTGTTTCTCCCGTTCTGTGAAAACAATTACTGCTTAATTGTTTCAAATCTCCTGGCAGTACGTTTGTAACTGGGAAAGCTACAGTTGTTGCAATGGGCGCCTGGATTTAAAAGGTAATTAGTGTTGACAACGTTCCCAAACCTACGGTCATGTCGGAGTGGATGGCACTTCCAAACTGCGCTGGGATACACACATGCTTCTGTGCTCATGATTTCTAACGGATTACAGAAAAAAAAACAAAAAAAAGGGAAAGTTGTGGGATTCATTCATTTTCAACCAATTGCATTGAAAATCTGTTTTTCATATAATGGATGCATATTTCTGATACACAGCAGCTCTAGTTCTTTGCTCCAAGGAACAAAACCAAGACAAATGACTGCAACAAGAGTGACAACAGAAAGCCTGAGTGATGAGAAACAAAGACACATCATTTCTGGCCAAGGAGCAAACAAATATAACAAAAATCCAAGGCACCTCATTTTTTTTGTGTTAAATCACTGCAGGATCATTACAATTTGAGTAATTTCCCCAGGAATTGTCCCCAGTCTTTGGAAAGATGCTACTTGGAACAAGTACTAATATATAAGCATGACATTCCCTTTTCTGCCTCATTGCCCACTGTATGCTAATAAAATGAAATGGCCGTTGCAGAGTAAACACTCACCCATGTATTATTATTTAAAAACTGTCAAAACAACACAAGGGAAAAAATAACAAATGCACAAATGTAACATGAAATGAACTGTAATGCAAGATTTAAGTACAATCAATACATAATTAGAGCTGCCTGGAAGAGGCAATACTTTTCAGACTGTTGACCTGAAGGGTACTTTTTCTCATATTTAGGCTGAGACATTTCCCTTAAATGAGATTTCAAAGTGCAGTGCTATACTATTTCAGAAATACAACAACGAGGCAAATTCTACTATAGCATGTGGTGGTTGAGCTGAGGCATCATTACAGGTTCAAATACAGTATAAGCTCAGCTAATAAAGAGAACATAAAAGCACCTCCTTAGCTTTGTGTCCTTATTAATTGAATAAAAAACGGCACAAAAGAAAACTTGGAATCACCGGTTTTACTACAGAACACAGCCCGGTTAACATGAATCCCAGCTTTTTATGGAAAAGGCCTCCAGCATTGCAGTTACCATTAAGCACAAGTGTATCTGTCTGCTTGTCTGGTATGATCACCATGGTACCCAGATGCTTTAGAGATAAATATGAAAACACGGTGCTTAATTCAAAGTGCATGCAATCTGTCAAGGTAAATTTACACAGGGGTAAACTCGTAGAGCGCTGTGATTTCACATGCAGCATGCAGGTCTGGACTAGGCAACATCAGCAGTATGGGAGATTCACACAGAGGTCAGGAACATCAGTCATTTCTTCAAAATTAGCTTTGATAACAATAATCTCTGACAATGGCCTCACTAGAGACAGAAATGTAGCTTAAGGTGGGACACACAGGACAGTCACCATGGGTTTTGAAGGTGAACTGAAGCAAAGAGTATTTTGTGGATCAAGCTGTGCACTGTGAATGTAGGAGGAGGGCGTGGTTACTATTCCAGCGCCAGGAGGGTACTGGCATTTCCAAGATTTGTAAATCAAGCTTGCCTAAAATAAGGAGATTGAAACAACCCGAAACTTTGGTTTCTTTCACATTGCTTCTAGGTTTCTGGGAGCTTGCGATGTACTTGCATCACACAAACAAGCTTTGTTTCGTAATAGAAGGAAACAAACTTAGAAGAAAGAAAGATTGATTGATTCTTATGTAAACCCTTGTTTCCTGGAGCTGAGCTTTCAAGCAAAACATCAAATACTAAAGTTGCATAGCAACCTCCCCACCCCCATTACAGGTGGGCCGGGTGGCCAGTTCCACCTTTCCTGTTTCTCCAGGCTGCACAAACACAGTGCTTGCATAGGTAGGATTTATGTCGGCAGGGTGAGCTTCCTAGTTGTGGACAGCTTGTATTTAAGAAAACAAGAGCTCTGTACAAAACACCCTGAGGGGAAAACCTGTGATGTTCTGTGTTTATGTTCTCCAGTACATTATGAAAATGATTAGCATCTAATGTCTTATAAACTCATTCTTACACATCATCTTATGATGATTGGATTATTCAGCTAAGTAGAAGGCATTTGAGTGCAAGCAACATTATGCTTAGATAGTCAATTTTTCTATGTTGTTAATCACTAGAATTTTTTGGAAGCATTTCAGTATTATATCCAATAATCACAATGAGCACTAAATTTTGTATCACTGGCTTTAAGCGAGAAATAACTGCAATCACCACTATGTTTTTGAAAAGGCTTTGTCTGTGTATTTGCAACCGGAGTAAGCATACACCAGCAAACACCTGAGGCCAAATACTGGTATGCAAAAGCGTAACACCAATTACAAGTAAGTATGTTCTGCCCCACCTCATTTTGTTCTCCCTTTTATTTGTTGGATGATCCCTATGCTGCCTATCGGCAAGTTCCCTCTTTGATTTCCAATCATCCTTTGATGACTCTATTTTCCTTCCATATGCTCCTACTTCCTGCCCTTCTTATTAACTGTTAAAACTCTCACACCCAAAATGTGCGTGACTTTTTCCTAAAATAAGGTAAAGTTAAAATACTTTAAAAACGATTCGTCATTACAAGCTGTGACTCGACAGTAGGATTCACAGAAAGACACTCGCGATGTCCAACAGCAATGTGGCAGGAAAAAGTCCTGTAATCCAGACGTAAACCCCCTTAAGTTGGTGCCGTGCCATTTTTCCTGCTGGGCGGCTGCCAGGTAGGTGCAGCCCGTCCCTCGCTCCGCTTCCAGCCGAGCCGCAGCGGTGTTCGTCTGCCACCTCCCGGGTGAGCCACAGCGCTGGGGACACCGAGCGGGCACGGGCCGACCGGGACTAGCCACAAGAACACGTGTAACCATGCTAGTGGGCATCAGGCACATTTTAACTTCAAAAATACTTCGGTTACAAACACTCAAAAATTTGAGAACACTGCAATCAGTCAACTGTGCTGCTATTTGTATACATTACCTCATCTTGCTCCCTCCAGCTGCAAGGCTCATTTGGACTCCACTTTAATCCAGTACACAAACAAATAGCATTTTTCAGTCGTTTCTTGTTGTTGTTCTTGTTGCTATTGGTTTGGTGGTTTTTTGTTTTGGTTTGGGCTTTTTTGTGTGTTGGTTTTTTTAACTTCACAGTGTAATTTGAGGTTTTCTAGATTTCTACTCTTTCTCTGCCTAGAAATTTTGTCCAGGCAGAGCTGGTGGGTACTGGTCTCTCTCCGATTTTGAGACCCTTGGACACTGTTGCAGCCTGGCAGTGGACACGCAGGAATGCCAGAGGAATGGCTGCTGGACATGGGGGGGCTGACTGTGCCCCTCCTGGGGAACTGATCTGCACACAGACTGTACACACAAAGCATTCGGGGCATGTTAGACTCACTGTATGTACACTATAAATGGTACATCCACAAATATCTGACCACAAACCTTAAGGAAAAAAAAACCAATGCAACCCTGCCTCTGAGGATACCCAGTTGTTGGCTTAAACATTTTACAGCACTATGTTCACTGCTTAGTGTTTCATCCTTAAAATACAGCTTTGACCAGAGAGAGAGAGAGATCCAGCTTCAGATTTCACTTCATTGTGGTAAATTTTCCAAAGAATCCACAAGGCAATATAAATAAACCTTGATGAATACTAATAATGACCCACAACAGCAAAAAGTGTTATAGAAAGGCAACAGCTACTTGCACTGGAAAAGAATTCTGCATTGAAAACATAACAAGATTTAGAACAAGCTTGTTTGGTCGACATGATGATTATTTATACTTTTCTTGGAAAACTGAAAAGCTGCTTACAAAAAATAAATTAATGCAATACTGTAATAAATAGCATTAAATGATAGGCAATTCAAGCAAATGAATTGATGTTGAGGAGGCTAGGATTCAATCCAGAATTTTAACATCTTATTACACTATTAAAATACATTACTGCAGCTATGTAGTCTGCTGTAATTATTTTCTACTAATCACCCTAGTTATTCATTGGTCCATTCACCTTTGTTTTCTGCTTATGCACTAAATTTCTAAAACAGTTTCAATCCCACTACTGCCTTCTCCTCCTCACCACCCAAATCCCCCAAATGCTTCCTTCCCTCTTGACTACAAACTCCAGCAGTACCAGGGCAGAGCCCAAGAAAACAAACTCAGCAAAACTTGTTTGGGTTTTGCTTCCTCCCTCGTGTTTGACATTGATGCACCCGATTAGTGAGACACAGCTCACTGGATGTCAAATGGGGAGGAAACCAGTTTGGCAGAAGGATGGATTTCATTCTTAATTATGGCCTATGGGAATATAAATTTAGACTGCCTTCTTTTTTTTTAGCTCACAGAATCCCCATGGTGTTGTCAATTTAGAACTACAAAAGGAGTGATTATGGATTCTATATGGGACTCGGGCACTGTAGAAATCCCACCTGAAGAAACACCAGGGCCCACCATCCCCCTGGCTGGGAACAAGCCAGGATCTCTCAGTTTTGAGGCCAACATACCTTTACCCTAAGTTTGAAATCCATCTCAGAGGAGGAGTGACAGCCCACAGCCTCCAAAAGTGTGGTGACACTGGTGACACAGTGGAGAAGACAATCTTCAGCATCCTCTGCATTCTGGTAGCTTGAGATTCAGCACTGACACACAGAAATTAAAAGGGCAGTTCAAATCTAAGGGCCTTAGACTTTCTCTTAACATAATTATATCTGTGATTGAATCCTTTTGAAAATAAGGTTGCAAACAATGTTTTTAGTGGTTACAGTTGCACAAAACCTGTGATTTCATAACTAGCACCAAAAATAAGCTGTTGTGGCAGCTAAAATCCCTTGGAAGACAGGTATGTCAGGTCTGTTTGATAACCACTGCCTCAACTCTGTGAAAGCAGCTTCCTTTCAAATTTGCTTCCCTTACAGTTTGCCAAGATCTTGGCCTGGCAGCCTTTAAGGTTCAACATCTATTTAGGTTCTCATTTTCTTCCAGCTTTAAGTACCACTGACCTGTGGGTACAGTAGTCCTCTGTTCCTGACCAGCTTTAGATTTGTTCTTGATTTCTGCCACATTCCCTCCCAGGGCAGTGTAATCCACAACAGTTCCCTTGTTAACTCATGGCTTGCCTTTCAGTTTCATGGCAGTGACTGAACCAAGCGTGAATCACTACAGCACAGCAGGTATTAACAACAGCCCCTTACTTTGATATCACAAACCATCCGAAAATTAAAGTGCAGCCCTTCCAAGCAGCCAGGCCTGTAATCATGTGCTCACTGCCCCAGTTACCTCGGGCTGGGAGCCTCGAGCTACTCCTCTGAAGATGACGCAGTTTCAGCAGGAAGGGAGGGAACAGCCAGGTTGGAAAACAACATTTGGGCTGTGCAGGAGGAATTTGCAACTAAGTACTTGCTGTAAGCTCAGCTGCTGCATCCCCATTGTTTGCCCTCATGCCATCAAGGAGGAAATCCCAAATAAGCCTTGTTCAATGGGCCAACTAAATTCAATTTACAGCACTATCAAACTCAAGCCAGGGGACTTCTGCATGAGGCCCAAATTTAAGTTACAGCGAGACAAAACTTGAGTTAAGCTAAACACTGCTCTATTTAAATTTAAGACAGGGAAACACTTTCCAACCTACTTTGAAACACAACCTATGATTTACATTTTTTTTTTTCGTAATATTTCTCCTTTGGTGTGAGATTCACAGCAAAATGTGAACCTGAAGAACTAGAAAAAAATTTCAGCCAGGCCAGGGAGGCAGCTGACACTCTGCAGTACTGGAATACCATAAGTATTTCCTAATTAGAGGTTTCACCAGCATTCCTTCAAGCATTTACTTTGAAGGAATTAGTGCCTGTACAGAAAATGGAAAAACATTACAAGAACGAACTGGAAAATTGCAGGGTTTTTGAAAAGAAGTTGTATTTATTTCTCAAATATTTTCAAAACAGTCTGTTGTGATGTGGAAGAAAAAGCCTGCAAAAGTTAGGCTCATATCACAAAGTCACTGTTCTCCAAGGACACGACAGCTTATCTGACAAGACAGATTGATAGGCATGTTTGTATTTCACTTTTGAAGAATCAAAATTCTGAGAAATGCAACTGCACAATTAGTCAAATAACTTTTCACTCTCTGCTCCCTCTATTTTTCCAGGTGAAGCTTCGGAAGGTTGCATATTATGCTTTCCTTATGTCCTCTTTCCACACATTTCTGTGGTTTAAGAATGTGATTTTTGGAAATTGAGGCAGAAAGGAACCCCCAGTACTGACAGAGAGTTACTTCATGTATTTCTGCATGCCTGTATTACACAATTTTAAGAACACTTACACTGCTGCTGTGAAGGCAGCTAAATCACCTTGGTATCTGCCAAGCCTCCTCCAGATTTTTTTTTTCATATAGCACAGTTTCCCTGCAGTGGCTGATTCAAGGCCCTTTTCTCATGAACACGCTGGCGGCTATTTTGTAAATAAAACTAAGTAGCTTTAGGGGGAACTGCCTCCTGTATCCTTGAGGTCTTAAGTGACCGAGAGCTCAGCCTGTGTTTTGAATTTGCCTCGATTAGCAAGAGCTGTTGTGAGGCGGAAGGGACGAGTCTGCGTCCGGCAGCCACCGCTGGCATTATCTCAGCGAAGGCAGAGCGCCGGCGAGGCGCCGCTGGAAGTCACCAATCCCTCCTCCCCAGCATCCTCCGTCCCGCAGGACACGGGGAGCGGGCGAAGGGAGCGAACGGCAACGCCGCGACTCTCGCGAGCGCCGTGAGGGCGGCAACGACGGCTCCCGGGGCCGCCCTCAGGACCGGGCCGGCCAGGGCAGGGCCGGCCAGGGCATCGCGGCTTCATCCTGCCCATGTAGGGCGGGAGCGGCTCCAGGGAGCCAGCTCTGCCCCTACAGTGTGGAAAGGGAAGGGAGAGACAGGGAAAGGGGAGAAAAAACGAGAGGAAGAGGAGCGGGAAGAGGAAGCGCCTCCCCAGCGCAGCCTCCCGCCCTCAGCGCGCCGCTCCCGGCGCTTCCTGCCGCCCCCGCGCGCCTCGATGACGCACTTCAGCCCGCCAGCCCCGCTCCCCCGCCCCCGGGCCGGAGGTGCCGCCGCCATTTTGCCGCTCTCTCACAGCCGCTCTCCCGGGCTCGGCGGCTGCGGCCGGAGGAGCGTTTATAAGGGGCTTTAACCCGCTCGGGGCCCCGCGCCCCAGCCCGGTTTTAACGCGCCATGTCCGGAGAGGGAACCGCCGGCGACCAGGTGAGCGGGGGCCGGGTGAGCGTAGGCCGCGCCCTGAGGGGAGCGGTGCGGTGTGGGCTCGGCGAGGGCGGGCGTGCGGCGGGGGCCGAGGGGAGCGCGGCCCTGCCCCGGGCTCTGAGCCCAGCCGGGGCTTCCCTGCCCTCTCGTCTGTCGGAAGGAGCTCCGTGTGCCCTGCCGCCAGCGGGGGAAGCGCCGAGCGGCTGCCCCGGCCCAGGCGGTGATGCGCCGGGAGCTCGCTTCGCCCTCGCCTTCCTGGCTCAGGGCGAGTCGGACAATGGACGCCCCGGCGAGCTCCGCTGTCATGGTCTCGCTTGGTCGGGGTCGCTGAACACAACGCACTCGGGAAGAAAATTGTAACCCAGACAAGCTGCTTACAGCGACAGTTTGCGGTGTTATGTAAAGTGAGCGTTGGCTGAACTCAGGCGTTTAACGGAGAAGGCCTCTTTAACGACACCATTTGCCTCCAGAATAAAGCGTTATTAAAATATACTTAATCCTTAAACTAGAAACAATAAAAATGTATTCATTTGACAGAGGATCTTTTTTGTGCTACAGCATGCATTCCGTTTAGTAGGGAACTAAACTAAAACCCAAGAATTGCCACCTCAACGTGAGGAAGAACTTCTTTGCGTTTAGGGTGGCAAAGCACTGGAACAGCTGCCCAGAGAGGGCGTGGAGTCTCCCCCTCTGGACACATCCAAAACCCACCTGGACGCATTCCTGTGTAAGCTACTCCAGCAGGTGACCTTGCCTGGGCAGGAGGGTTGGATTAGGGGATCTCCAGAGGTCCCTTCCAAACCTTACAGTTCTGGGATTCTGTGAAATAACTACAGTTTCAGTGGAGTTTGGCATGGTTTTGGGTTTTGGTTTTTTTTTTAGTAGACTAAAATATGTGTTTACCCTAACCTCTTAGTTTACAGGGAGGTGCCAGCAGAGTGTTGTATGTCACCTTTTAAAATCTGGTATTAGTGTGAACGATCTCCGACTTACTGGCAAAGTTTCTCCAAAATGGCTTTTTTTAGTAGTTGGGGTTATGTTTAAAATCGGTATTAATTGGAGGGGTGGGGTTGAAAGTTCCTGATAGAGGGAAGAATGATTGATAACAGTCACGTGTCTTAGTGGCCAGTGTAGCCTTTAGAAATACTTAAAGTTAAGCTGATGCCGTAGTGCTTCTTGAAGTAGCTTTTTTTTTTTTTTGTAAAGTGTTAGTTTCTTACAAAACAAGTTAATTTCTGTGTGTCTGGGCCTCTGCCCCTAAAGGGTGGTGTGTAAATTTTATAAGATCACTATTTTGGGGTGGGTATAGGAAATGTAACGCTCAGAGTGTAAAATAGTCAGTTTCTGCCTCATTCGGGTAATTTCCCAGATTTCCCTCTGTGCTCCAAGCTGATCAGGCTAGTTAAGTGTACTTGGAGTATGGTTGAGCAAGAGACTCTGCAGAATGGTTCCCTCCATCACGAGATGGATGGCTGCAGACAGGAATATGCTACAGCAAACTTTTGTTGATGCTGGTGTGTAGTATGTTCCAGATTTATCTCCCCACTCCAATATGTTTTTCAGACTACATTGATGTTTCATAGCATAATTAAGCTGTTTGGTAAAGTAGCGTGTGTGTTTCTGTAGCTTGTAAAGTGTTACTGTTTAACTTTAACAGTGCTGACCTTAGGCTTTGTTTTCTTTTGCAAGGGAGAATTTGATAAGCAAAAGGTTGAGTTATGGTCTGTATACTGCATAAAAGTAGCAGGTTTAATACTGCTATGCCACATCTCAGAGGGGTTTAGCATTCCAAACCTGTGCATTGTTATTTTCAGCCTATGTAAAGCACATAGTCTAACCTGGGACTTTGGTCCATACTAAGGTTCATCTTTTTTACCCATTATTATTATTACTGTGTTCATGTTGGGTGCACTTCAAATAAAAAAGCTCTTATAGGTTGGATTCATTTTTATTTTTTTTATTTATACTGCTCCCTCCTCTTAATGAAGGCCTCTGGATTCTGCTTTCCTAGAAGTCTCTGATTTTGTTGTGATCCCTTGCCTCCCTTCCATCAGTTTTCTTCATTTTAAAGAAGAGCTTTTTTCTCACCTGGCAGACTTCTGTTTCTGCCTGCTAATGTTGCCATAGGCCATATTTAGATCCCAGTGTCTTTAGCAAGATTGCCATGGAGTTTTCAGCACAGAGGCTCCCACTCGCCCCGTGGTGTAGCCAGAGGGGTCCCTTCAGAGAGCCTGGCTGTGGTGTGAGGGATCTAAATCCAGTGTCCCTGGAGGGAGGAACAGCAGAGCCTGGCCATGGGGGCAGCTGGGCCTTGTTCCCTTCCCACACCGCAGCTGCTCTAGACCAACCACGTGCTGGCTGCAAGGCCTCTAACCTAGCCTGCACAGTGTTCTGAGGGTTCTAAATGTGCCTCGCTGGAGGAAACTGAAGCTGGGCAGAGGCTGGATTGCAGCTGCCTTTCCTGTTTCAGGTTTCAGCTGCTGCTTCCACGACCAGCTCTGAGGTTTTGGGTGCCGTTTGCATTGGCGGTCGCAGGGATCAGTGCAGAGAGGGGACTGCACAGGTAATTTGCATCTGTGCTGTGCATAAGATGTAAATGTGAGAGTGTACAATGCAGGTGGGAAATCCTGACAAGTCAGAGCTCTTAGCTTTGACCCTCTCTCAGGCAGGGGGTTCTGCATCCTGCTTTCCAGATCCTAGCTTTTGGAAGGCACTGCCAAAAAGGAGCCAGGTGAATAAAAAATTGCCATGCTGTCTCTAGCAAGTACAGAGCTGTGGCAGTGTGGAAAGGAAGAACAGAGTGGAATGCTGATTGTAGGAAGAGAGGGAGGATAAAGGTAATGTAAGGTTTAAGACACAGGTGGGCTTTAGGAGGCTTTATTGTACCAGGTGCAGTGCAGTTGAAACATGGCTTTGCTGCATTTAGGCCAAGCTTAGCTCCAGGAATTTTTGAGCTGCTTTACTGGGTGAATCAAGAGCCTAATCTATGTTACGTAGGTTGTCTCGTCCTTCTGTTATTGTAGAACAGACTGCAGCAGGAGGACAAAGAAATACAATGCAGCCACAACTCTTGGAGTGTATTTTAAATTCTTGCACTGTGTTAACTATGCTGGACCCAAATTAATCCTGCAGAACCAGTTGAATCATGTGAGGACTTAAAGTCTGTCAGGCCCCTGCCAGACTTCTGGCAAGGCCTCCATGATGTTTAACAAACCAGAATTTCCAGGGTCAGTTTCTGGAATACCAAACACTTAGCCCTGTCTGTATCATCGAAATGCACTTTGTAGACTGAAAGGCTGCATCTGCCACTGTTTGCCAGAAAATTCCCTGACAGGCTCTTCCTAGCCTAACATGTCAGGGTTACAAAGAGCCCATGCTTGTTCCTCTGTATGTCTTTACATTTTTCTGGTCCTGAAGGTACACATCTAGTTTCATTTCAGTCGTGTTTCATGTGCTCTCTAACAAGACCTAAATTCCTTGTTCTCTCTGCTGCTTTCTACAGTGGCACAACCACTTTTTTTTCTCCTCTTAATATGTACTTGCCAGGCATCAACTTCATCTGAAGACAATGTAACATTTGCTTCACTGCTGCATTAGTTGCCTTCTAATCTTTTAAGGTTAGAAGATACATTTCACACTCCCAGTAACTGTTTCTAGGATACATACTCCAGTCTGTGATGCATTTTTTATGTTACATGAATATGGATCTGGTCTAAGACTGAGCTGTGGAAAAAAAGATGTCTGTATTGTCTCTGTGACTATAGAAAATACCTCAAAAACAGTTTGTTCTGGTTTCTTAATGATACTTTTGTCCCTTTTGATTCCTTCCTCTCTTTGTCTTTTGTCTGTTTGATGTGGTACAGCGTGAAAGTTTCTGTATGCTCAGTACAATAGTAAATGTTGTAGTTTAGTTTAACATTTTAAAAATAGATATCATTGAATGCAGTGCTGAAAGCAGATTTTTTTGTAGGATTGTGTGGGTTTAACATCACAGGAGGAGCCATTTTAGAGAAACTTCTTTAAGAGTAGACAGAATGAATGTAAGTATTGGTGAAGGAAGGCCTCTGAGTTTGTAATGCAGTGGTTTAGTGCCAGTTTTTACACAGCTGTAAACAAATTATAATTTAGGTTATAATTTAGGTATTTCCAGAGTCAGTAAGTTCCATGTATGCCAGTAAGAAGTTAAAGTGAAAAATGTGTCAGTCCAGCATTTGGGAAATAGTCTATGAGGAAAGGATGATAATCATTACTAATCTAAAACTTCTAATTTATCTAGTGTTTTGAGCCCAGATTATGTTGGGATGGGGCAGTGCTTACAAAAGTACCCTTTTTTGGTTAAGATGAATGTGCTGGGCTATGTCTGCTCTTAGTGATCCAGTCTTAAAGGACAAAATTTTTTCAAGGCTGTTCACAGTTGAACTGATTTAGTGCAGAATAGAAGAAGTCAAGGCATTAAAAACGTTTAAGAAAGTGCAAGGATTGATAAACTGAAACTACACTTCCCCCAGTGAAGGCATGTGTTATGTAGGAAAGGATTTTAAAACTTGTTGTCTGCCCATGCAGCTATAAATAAACTTTAAGGAAAAAAAGCCTCAGACTAAACCAACCTGTAAATTTAGCAATCTGGACACCTAACAATGCTTGTTAAGTTGCATGTTAATATATTTGAAATTTTATTCGCTGGGTCTGTTACAGGCCAGGCTGTGCTAAAGTGTGCAACACTCAGCCGAAACCACCACAGAGTGGCTTCTATCTTAATGGCCAAAAACCTCCTCTTGGATATTGAACCAATTTGACTAAACTAGCCATTAAAATTCCTGCCTTTCCTTTTTGTATACAACAGCCTACGTGTCTTGTTTGTAGAAGTTCTTATTTCATAATTAGTGGTAGTTTTTAAAGCATCTTGAGCTGGCCACTTCATGGATATAACAACTGTTTTAAATACATTTCCTTTTTACTGCAGAGGATCCTGTTGTGGAAACAGGAGGATGCCTTAAACTACTGGATGTATTTAGTCCTGCAAATAATGGAAGGGTGTTTAGGTATTTTCTTAGACACTTTGGAGTCATGAAGGTTCATTCAAGAGGCCTGTGGAAACTGTTGCTTTTAGGAATGTGGTATAAACCAAGAATATTCCCTTGGTGGTGATTGATAAATAAGCAAACACTAAAAGTCAATTTTATTTCTTCTGGTTTTGTTCCCTCAGACATTCTTTATGGATTCAGAATTGGATTTTGTGCAGTTGATGTATTTTGCAGGAAGGAGCTCCTAGATTTCTTCCTAGAAAATTTGGGTTTAGGTCTCTTCAGATTTTGGAGTGATCTTTTTATACTTCTAGTATCTGTGAAGCTTAAAATCTATTGCTATTTTTCAGTGTATAAATAATAAAAGGGTAGTTGTGAACTGGGCTAGGTGGTAATAATTTATTGAAACCCTGAGTGCTAAAATAATTCCATGATCTTCAGAGAGTTTATTGGGTAGGATCCTGATGATGTAGAGATCTGCTGAACATAGTTAACAAAAGCAGAGAAAAAAAGTGGTTTTACAGTTTGTGTGCAGTGTTTTTTTTCAGGTAGTAGAGGAAAGTTAAAAGCCAGTATCTGATGAGGTTCAGTTTGATGGTGTTTAAGCTGATCTAAGTTGAGGCTGCTGGAGTCCTGAATGGTTTTGCGTCCTTTGTTCTGCATCACATCTGCTCCTGAAGCCAAGGGGTTGAACCATTAGAAAGTTAATCGCTTTTCTAATAGGATTATTTTTCTGCTGATTTAACTCCCTGAACTGGTTTGTTACAGGATGAGCTTATCTGAAAATGCTTATCTAGGGGCAGGATAATGACAGTGAACACCCAAGAATTACGTGTTCACAGTTTTGGATACTGGCTGTTGTGCAAGCAGTACAATGAAAAATACATAATAAAAGCTATATGCCCTTGAACTGTGATAACAGCAGCTCTAAGCACAAAGTGCAGTTAAAATAAAGTTCTTGAAACCAGGATCAAATGTCTTCCTGGCTATAGTTGGGTTAGGTTAAAAGTCAAACCTTTTGTTCCATTTTGCTCTGTGCTTGCAATAGGTGTTAGTCCTCACAATGGGTGTTTGCTCACACACCGAGTTCTGGCAAAATGGTCCGGACTGGAAATCCTAAGTGTTGATTCCTCCAGGATATTAGGAGTGATTATTTGTGAAGATGCAATGAGGCCTTATATTTGCTCAGGTAGAACCAGGACACTGATTTGCCTGCAGTGCAGTGTGTTCCTGAGATGTAGATGGCTTTTATCTTTGCTGGAGGTGGAGAGGGGCAAGAGAGGGAGTTCTCACTGGCTGTAAGAAGTTGAGTGTTTTCT
This sequence comes from Edolisoma coerulescens, assembly GCA_013397115.1. Classification (NCBI taxonomy): domain Eukaryota; kingdom Metazoa; phylum Chordata; class Aves; order Passeriformes; family Campephagidae; genus Edolisoma; species Edolisoma coerulescens. Next base: position 765,754 of record VWZW01008817.1, on the reverse strand, counting down.
TCTGTATGACCTAAGGTACAAGCAAGTCCAGGCAGTCCAGTTTAAAACTGTGATCACAGAGTTGTTCTGTAGGGTGCCTGTAATTTGTCTTGTATAACTGAATTGAGAACTTTATCTGCGGCTGCTAAACAATTATTTGCCAACTTAGAAAATCAGTCTTTTTTATTTTCTAGTAAAATAATGGACGTTTTATTGTGCTTCTTGCACAGATTGATTCATGTATCAAACATACAAAATTAGTTTAGGATTGCTGTGGTTGTGCATCTTATCCCCATCTATTTTTCCTGAGCTGTTTCAGCCTTTCTGAGTTTATGACCCTGTATCTGCATAGGTGAAATCAAATTCCTGGAAGTCTTAATTCAGCTGACACTGCAGTGAAATGACTATTTTTTTGTCACATGGAAAGGTTTGAGATAATACAACTAAACTACTGCTATAATAGTTGAAAGGTGCTTCAGTGGCCCATTGTACTTTATCTTGTTGAAAAGTCCATGCTTACAGGACAGGACCTTGTGTTTTTGTAGGGTGGGGTCCTTTTTGTTGTAGCAGACAAAAATGGTACATCTGACAGGCATTTCTGTCTAATTGTATCCAGAACAATATATTTGAGACAAGTAAGATTTCACGGGGATGATTATAGTGAGAAGCAGTGCTTCCCACTGATGTTGATGTATTAGAATTAGTGCTTTTATTGAATAAGCAACATTTCAGCTCTGGGTCACCTGTGGGGGTAGCTTACAGAAGTAGTCTTTAAACTTCAGAGATTTCATCTCCAGTGCTCTTTCTGGAAACTGAAATCCATTTATGCAGGTCATTTAGGAAGAAATAAAACCACTAGTTCATTCTATCTGTTTTACATCTTAAGTCTGTATCAGTTGAACCTGGTACTACCAAATCAAAATTTTGATGGACTTAAGGATGTAAAACTATTCATATGGCAATTTATAAATTTGCTACTTGCAAGCTGACAGCTTGGAGCTACAGTTATTTAATTTGATTTTTTAAATCAAATTAATTTTATAATCGTTTACTGTGGGACTTGATATTTCCCTTCCAAGATAACACTGCTTTGCATTAATTAGTGTTAAGAATTGCTTGAACTGCTTGAAAAGTGTATCAAAAGGAATAATGGTCTTGAAACTCCTATAAAGCTCAGCCTGCTGATTTTATCTTTTCTGTTTAATGAATATCTGTCACTACATGTCCATTTAACAGTTCCGCAACATTTTTGATCATTTGCCCATTTTATAAGTAGTTTTATTTAAAAAACATCTCTAAAGGGATATACTTTAAATTATATCCTGCTAGGAGGACTGACACAAAAACTGGCAATGCTGATAAATATTCATAACTAGTCTAGTTACCTTCTGTTTCCCATTATAAAGGATGATGGCACCTTTCAGAGAGAGGAGTGTCAGTTCTCTCTGTGCTGTTTGTCTTTTTCAGCTTCAGAAGGAAGTATTGACCTGTGCTGTGTGCTCTGGGATGGCCCTGCTTGGGCAGGGAGGTTGGACCCACTGGCCCACTGTGATTCCTTCCAGCCTGCCCCATCTGGGATCCTAGGACCTAGACCCAATATGAAGAATTAAAATTAATTCCTTGAAGTAATCTTTTAGCAATTGACAGGGTTGGGGGATTTGTTTTTAGGATTTCCTGCATGGTAAATCAGTCACACTGCACTATACGTTAGAGATGAATATTCTAACAGTAATTATGTAGTGAAATCGTAAAATTTCACCAGCAAGGTCTTATAGTAGTGATTTAAGGGTTGCTATTGTTACATCTCACAAAGGCAAGAATTTAGTTGGTGTGGTTTTTGTATTGCTGTTATCTGCCTAAAAATGAGCCAGGTTTGCAGAGTTAGTGAATAAGTTGTTCGGAGTACAGGTCAGAACAATATTTCAGGCTTAATAATAAACTATGGATCATTTAGGGTTGTAACAAGCATGTATTTTAAGGGTGTCTGTGTGTGATCTTCACACTGTAATTTTTTATGCTACTTTGTGTTAACAATGTTAGATCTAGGAAAAAAAACCCTCTGAAAATCATAAAGCAAGTTATTTCCAGAAGTGTTTGAAAGAACGCTTAAAACTGTACTATAATAGTAAGTATGTTAACAAGTTTGCATTCAATTTTGGTAAAGCTTTTAGCCTCAAAAAAAGTTTTTAAACTTCAACAGGAATGTGTGAGTGTTAAAAAAAAAACAAGGTGGTTTTAGTGCCAAAACTACAGGAAGGCATCTGTAGGATTGAAAGGTCAGAAAGTTAACAAAGAAGTTGTGCTTGGATAGTGTGTATCTCTTTCTGCCAAACTGTCATCTCCTAGTTTTCTTGTTAAACGTTTGATACCAAATACTTGCTGTTCATGTGCAGAATGACTCCTGCAGTAACCTGGATTTGTTTGCCTGAGTTCTGTAATAGAAATGTTGGTCTGAATTTACTTTTTGCATCTTAAAAGTTCCAGGTTGGTAAGAATGTTTAAAATTCATAGTGCAGTAAATATTCTGGCAAACTCGAATTTGTTCTCATGTTTTAGAGACATTGAATTGGTTTAGTCTAACATCTTGGTTGGTGTCCATAACGTGTAGAACTGTGCTAAGTGTGTGTTATCTTCCTGGGACAGCTTGTTTTCCAGATGAATTCCAATTTAGTAACTCCATCTTCAAAACCGAGCTCTGGAATGTTACGCTGTCGCAATGTTATCTTTGGCTTGACTGTGTAGGTGGGACAGAACTTTTCAAACACTGCTTGTGATCTCTTATGTCTTCTTTTTAATTTTTCTAGACTGCTGAATATGTCCCAGAAAAAGTGAAGAAAGCTGAAAAGAAACTAGAAGAAAATCCATATGACCTTGACGCTTGGAGCATTCTCATTCGAGAGGCACAGGTTTAGTGATATAGGATTACATTTCCTTATCTATGGTCCACTCACACTATTTGGTTCTGGAGTAAAATCAACATATTCATTTACGTAAATCATAATATTGTAAATGCTGTTTTGATTTTCAATTTTTAGAATCAGCCCATAGACAAAGCACGGAAGACCTATGAACGCCTTGTTGCCCAGTTCCCCAGTTCTGGCAGATTCTGGAAACTGTACATTGAAGCAGAGGTTAATATTTTTACATTTTTTCTTATATAACATTTCATAGGATTTTAAGTTTATATTTTTATAAGCATGAATAAGATAGGCACATAATATCTAGAGGAAAGGGGATTTTAAATATGCCTTGCCTTTATTTTGTAAAATAGGTACAAAGGAATGATTAAAATGAATTCTAAAGTATTGGGTCTTTTATGAGTTGATGATTGTTGCATTATGGAATTGCAACAACATTAAAACTGTTTCAATGGTATTGGAGTGCTTTAGCCTTTTATTTGCTTGTCGTGTCAATTTATTGCCTCCCGTGTCACTTACTTAGAGGACTTTTTTTTTTATTTACACATACAAACTTATTTGAATGACTTTCTCTGAATATTTGGTTCTTTTATTTTTTTTGCTTTCTTAGGAAATTGAGTGTTTCTGTGAACAGTGTTTGCAGGGAGGGTGTGGGGATGGAAGCTAATTTCTGGAATGAAAATGCATTAGCACAACTCATTAGCTTTTAAAAATCCCAACCAAATTGTGATTGTTTACATAACTGGGTAAGGCTTACCACTAAGTGTATTGGTCAGTTGAACTGTCTTTAATGACATGCCATGAAATTCCCTGTATAATCATGGGGGGGTGGTGGTGTTCATTTTGGTTTGATTCCTTTCTGTAGCTGTTATTTAATACTAATACACATGGTTTCTGTGGGCATCTTCCAGCTGCACATTTTTCTTGAGACAGATTTTCTATATGCTAAACTTCAGGGGTGGGGACCTGTATTCTGTAGATGAGAAATGAACTCTCTTTTTCTTCCATTTTATGTGAAATTTCATTGCATAGTTATCATATCTTATTTTACATTGAATTACATATCCAGGAATGTCTGGCAGTAAATTTTGAAGATAAGGAAAATTGGGATCATGGGAATCTAACAGAAATTTTTATATGGCAGTTTATAAGTAAGATGCTACAGTGCAAAATAGTGCCATCTAAATTGAATGTTACCAAATTAAATAGATAGAGTTTTCACTGTCTTGTTTCCAGCAGTTTGTAGCAGTAGGTAGAATGTTGGTGGTTATTCATGTTTGGGAGATTGCAAATAGACTGACAGACAAATACATATTTTTCCTTTTTGGACCCTGCAGCCAAATCCATTACCCTCTTGTACCCTGAAATGTTTGCTACAGATTCTGGTCTTCAGAGTCTAATCTAATTTCACAATTGCATTAAATTACCTGATTTCTGTGCTTTTTTAAACCCTTTACCTTTCCCATGCCTCAAATTTAAGGATTGAGTAAGGCCATCTCAGAAAGTCAGTACTATACTGTACATCCTTCAGCAAAAAGTCCTGTTACCAGTGTAAAGCTTCCCATCTTAAACCACGTTCGGAGATGAACTGACAGCCATTACCTCCCCTAATTTATAATCTAAGAGTATTTAAAAACGTTAATAGTGGCAAAGCTTGTAACAGTCTAGGGTAGAATTTTTAACCTGTTCCTTCAAGGAGGGCAGATCAGCACCTCAGCAGTTACAGTAACTGGGTAACACAAGGTAAATCTGAGAGGGAAAGAATTGGCATAACCATCACTAGTTCTTGCGTGTCTGCTTATTAATACACTTCAGATATTAGAGAAATGGAATATGTAAGTCTGTTATTCAAAACAGTGGAAAAATAGGAACTGTAGATTTCTGGTAGAGGTTACACCTGAAGAGGGTTATATTTGAAAGAAATGTAAGAGGGTAATTTTCAGAAATTTATCTTTCATCTTAACAGCCAAATTTTTAAAATCCCAGTTCTGGCTTAATTTTCAACTTTCCTTTCCTGGTTACAGTTACGTATTACAACGGATATAGTGGCCAATTTACCAACGAAGCAATATGCTTTTCTCTGCTTTTTTTAAGCATGTGTGAGCACACATAGCTGTAAGTTAAAATAACTTCTTATTTCCAAATTCCTCTCTAAAAAAAGTATGCTCACACAATTGGGCACCGTTGTCAGTGTTATTTTCAGTTGCATGTCATATATACAGTCCATCTGGGTGAGTTCAAATCAAAATGCTTTATCAAATGTTCTTTTAACACTGTGGTTAAATTAAGACTTCAGTTAATTTTTGAAGGCTACCTGAGTAGAGGAATTCTGTTCAGGCTTCTTTTATTGCAGCCTTAAGACGTGCAAGGAGTATAATGAAAGTATTTTCCAAAAGCTTTTTTCCTTGGCAATTTTAGTAGTCTCCTCCTGCTAGAAAGCTTTTCTTGGACTGTTCAGAAGTATAGAAGTTTCTAGCCATGACTTAGTAAAATAAACCTGTGGTAGATCTCTAGCATTGCTTTCAATTTACTTTTGCTGCCTCATTATTGAAGTCTGAAAATTGCAAATTCTTCAGTCGTCTGTTACCTGCATTTCCTCTGATGTCAAAACAAGCATTTTACTCTTTAACATGAAAATGTTTCCTCTTTGCATCCCAGAAAGACAGAAAGGGGGAGGGGAGCAGGGGTTCTTTTCTGGCAGGTTGTCTTTCACTAGAGAATTTTGCCCTCTGAAAGACATAAATCAGAGCTGAGTAACATTACCTAGTTGTGGTGTAGTATTGGAAGGTGAGCCAGGGTGAGGGTTATGAAAATGGCCTTACAAAAAATAAATTAACTGTTTAACAGCTGTACTCTGGATGAAGTTGTTAGAAGTCTTTAAATTCCCCTTTGTCTGACTTAACAAATGTGTTCTCTTTAGTCACTTCCAGTCTTCAGTAGAAATTTTTTATAAACTATCTGAACAAAAAGGGCACGTGCCAGTTCCTTTTGTAATGTATAACTTCTAAGTGCGGGCCTTACTGCTGTGATTGCCTCTTGGTTTTATGGCTGTGTTTGTTCAGCTCACTGACTGTGTTCCTTTCTGTGTGTGACTGTGTTCCCTGGTGGAGTATAGCAGAGAGCAGTGCTCAGCACTTAGTGTATTGTCCAACTCACTGCAGCTGATACACAGACCGTGAAGTAACCAAATGCTTCACGTTAGCATTTTGTGTGCCAAGCACTGATTTATATGCTCTGCTCTCTGTATTGTGACTGGTTAGGTAGTCAGTAGAACATGGAGATTCATTAGGAAGAGCATGCTTTGACAGTTTGTTAATGGGATGACACTATTAAAGTTGAAATTGATGGAAAAAGTTTGGATTCTTGCACTGCTTCTTATTTCTTCTGACCTTCAAAGAAGAATTACAGGACTTAGAATAAGTGGATGAAACAACTCCCAGTTCACAACATTTTTGGGTCATACTATTTGAACATCTAAGTAGAGTTCTGGGTTTGCTAAGTATTTAAGCAAGTAAAATAGTTAACTTGCTATTCTGCATCTTAGGAAGTGGAACAGTAGTGCTACTCTTCCCAGACGCTTGTTTTCTCTAGTTACTTACAGTACATTTTTCTCTTGATACCTTCCTCATAAAAATCTCCTCTCAGAAAACTTAATTCACATGGCAGGGCCTCTTTCACAGTTGTATAAAGGAGTATGCAGGTCTCAGCCCCACATGTTCCATAATGTTAAATTCATAGATCACACAATCTGGACTCTAGCCTGCTCTGCTGCTGTGCTGTGTCTTCTTGGGTAAGTTATTTAACCTGTTTGCCATTATTAAACAGATACCTACCTACCTCACAGGGTTGTTGTGAGGCTGCTTTAGTGATTAAAATGCTTTTGGCACCTGGCTAAAAGGTGCTACAGAAATGTGAAAATAAATACAGTTTAATACCCTGTGATCCCATAGGCCCAGCTGTCTGTTACTATTTCCTTTGTCACTTTGGCTGTTTGAACCATCTTTTAGATACAGAATGACCTAGTAATGCTTTTCATGCACATGAAAGAACATTTACTTTACCAGTGTCGTAAATACTTCAGTAGTTCTGGAGCAAGCATTTGGAGTTGTCACTTTTTTTCTCTGCTAGTTTCCTTTGAGAAATCACCAGGTTGAAAATCCTCTTAGGCACATTTATTAAACTGTATTCAGGTATTTGCAACCTTTTTTTACTGATCTAAGGAGTTTTTAGTTCCAGTTACTCTGAATGGAAATTTTCCTCTGTAATTGTCCTGAATGCTTCAGGTCAGTTCACACCACACCTTATGTATTTTTTTATTGACTATACAGTATTATATCCTGGTCATTTTGAACCATTGTTAGTAGGGGTTAAAAGGTTGCCATAACTAAAGACATAAAAATCGTAACCAGAAGACAGCTGTGACAAATAGCCCAAGTCTAGAAACAATAAATACAAAGCTGATACCATGCATGTAAAAGGTTTGGCTGTTAATATGTATTTTTTGTCTTGCCAATTTTGCAAGTAAGACTCCTGTGTTATTGCTTGTCCTAAAGAAATGCAACTAGCTGCGTTTGTTTAGATAACTTCTATTTCATATGGACACTTTGAATTTTAGATGTCTTGGTAACAAACCAGATGCTGTATGAGGATTCATGGGGTGGGACCACAGCTTAGGGTTGATTGTTTTGCATTTCATCATATGCAATACATCAGTATCTTTAATCCATGTAATTCACACTGGTGTGGATACTAGTCAGAATGTATCATTTAACATACTTGTATATGAAAAATGTAAATAAAACCATTTAGAAAAATGATTGTTTTTGTTTAAAATGTCTGTGTTTCTTCAAAGCATTTTCTTCCCCTGTTTTTAGTCTGGTTATGAATTCAGAACAGAAAATGTTGTACATACCACCAAAATTATTCTGCTTGGGGAAAAATGGGAACTGACTTCTGTCAGGATGAAGTTGGAGTGATCAGAAGTCAAAGTAGACTAGACCTCTTGGCTGAGATTCTATTTAGTGGTATTTTCAACTGAAAATATTGTGTGTATCACCAGCTGATCTTAGTTAATTGCTTAATGGAAGGCATCCCCATGATAATCCATGCCCACCCCACTAGCCAGCCACATTTCTTATGGTAAGCTTCTGCTTTTGAGAAACTGCTGTACAGGTGCTCTGTACAAATACCCATATTGCACAGTCTTGACTACCTCAGTCTGAGATTTTCAATCTTTTTTACAACTGTATTATTTATGATCTTTTCTTATTCATGTGTGGACTTGTTCCATTCCTGTTAATAAATGTTGTTCTGTCTGTGTGATTATTGTAGACTTGCACTAGAAAGTGAATGCAACTTCTTTCCTGTCTCTTCTGCTCAATATGTCAATACAGGTGTGTACATCTTGCATAGTTCCCCTGGTCCTACAAGCTGTGTAATACCAGAAAGTTGCCCACGTACTGACATTTGTAGTTTCAGAAGATGCGCGGTACAACACTAGTGGGTTTCTTCAAAATTCTATATTCTGTATTTGATCATTAAAAATACTATGGGGAAGTTTTAGGAAATTTTTGAAGTGGAAGCGATGCCTACTGAAGAGATGACTCTGAACCCTCTTCTATAGTGTGTTGCTGTTTTCACATGAATAAACACAAACTTCTTCCTGTTCTGTTGTATTCTTTCCATGTGGGGTGACAGAAATAGATCCCTGTTAGAAATGTTAGCTATGTACTCTTGTTCACAACACTTCCGAAGCCTTACTTTCAAATGTAACAAGGACAGTGAAAACTTACTGTGTGCTTTCTTTTGTTGAAGTAGTTTGTTGAGTCTTTGTTGATATTTTGAGGGGGGAATCTCTGTGTCAGGTCAGGCACAAACTTCGGTTTCTTATACCAGAACCTGGAAGAACCAGAAGTAAAAAGAGGTTTCTTGTGTACCCTGTATTTGCTATGGATTGGTTCTCCGTCTGCTTGGGAGAGGGAAACTATAATTGTAATTTCTGATTCTTTTCTACATCTCTTCCAGCTGCCAGCTGGTTGAGTTTTCTGATGTTTTTTATTCAGATTTTGAGAAGCATGATGGATGAGAGAACACTTTCTGTTAAACCTTCTCTACTAGTGCTACTACATAAAATAGTATGTGACTATTTGCTGCAGAATGTCTTTCCAGACTGTGGGAAGGCTTTGAGTTATGGCTGGGATGAAATCCAGTGGCTTCTCTTAGCTGGAAGGTCTGTGGAAGCAAGCCCTTCCCCACGGCATTCCTGTGTCCCATTAGTACCAGTGTTCTTCCTTTACAGGTGTGCATTGGGTTTCTACCTGATTTTTCTCTTGATTTTTCTCACCAGTGGCTTCAGTGTGATGGGTGCTCCTTATCCAGTGACAGTTTTGGACTTCTGCAATGACGTGTGGTGTACCTAATACCCTATGAGATTTTTTTGTTTCTTACATAAATTCAAAAGTGAGAAGAAGGAATATGCATTGGTCCATAACTGTACCATTGCATAGGCAGCATTCACTTTGTGCACATTATATACATGAAGTTAACTACCCATGAGGAAATCTAATAATAATTTGAATCTGATCCATATTGGGGTTTTAGCTGGTTTGGTAATGACAACTATTCATAATACAAAAGCATGGGAGCATTTCAGAGTTCATTGGAACATCATAAATGTTACATTTTAAGGATGGGCAGATAAGTAGAAAGATGTTCTTTTTAAGTTTAGTTTGTGCACAGTTTTCAGTAATACTTCTCTAGAGTGGAGTCCTGTTGCATCCTGAGACAAGACTGTTCTCTAGAGCTCACTGTTAACCTGAAGGGTAAACGGCTGGTCTGTCTCCGTTCCCTTAAAAGCAGATTGTACGAGGCCCTGCGACAGGGGCTGTGCATTAATCTTGGTTTGCACACACTGCTGATCTGTTAGTAGATGCTGTAACTGATGCCTTAGTTTTTAACTTCTGTATTTTTCAAATCCTGTACTGCCTAGTGTGTAACTGAAGTTTTGTGTGGCGTGTTAACTGCTGTTCTCTCATGCTGTTTAGACATAACAAAGCCTCTCTAGGTTTGCTTTTCAAGGACACCTTGTTGTCCCAGGCCCCAAAATGTGTAAACTAAGAGCCTCTGAAGAGGAGGGGCAAACTTGGGGTAATTACATCATTAACTGAAGTTATAATTGGAGAATTAATCCTGATAAGCAAATGAACCAAATTTATAGAAGTGTGAAGAACCCGTGACCCAGGGTCCATCTTGGGTGGAGCCTTTGGCCTGCCCAGGGTGTACCTTTGAAGGCCCTTCAAATAAATACCTACTTTTATTCTCTTATTTTTGTCTAGCCTCTGTTTTTAGCTAGGCACATCAAGGCATCATAACCAGTGGTCTTGTAGATTGCTGGGCTCAAGGCTTTCAGAGCTTTAACATCTTTGATTTACTGCAAAAGGAGAAGAGGTAATTGTTAGTGTACTGAGGATATGTGGTAATTTTACTCATGCTTTCACCCTGGCTCTGAGTTTCAGCAAAACAACTTACACATATATTTAAAGTATATAGTTTTTATCCTTAATTCAAACTGTTCCTCTAAATCAACTAATTTGAAAAGTTTAGTGATGTGATGGAGGATCAAGTGTCTTACCTCCTTTGGTTCCTGTAATATATCTGGATGAAACTTAGACTTTCTAATGAGGACAAGGTACTCTCTCCAGTTCCTCATGGTTTGCATTAGTGCTTGAAATAGAGAATAAGAAATAATCAGTGTTTGAAACTGGAACAAGAAATGACTGTACATTCTTGCTATAAACCATCTGATATTTCTGTATGGGTTTTTGTAAGAATGAATACATTGCTTAAAATAAGTTTCGGGTCTTGCACTTGGACTAAAATAATGCCTAATTGTTCAATTTACAGTATTTTCTATGTCCAGACTGCAATAAAGTCATTCCTTCAGCTGTCATTCACCCTGGAAGTACAGGTTTTCAAACACAGTTTTTACTGTTAAAACAAAATAAAAATGAACTCTCAGTTTGAAATTTAGATTTGCAAAATTGGGGTGGCAGTTGTGTAGTTGTATATGCGCTGTCCTGCAGATAAAACAGATGTGGTGAAGTTAGCATGTGAGCTAACTTCATTGTGTTCACTGGAACTGCATTTATACATCAAACTATGTTTAAAACGTTCTCTTAATTTAGGATTTTGATTATTTTAATTTTTATGGTTAAATGAAGACTTACTATAGGTCCTATGCCTGTGGATTCCTCAGGAATCTCTCAGACTATGTATGTGCATCCATGTTCATTTGTGTATATATATGTTTAGGTAATAAGGTCACACAGCATAAATAATGTTCTTTTTAAATCATAGATTATAAATAGGAGTGTGTGAGCTTACCAGTGCAAATTGTCTACAGATAATTTACTCAGGCCACCTAAAAGTTTAAAGATACTTAGAAAAATAATGTGTGTAGAGTGTATTTCGAATAACGATGAAAAGGTTTTTATTATCTGCAGTTTCAGTCTGAGTGCAAAATCATGACTTGGTGCTGTATGTAAAGGAGTGGGAAGATAGAGCTGGATTTCTTCTTTATTTTTGTTGTCTTTAACCCAGTGTTGGCCTGCCTTTTCTCTGTTCCTCCCTACCCATCACAGTACTGGTTTTGTGTGTTATTATGGGCAGATGTAGGATTATATTCAGTGTGGGAATTGTGAACTGTCAGGTGTTGCTGGGGGCCATATCTTTCAATGTGTGCTTGCAGTTCATCCTTCAGATGACGAGGAGGTCCCAGGAGGCCTTAGCCAGAAGCTGCCCTTGCGCAGCTCAGCCGTGTTCTTGCGGTGCCATAATTCCACTGACCATTTCAGATGGGCAGCAAGGCGGTGGGGGAAGATTCCCTAGTAATGAAATATAACTCCCAATTTGATTTAAAAAACAAATCTCAAGCTAATCCCGTGACAAACTTTTTAACATTGTTATTATTGCAGAAGAAATCTGTCACTCTTGCCTTCTCTGAATTATGCTTATGCAATTGAATAGCTGCTGGTGAGATAGTAATGGTATTGCATTTGTGAAGTGTGCAAGCACATTTAGCAGCCTGTGATGGGCAGTATATTGTAGAAACAATTCTGAATTAATTTCTTTTAAACTTTCCCTGAAACATGGTTTAGTTAGATTACTCCTTCATATTGTATCACAGATACTTAGAAGATTGCATTATAGCATGCAGGAGCCTGAGGTACAGGAAGCCTTGCCATTGATGTTAATGCAGCAGGGGCTAGAATGATGGAAATTTAATATATGTAGGCTTGCATCTACTTAAAGGTGTTGCACACTTCTAATATGCAATTAATACAAGTTGAAGATGAGTGACAGTGAATAAGTTTACAAAAAATTGCTTTTGTAACACGTATGCTTTTGGAAGCTTAGCTTGCAGTTTTCCATCTACCAGCTATGGCAATTGACCCTCTCCCCAGTTTTCCATGGCATTGCAGTAATTAATAGTTTTAGTAATGAGCAGTGTGCTTTGGAAGTCTCCCTTCACAACCTGACAGTGCTGACAGGTTCATACATGAAGAAACATTTCCTTCACACCAGGTCAGAGCAGCAGGCCCTGCGCTGGGAGCCTTAGTCTAGCAGGTTTCATTTCACTGGGGGAATTCAGTCATTCTAGTCCTGACTGACTGTGGCTTTGGGAATTCTAAATTCTGCCTAATTGCAGGATTGTGCTAGATATTCTTACTCCATGTGATGATGGCTGATAGTTGTATGAAAAGTGACTAGGAGAAAGTACAGTTCATTTATAATAAAAAATGGAAAGTTCAAATGGATTGGTTGTAAATAGACAGGGGTAAATGTTTAAAAGTATGCATAAGTGCCCTGGAAAACCCTACTAGGTATTTAAGGTTTTCTTTGTAAAAATGCACTCTTAAAATAGTCCCAAATGCATGACTTGTTGGTCCAAGTTACTTGTAGAAGTGCTGTGGGTGCAAGCTAAATACAGAGCAGGGTTCCCATCCCTACTGCACCCCCTAAAAAAGAAATTGCTGCCCTTGTACCTGTGTCTTACTTGCCCGTGATTGTTGTCCACCAGTTGCCATTCCTCAGGGAAATGTTATCAGTAAATTTACCTTGACTGAAATTCTGCACAAAAGTACTTGAGCAGGATGGGCCAGCACCTCAGAATATTCCACAGTATTTGCTATTGATAGAGTATCAGTGCTTGTAGGCCTGAGCAGGAAACAGACTGTATGATTTATTGTTAAAGGATAAAACTTTACGTTCTCCCATGTAAGATGTGACTAAACGTAATTCAGGCCTCACTTCTTTGGGGGGGGAATTCAATTTCAGGTTGATACTCAAAAATAACACAGCACATGCTTTTTTGTATGTGTACAAGATGGGTATTAAAAGGGAGGTACTGTGGACCTTTCAGATTAGCTGACAGACTTGAATTCAGCAGGAATATTTTTCTGGCACTAAGCAAATGGAGGTAAGTTTTGTGCTAGTAGTCTTAGCTGTTAAAAAACCTACTGTTACATTATCAGCTATTTACAAAAGAGAAAAAGCACAAAGTTAGATATGAGATTTTTATTTGTCATCTTACTGATGTTTCCAAAATTTGGGTTTACCGCTAGAAAAGTTGTGAGTAAGGTCAGTCTGTGGGTTTTTTAATTTGCCAGTGAGAAAAATACTGGTGTTCGCAAATAATTAAGTTTGATAATTCTGATTGATCTTTTGTCGGAATCAAATGAAGACCCTTGCACTGAGGAGGTGTTGTTAGATTCTAGCAATCTGTCATTTCTGCAAAAGCTTCACAGTCAAACACTTTTTGCTGCTCTTGGAGTGTACCTTTGTGCCTCTAATGCAGAGAAATGTTGAGCAACTGCTGAGTTGCCCCAGCTGCTTAAACTTGATGGTAGTACCTGTGTTTGCCTCCCAGGCTGGCAGAGTTGCTATAACTATCTAGAAGATGCTGTTTTTCACCTGTGAGCAGGGATTTCTGCTGCTGTCAATACTGGAATTCAGTTCTCAAGTGCTGGCTGATGCAGTCAATCACAGAGGTTTTGTAGTGATGCTTCACTGTGTTGCTGAGCCTTCAGAGTGGATTTTTTAAGCCTGCTGTGTCACCATGACGACATGCACCCAGACTGAGCCGAGCACCATTGTCAAGCACCGTTGTCTTCCAAAACTGGGCTAAAGTTTGGACGTGGGGAGATCCACACCTTTTCTTGGGAACCTTGGCTGCCTTGCTGGGAGCTGCGCCTTCTCAGTTTAGAGGACTTACGCTATGTTTTGGTAGCAGTTCTCTGTTCTGTACTTAGCAAAATGCGTTCTGCCAGTGGTGGAGGTTTTCAGTTGAGCTGCTGTGTTAGTTACATGTCACTTTTACAGAGTGCTTTGGTATTGTCGTGTGCTTGGTGTCTTTATATCAAACCTGCTCTTGGCACCCTAGCTTAAAGCAGCAAAATACAACAAAAAAGAGTTATCTTAGGATTTCTGAGATCCCTCGTGTGCTTCTATGCAAATTAAATTAGCTGGGAGCCTACATACCATTTTTAACACTACGTTTTAATTTTCTTTTTGCAGGCATTTGCAACATTCTGTAATGCAAGTGCTATCTGAATGTATTCTCTATTTACATAACAATGCACCTAGCCTAGGAGTCAAGATCAAGTCCTCACGGTCTGGATCAAGTAACTGCCTGCTGTCCATCTACTGAAGAGGCTCTTTTTCTGCAGAAAGTTTTAGAACACTTTACCATGGGTTTCTGAATGATCAGTTATAGCAGAAAAGCCACAGAATGCTTGGTTAGAGGGGTAGGGAAGAGAAGTATCAAACTGGCCAAATGTCTGCTGTCTCAAAACAGCAGTTGCCTGCAATGTGTCTCATTTTGCATGGCCAATACTTGGTGGTGGTGGGGTGCAGAAGAAAACACACTTTTCACTGAAAAGCAACAGAGAAATGAGATGATGGTACCAAACAGGGCTTTACTGCAAAGAAGCTGCAATTGTTCAGAGTGCCCTCTAGCAAGGGGGGCAGAACTGCCAGCAGTATTCATTTGTTCTGTACAGGTGTCTGTAAAAGTAGACATTTCTGGTCAGTAGGCAGGTGTTCTTTCTAGCATATGGGTCAAGGCTGACCTTTCTTTGGCAAGGCTGGGGGTTTACCTGTGCCAGTGTCTTTTTGTTACTCCAAATTCAGAATCTTTAGCTTAAATATGTGACCCTAACTCCTGGTATTTCTTCTCGATATACTGAGAGGGGGAGAGGTGGGTGGAAACTGGGAGGTCAGTTGTGTTCCATCTCTCTCTTGTTTGGGCTACAAGGGCTGTGAGTTTCTATGCTGCTTTTATGATGAGCATCTGCATTTCATCTTCCTCCCTAGAGGTGAATTAAGCTGCAAATGCACCTGCCTAGGCTGCATGGGAAATGAACGTTAGCACATGACTCTTACATTGAAACCTGACATAGAATAGATCTTCTCTCTGCTAACCCAACACCAATGAATTTCAGATAGGAACAACGTATTGACTTGTCTTTAGAAGTCTTTTGTCTTAGAAGTGCAGCTGACTTAAATGGGTTTTAATCCTTTATTCTTATTGCACAGAGTGTATAGAAAAAAGCCCACAAACAAACAGAAACCAACCTCACATAAAGCGTAAGTTACTCTGAGTTGACCTGTAAAATTAAAAGACTTCAGTGTAGAGTTAACCCCTCTCACCTGTCGGTGGCAGTGTCACCAACATTTCATTTCTAAAGCATGGGAATGTGTGATCTGTGATTTTATTTTCCAGCTTAAGTGCATCTCTGTGTAGCCAATTATTCAAGTGTAAAGCCACTTATTAAGCTATCTAAGCATTAACATCAACTCGTGGATTTAAAAGTAGCTACACAAATATTTTTGTCTTGATCCTGTTTTGTGAATAAAGGGACTATTCCCATGAATGGAAGTCGAGCAGGCGTAGCTTCAACCTTTGAGGACATGAAGCTGAAATTTAAGGAAGGAGAAGGGGGACCCACTTTAAAAACTCTACTTGTACAGTGTTTAAGTGGGGAAAAGCAGTATAGCGTTTAAATATTCTAGAAACTTGAGGATTTTGTAATATAAGCAGTCCCATTAGCTAGGATAGTAATTACACTCAAATTCAGCTATTCTGGAAAGAGGATCCAGAGTAGTTATGCAGAGCCTATCCATGAAAAGTTTTTGGATCAAGTCTTTAACAAAAAGATTTGCATTGTTCATGTGGTTTCGGATTAGGTTGTTGGTCATCAGTCCAGACTTGGTAACTAGATATTGAGGAGACCGTGCAGTAAAACTCCTGTCTTGAAGGAAACTATTTTACCACTGAATGGTATTTTTATATGAATTCTGTTTTCTCTTCATGGCCAAAAGACAGAAATCTGGATGTTTAATTCTGTAATTGACTCTTCAAATACAGTCTTTCCTTTTTTAATATTAATTTAATATTTTAGATGAGATTTCTTGGAAACTATGATTAAGAATATGCGTTCTCAAAAAAGACATAGCAGAGAATTTCCTTGATTTCTGACAGATGCATGAAGGATTTTTGAAGAGGGCAGCTGCCTGTATTAGAAAAATGGGCTTATATCCTGAACCTCAGCAGAATACCTCATTAATGTAAACCAAAAGCAGCTCAGTCATCATCTGAGGCAGATTAGTATCCTAGTTCAGTAAATGATTCACATAATAATGTTTCTTAATGATTTCATAGGAAATCCATGGCAAAGCCAGGAGGCACATCCCTTCGTTTAAAGATTCTTTTTATAGCACTGCAGTTGAAGTGTGCTTCATTTGGGTTTAGTGGGTTACCTTTAGTAGGGTTTGTTTTATAATGCAGTATACAATATACAACATCTCGTCAGCTGCAAATCGATGCTGAGATGCAGTTGCAGAGAATTACTTGGGCCTGAGCATTATTCTGCACTATTAACTTTGAGATTTCTGATTTATGGTTCCCTGTGATGAGACAGCTGGCTTGTGTGGTCAGACATGAGAGCCCTTAGGCACTTTTGGAGGCTGAGGATCAGTCTAATGGTTTTGAGAACCATTCTCTGGGCCATTTCTGCTACAAGTTATTGGAAAATTGCTTTTTATGTTCTAAGAACAGAGGCAAAATATTAAGAACAATTTGTTCACTGCTAACGGGCCAAGCTAGTCTTGTGCTAATATTACAAGAGTAAGAAGATTATGCTGTATGATATAATTACATCTCCTAGTACCATTTTTTACTCTTTGAATAACCTGTATTCCTTTTCCTTGGGAGAATTGCTTGTATGGCTGGCTTTCCTGGGGAGAGCCTTTATGAGACCAGTTCCATGCTAGAAAATGGGAGCCCTTAATGAATGGTCTCTGAATGCATTTGAGCACTCAAAAGGGCAGCAGTTCTTTCTGGTCTTAAGATGTCTTCATTTGGGCTATCAGCCCTTTTTGCTAAGTCAGTGTGGAGGCTGCCTTACAGATGTGTTGCTTTTTGAAAATTTGGTATTCAAGGATCTCTTTAAGAAGTAAGATCTCCTTGAAATTGTAAATTGCTCAGGTGTACTTTTAACATATGCTTGGTGAATGAACAGAGATTTCTTCCGTAAAAATTATTATTATTTGATAGCCATATTTTACTAGAACAGATTCTCTGAAATGCTATAATGGATGGTGTGGAAAAAATATGCTTATCAAACTTACTCTTTTCTGCCCTTTTATGCAAGCCCTTTTCTTCTGAAAAGAATATGTCAAAACTGTAGGCATGTGACGAGTACAGTGAGAAATGATAAAACTATAAACCTGATAGGGAACTTAATGCCCTCTAAAATACCCCATTTTCCCCAGCTATAAGCTCAAATGACATAGTAAACTGCCACTTTCTTAAAAATTTTGAGGACGGCAAAATGAAAGCAGGAGTGATTTTTTTAATAGCTGTATGTTACTGTAATGGACACTGATTTCTGATAGAATTGAAAAAACACGATGATTTCAAATTAAGAGTCATAATAAATTAAATCTTAGATTAGAGCCTTGTAAGGTGTGTGATCTGTGTAGTGGAACAATTGGCTTTTTTTTCCCCTAGCTGGTGATGCCTCTAGTACCCTTTATACCGTGTAATCTCTTGCAGTGGTCTGATCCTTGCCTTGTTTTTAAGGTCTGAGTGTTGCGAGGAATTTCCAGCTTGGGTTATGGGGTAGTGCCTGTCTGGTGGCGCTGGCAGGCTGCAGTGTATCTGTGCTCCTCAAATAGGCACTGGTGCCTATTACCTTATTCCATCAGCTGAAAAAAGCATTAGAGGAGTGCCTGTGTCCAATTCCATTGGCCCTGCTGAGGGACTGTTCTCTTTTGAAAAGCAGCTGAAGTAGACAAATGGTGTAATTTGTCTGATTTTACAAGTTAGGGATCTCTAGCCCCATGAGATGGGCCAAATACTTTTGCTTTAGGCTTCCCTCCTAATACAACTATTTAACTCTAATGATCTGGCCAGCAGATAAGACTGCAAATCTTCAATTTATCTCAGTGCATTTTGTCATGTTAGAGATTATCTTGCAATCCATGGGTGCTCTATATGCTTTTGAGTCCTATAATCTGAGAGTTAAATGATAAAAAATTAATTCTAGGAGGAAAATCACAGCTGCTTTGCATACTTCCTAAGAACTGCAAAGGATCCCAGTAGATCTGTGAATGTTAGCTATCCAAAAACACGTCTTAGAACATCCCACTGCTTCTGTAAAGTACAAAAGTCATTGAGAAACAGGAATGAGAATCAGAAGTGAACTAAAGTACATAGGAAAAACCAAAATGCGTAAGTTGGGAAGGAAGCAAGTTTGCGGGGGCGTGAATGTGGGGTGGTGTTTTCTCCTGTGGCTTAAAGGGAGTGTGAAATTGAAGAGGAAATTACAAGCCACAGGGCATGTTGAAAATTGACTTTTCATTAAAATGAGATTGAGAATCTGGTTATGAAGTAGAATCTGGCTAGAAAGTAGTGGGTGCTTAGCATTTGTAAATTACTTCATACAGCTAATATTACATTACTTTTCATAATGGGCAAATTGCCTAAATAAAAAAGGTAGTGGTTTGCTGACTTGGAGAACATATTAAAGAATGGGTAGAAATAGAGCAAGGAAGAGAGGCTGGCAGTGCTTGTGTGAGCTGTATATCTGGGAGCACCATCAGAGAACAGTCAGTTCAGTAGACTGAGGCCAGTACTCACAGGAAAAGAAAACAGACATGGAGCAATCCTCTTCTTCACCCCCAATTTCTGGGCAAATTTGGAATGTCAGATCTGTAGGGTGGTAAAGTGACAGATAAGTGAAGCTCTCTGTCTTTTTGTTTTGAAGAGCATAGAGTGTGCCTTTCATCATGACTTAAAAAGGGCTGTTCTTGCGGCTTCACTTCACTACTAATCCACAAGAGATGTTTGCAGTAATGGGGCTGAGTTTGTCAGGAAGAATAGCAGTGCAAGTAGTAGTAGGTGGGTTTGGTGTTTAAACATAACTGCAAGTTGGGGTGGGGGTTGTATTTGTTCTGTTTTTTTTTAATGAAAATGTGTTCTGGAAAGAAAACTCTCAAGCAAAATGAGAAGAGGTAGCAGTAGGATGCTGTAGGAAGGAAAAGAGAGATGAGAAATTGCTTCTTTTTTATAACCAGATTAAAAACGAAAGAAAAGACATATATTTGATGTCAGAAATAAATGAAGCAGGGAGTGAATCAGTGATTGCAATTCAGTATCATTCTCCAACCAGAAAAATCACTGAAGAGTTTTGTCACCACAGGTTTTTTTTTTTAGGCTGCCTATAAATAAATATTTCTCTGTACACTCTCTGTCTAGTCTCTTGATAGTGGTGCCTGAAAATTATGCGTGCTTTTCGAAGTATTAACATGAAGGAAGGCCCTCCCTGCAGGAGCAAGAGGCCAGCATTTTTTGTAAGGGGGTAGAGGCAGATGCTACTCCTGAAAATTTGTCTATTTGTGAAAATTAATCACATTGCACTAAGGGATAAACCGAAGCACAATCGCTATTTTTAGTAGCTCTGTCTCTGAGATCTTATTTCTTAGTGAAGTCTTTGTTCTTTACACTGGAGTAGGTATTTAGGAATTAAATGGGGTAGGTAGTTCTTTTATATTCCAAACGATACTATTAGTAGCAAAGTTTATTTACTGCAATGCATTAATCCTTCATCACTTCTAGATCAATGCTTACTGTGAGTAACAGTGAGATTGTCCATATTCTCAGGCCTTGTATTACTGCACTTTTGGAATGCAGTTTGTTCATACCTGAGCATTTTCTATTCAGGTATTTGTATGGATTGATTCCTTTCCTGATGCATCTGAAAATTAAAGGTACTGAGTCTTTCAGCCTGTTAAATTAAACAAAAAGACATCTTCCACTTGCAGATTTTTTTAATTGGTAATTACTTGTTAAGATAGTTTTCCTAATTAAGAATGACTCTTAACACTGTTTTAACTGGGGAATGTCACTCTGTCTGCAGAGGGGCATTTCACAAGTTCTTCTTTTGCACCCTTTTCTGAAGCTTTCTGCTCTGAGCTGCTCCCTCACCACCCTCAGGCCGGTGCAGCTGGGTTCTTTTCTTTCCCAGACTTCCAGATAAATCTAGTTTTATGCTTGCAGTTTTGGAAATAGCCTTTTCAAGTCTTCTGTCTAATTTTTGCAGTTAGTGAGGGAGATGTTCAGGCAGAGATTCTCTAGGCTGCTGCCTCTGAGAGGAGAAATGTTGGTAGAGTGTGTTAACTTGATATGCTTTGGTTAATCGTTTCTGAAGGCTGTTGCAGGTTTTATTAAAGGCTTGGGGTGATGAGGCTGTAATGACAATTTTCAAGAAGTCAAGAGAGTGAGGAGCAGTCGTGCATATTACTGGCCAGTCATGCAGTGGCTGTCTCTATCTCTGCCACTGCCCTCTTCCCATTTCCTGCTGCCACTTCGCTCCTTATGAAAATTGCTGCCCTTCATTTCCTAGTTACCATTTTTTCCTGTAGACGTGACCACCTTTTTCTGTTGAAAATGGTAATGTGGCTCAGAATTTTGCTATGAAAAGTCAGCTTTCTCACTATCTGTCCAGCAAGTTTTTGAGTGCAGGATATTAACTGGTGATTGGATTTACAGAACTGCAGCTTTGGTTCATTAGCAGAGCCAATATTCTTAGTTACTGTAAAGTTTTTTATTCTTAAATACTGTGAGCAAATTGAAAGTGTATCTAACTATAAATACAGTGTGTGTGCTAGACCTCTCTTTGTAATCGGGAAACAAGTGTGACACCTAAAAGATGATGGGGATGAGGCAGCATGGCTGGTGGAACACTGGGACAGTGCCCAGAGCCTGCTGGTGTTTGAGTGTCGTTTGGACAGTGACCTTAAGAACATCTTTGAGCCTTTGGTCAGCCCTGAAGTGGGACTGGGTGATCAGGGTAGGTTCCTTCCAACTGAAATATTCTATTGCTAGGTTTCCTCAGAAGCTGATAAAAAGCAAAATAGTGGGTGTTTTCCCCCTCTACAGTATAGCTATTTTTATGGCAGCTGTGACTGAATCCTGTTTATCACGTGATCTATCTAGTGGAAGCAACATGACTTTTAAATTTTGATGTCATAGTTCTGGAAGCTCTAGAAATAATACTTGTAATAATAGTTTGAGGCATTTAATTCAGAATAATTTTAAGGAACTTTTCAAATCCCGTTTTATGACAGACTTTGAAACTGAAACATAACCAGGTGAATGTGAAAAATTACAGTTCTGAATGAAAATATGTAGAATCTCATCTTGCTCCCTGTTGAGAAAATGAGTTTTCCCATGGTCAGTGTACTCTATCTCTTCCTTGCAGGCTTTAATAATAGCAAGATAAAAGCTGTATTTTTCACAGGGAATATTAAAACTCTGAATGAAGACAGCAGAAATACCAAATCATTCAATCCTTGTCTGGTACAAATTGTAGCACAACAATATATTACAGAAATTGCATCTGCAATCACATGCTAATGTTTTTAAGTACAGGATTTGGAATATCTGGCACAAATGAAATATGTGCTTTGTTCAGCATACATAAGATAAGTTTTGCGTCCAGTTATTTAGACAGTAATAGTCCAGCCTCCTTGGGTTAATGACCACTGGGAAGGGCAGTGCTAGCCCTGCCTTTTACCTGCATTTCATATACTTGAGCAGAGCTTGGGTTGCTGTTTGCAAAGGCAATTGCTGTTCTGTGACCTGCAGGAAAACGAGTTTGTCACATTAAGTGCTCACACAATTAGTCACTGACTGGGAGCCTCAGCAAACAGCAAAAGGCTGAATGTGCTGGAGATAGAACAGAGAATTCACATCTCCATCCTTTCAAAGATGGCATTCCTTTGTGGTGGTCTGAACAGTTTGAACTGCTGTGGTCCCTAGCCTGTATTTTGGAAACAGAGAAATGTGAATGTATTTTGTTACACCCACAGCTCTATACTGCTAGAGACCCAAATTACACCCCACTGTGCTTGGCAGTGGGGAGTGGATTATGTCACCCTAACGATCAAGATGTAAAAAAAAAAAAAAAAAAAAAGGTCAACACAAATTGATTCAGTGATGATAAATTTTGTGTAGTCTGATTTTATTTTTAAAATGTTAACTTCTATTTATCTAATACCTAGTCGTGTAACTGTCAGTGAATATAGATCTTTCACAGTGAGTTCCCTTCAGTTAATAAACAAAAGCAATGCTTCCAAATACATATATTTAGACTCGGATTGTAATTTTGTACTGTGAAACAGATGTTTTTTTAAAAAAGCCCCAAACCCAAACATTAAGGATAGTGCATGCCTTTTAGTGTTTGTAACAAAACCAGATTTTAGGAAAATCCTCAAAAAGGTAACACCCGTGCAGCTGTCGTGTTTCTTTCTCTCCCAGTTTGTCCCTCATCAGCTGGTGCAGTACCAGGGGTGCAGAGTGTTTCTCTTCAGGTCCCTCTTCCAAAAAAACTAAAAAGCCTTGGAGAGTAGTGCAGGGGCAGTGGGTACAGTAAGGAGAGCAAGAGGATCTACCTCACCATGGGGAGAGCTGGAGGCAGTGAGTAAGGGAACATCAGATTTTCTGCTGGAGAAAATAACAATTGACAGAAAGAAAATGGAGTTGGGATATAGAAATAAATGACAGAACAAGCCATGCAAGTCCTTAGTTACCCACATACTAAGCGTGCTTCCTTAGGAGCTTGATGGAATGCAAGAAACACTGAAAAGGTTAAAATAAAATAGGGATGCTTTTTAGGCTTGTGTTGCATGTGGCCAGACCACTAGAAATAGTATTAAGTCCCTAGATTAGTAAAATCACTTGCCTTGCATAATCATAAATGATTCACGTGTCTTGGAAAAGTCTGTTTAAAAGGGTGAAGTGCTATGTAATTTATGGATTAAGTTTTGCCCTTCAGTGTTTGTGAAGCTTATAGAGAATTACATTGTGTATTCTGGGAAGAAATTTGACTCATATTACGAATTCATATTGTACAAAGCCCATACAGTGGTGACCTAAATTTCTTATTGGAGCATCAAATCTGAAGTTACTCTTTCAGCAAAACAGGTGGAATTTCTCCTTGTCACGGGCAGAGGAAGGCAGGTTCAGGTGTGTTTTGCTACAGGAATGTCCAAGCATAGCTGGTCAGACTGGGTGGTTGTTGTGTGGTCTTCAAGGATGGATGGGAGACACTCATTGAATGGGCTTTACCTTGGGATGAGGGTATCCCTCAGCTCATTGAATAGGAGGTGGATTCACGGTGGAGCTATTCCTGTGTGTCAGCCTGTGAAGGGAACACCTGCCTCTTTAATTAAAGCAATCAGAATATTGCCAGGAATCCTGGCAGCCTTAGAAATTGGAGGATAAGCTGCTGTAAGTACAGTTGACTTTAATTTTGTCTTTTAAGGACAAAATTACAGTATTAATGTCAGTTCTTTAATGCTTTCCTACATCTCACTGCCCGTTGCAGTGTCTGTAATAGGAAAATCAAGAAATGTGTGATGGTGGGTCCTGGAGGCAGCACCTGCCCTTGCTGGGGGTGGACTTTCCCTGAGCCAGGGCTGCCAGGGTGTTTGCTTGGGAGGGGTGAGCCAAGAAATGCAAACAGATTCCTGCAGGAGAGATAGTTGCTTTGCACTGAGAGGCACAGTCAGCATTGGCCAATATTGCTTCACTTTTCTTTTTTAACAAATCCTTCTGCTTGCCAACCTCCTAACTTCACTGGTACCAAGATTTCTGAATTTTAAGATACCAAACCACTTGTGTGGATTTAACAAATACCTAACGCTGACTTGAAGTCCAGATGTGGTCAGCAGCTTTTCATATATATGATAATCACGTAGAAAATATTTTGCTTTGAGTCATAACACATGCAAATAAAGCATATACCTTCTTTCCTTAGCAAAGTGTTTTTCTTTTCAAGGTCTTCGGTTCTGGGAAGTGCATGCAGTCTAATTGATGAGTATCCCTTGTGCTCCATCCTTTGATGTTTCCTGGTGACAGTGCTGCCAGGAGCTACTAAACTTGCTGACACTCTTTACATGGCTATACCTGGGAGGCAAACTCATTTTTTGCCCTGTCTGCTTACAGCTTTTCATTCTGAGCTTTTAAAAATTATTTTTCATCTTGTTACTGAATAACTAGAACGTGATGCCTTTTGTCAGTGGCAAAGCCATTAATTAATTATTTAATTTTCACAAAAGAATTCATACCATCTCCTATCTCACTCTGTTTAAAAAAGAAAATTAATCCTTCATTTCTTATTGAAGGCTTTACTTGAGTTAAGTACAAGGGAAAGAAGGTGCAGGCAGCTGTCCTGTGTGCTAAGACATAGAAACCAAGATTCATTTGTTGTTTTTCACTCAGCCAAGGATAGCAGGAGATTTCAGGGAGTCGGAGGCATAGACTGAGAGCTCTGTCTCTTTAGTGAATCCTTTTCGTATTGTAAGAGGTGCTGAGGGACATGAAAAGTTACTGTCAAAAAAGGATGAAGTAAAAATGTCTTTTTAATTTTACTCTTTGCAAGACACAATTAGGTTTACCTTCCTGCCATCCTGGATTGTGTGGAATTCTTTCAACCTGAGTGGGATACTGCTCCAGTTCAAGTATGATACGCACACAAGGGTCCAGTCTGCCTTGTGTGCCAATAAGGTTTTTTTGAGTATCATTTGAATTCTCTCATTTTTAACTGATCTTTTTTAGGAGTGAGAGAAATGGGGATGGCTCTTTTAAGCCTCTCAGGACCGGGGTGTTGCAGGAGTAGAGACACTCGGGAAACAGGAGGCAGGGCATACTTCTTTTCGATCTCCTGCAGTCCGTGTCTCCTGATGCATCCATTAAAAATTCTGCTGTGCTTTAGAGTGGGAATGATACAAAATGAAATAATGAATCCCTGGTGCAAAGGGTGCTGTTTGCTGCCTGCACCGCGCTCCCCGGGGAGATGGAGAGGTGCCTGTGTTTCACACCACAATAAAGGCTGGGAATCCTCTAAGTAAAGAAAGAGCCATGAGATTTAAAAGAGTTTGATGCTTTACAAAAATGCAACAAAGCATAACAAATCCTTCTTTCATTAGAGGCACTTTATTTCAAGGCAGATAAGCGTGTTTTAAGGGCGTAGTTTATTTTCCTTGTGTCATCAGGGTGTGTCTGTAGGGATTGCCTGGCATGTTACCATAGCTGGAGCTAACAAATAGATGCGGGATGCCAGCCTGCCCCCCTCATCAGCCTCGTGCTTTCCTTTGTCCTGTCTGAAAGGCAGCCTGTTAGCTGCAGTCTGGGTTTCAGCCCCTGCCCTTGAGCTGTGCGTCTGTCTGAATGAAGCTGCTGCTGACATGTGATGAGTGGGGTTTGCTCCCTCCTCGGAGGGAGCACCAGGGCTGGGGCAGCTGTGGAGAAACAGGTTCTCCATGGGTATCATCCCCTAATTCAGCATCAGCACCTTGGAGCAAAGTGCACCTTGAGAAATGAATATGCAAGTATAATACATTTATCAGCCTAGTAGTTTTGTAAATATGATATTTTACCCTTGATTTACTAAATCTTGACCTAGAAGCTCTCGTACCTAAGTCAGTATATGCACTGAAGGCAACAGAGTGCCTTGAAATAAAAGGCTAAGTCTGGATGTTCAAACCAGAATACAGGAAAGCAAATTTGCCTACTGGTACCTACATTTTGGAATTGAAGAATTCAAAATAAAACACCTGCTAATTTTGCAACAAAGTACATGATTTTTGTATGTTTAATTATATTTTTGCAGCGTTATGTGGTGTTTCAGTGTAATTAGCTTAGGTAGCCAAAGTACAAACTGGAATGCTGTAGTACTGTATGAACAATATATTCCTACTATTCTAAAATAGTTTCTTAAGTGATTTGTTTTTTTTCTGCTTCCCTATAGATTAAAGCAAAAAATTATGACAAAGTGGAAAAGGTGAGTCATATTAATATATGTAATATATCTCTATAGCAAGAACAAGTACCTTGTGATTGGGCTAAATCAGATTGAAAAAAAGCTGTAGTTGTCATTGAATGTGAAACACAGGTAAAAAGTATCACTAAAGTTGATTTGTTGCTGCTACCAAGCTCTAATCAGTGAAGTGTGCAGGGGGATTTCTCTGCTTAATTCTCTCCAGTTCCCTTGCATAGCATGGAGATGCTTTAGTCAAAAGAATGAGTAGTTTAACTTATTCTTTCTTATAAATCTCAGTCATAATTACAACGATTATTTAAATTCATTTTGTGTAGCTTTAAAAGTAAAGACACAGTTTCTATATCTGGAATCCTGATCACGTCTTCTTGATGTATTAAACAGTTATTTCAGCGCTGCCTTATGAAGGTTTTACACATTGATTTATGGAAATGTTACCTTTCCTATGTACGAGAAACCAAGGGGAAGCTACCTAGTTACAAGTAAGTCCACAGAGTTGCTCTGAATTATTCTAGTTTTATGGTGAATCTCTTCTTATTTGTGACCAGGGGATGGGGAGGAAGCTGGGTGGCAAATCTGGGGATTTTCTGTTGGAGTGTTGGGGGGTTAATATATGATCTGCATTTAGAAAACATTAAAGTCTGTTTAATTGAGCTTGCTGGGTAAAATTGGTTCCTTAGTCTGGATTCCTATAACAGGATGGGATAAGAGCAGTGGAGGAGCTGGTGTATCCATGCCAGTTCCCTGCAGGTGGGATTGGTGCTTGAGCCAAGCTGAAACACACTTCTTCCTCTTTGTCCTTGCCCTCAGTGTCCTCGTTAGAGTCTCCACAAAATTCAGCACTGGTTCCAGCTGAGACCAGTAGCAGTAAAGAGTTCAGGAATTAGAGGAAGTTTTGGAATGCATAAAAAAGTCATAAAATTTAGGCTGTCAAATTAGTTGATCTTCATCCCTTTTCAGTTATTACATTTTGCTTGTTTATATTCCTGTGGATTGAGTTTCAAAAAATACGAGTAACTTCCAGCATCTATAAACTGTTTCTTCCCCAGCCCACCGTAATTTTTTTGCACTATAATTGGCAAGATAAATAGTGCATTAACAGAGAAAATAAGCAATGGTTTTAGTTTATTTTTAGAAGACTGTTTTGAAACAATTTCAGAAGTGACAGTTTATTCAGTTTGCCTTTCCTCTGTTTTTCCTGTTAATGTGGTCAGGGAGGTAATAAGGTACTGAAGTATGTGTGAATAAAGGAAACTAGGAGAAAAGTGGGAGAGAGAAAAAACAGCTTTCACTGAAACTTAACCAAGGAAATTCTGTAAACATTTTAAATTTGAGGGAAAATACTTTGAATTTGGGGGAATAAGAAATCATGTGAAGGATTCACACAAGGGAGCTACTCCTAATTGCCCCAGCCTTTTGGGGTTCCTGGAGAATTGCAGAAGGATTTGGGGAACTCTGAGGGGAAAAAATAAGAAACCACGGGTGCATGTGTCAGCTAAGAAGATGTGGAGAGCAGTTTTTTTCTTCTCAACTTCATGTAGTATTCATGGATTTCCACTGACTTGGGGTGGGCAAGGAACTGTTAAAATGCTGGATTGCCACCAATGCATTTACATAACTTTCTTGAATAAAACAAACGACCAAAACCCCAACAGAACCTAAATACATAATTTAAAGCCATCTGAATACCAATTTTTGCTCTCAGCTGTTGAATGATATTTCTCATTCCTTGATGTTTGGTTAGAGTTTGCTGCATAAGAGAATACTCTTAAATAAAGAATTTTTAAAATACTAAACACTTGCTTTATGGTCTTTGTGGTTCTTTTTCTCAGAGAAAAAATGGCTCAGGCATATGATTTTGCTCTGGATAAGATTGGCATGGAAATCATGTCATACCAGGTATGTTTTTTTGATCAAAACACAGTTTATTTCTAACTTTATGACAAGTACAGCTAAACTTTGGTTTCACTATATGTAATATTTTTTCTCACCTAGATCTGGGTGGATTACATCAATTTTTTGAAAGGCGTGTAAGTACCTTAAAATAACTTTTTTTAAGCTCAGTTAATGTAATGCTGATGTTCCTGCCAGTTGTGACCTGTAATAGCTGACATTGATCTCTCTCCCCACTGTTTAGAGAAGCAGTAGGATCTTATGCAGAAAACCAGAGGATCACAGCTGTCCGTAGGGTTTACCAGCGTGGTTGTGTGAATCCCATGATAAACATAGAGCAGCTCTGGAGAGATTATAACAAATATGAAGAGGTAATCAACAACGTGATTCTTTGTGACATTCAGAAAGAAATAATTATCATGTAATCAAATATGGTGCCCAAACTATATCCACTAAACAAGTATGTATAAAAGAGATGACCACCAGTCTAAATATATTTTGCGCGTGCAGTATGTACCAACTCCTGTGGCAAAACCCTATGGGTTCCTGAGTGATTTTTTAATTTATTAAAAAATAAATTTTTTAATATCTCCATGAGATACATTTGACTGTCCCATTTCCCAGCTGGCCTAGTGGAATTGCTAGTGAGTGGGACATCACTGTCCTCAGTGATGGAGCTGGAGCTCATCAGCTGGCAGTGAGGGCTTGTGTCCCCAAGGAGGCACTCCCCTCCTTTCACTTAAGAGTCAAACAGGGTCAAATGGCATTCAGCTGGGATGGTTTGGACTTCCTCCACAGCATTAAATTACATGGTCTCAGTGCTTAAAAATGCTCCTCACCATCCTTCACCTGAAGCCATTCCAGCACCCCTTCAGGTGAGTCTGCTCCCACACTGTCTTCAGCCTGTGTAACCTCAGCTCACTGGCCTTGCAGGCCACTTTGCAGCTGCACCTTTAGAGTGTGTTTTTAAATACACCTGGTGACAGCTGGTGACCAGCCAGCCCCCGTCAGCAGCGGTGTGAATGCAGAGCTGATGTAATGCCCTCGTGCTCAGCACTGCCAAGCAGGGATGCTCACACAGCACTCGTCCTGCTAGTTGTGCATAGGCATGGTCACTGTGGGTCACTGTGCCCTGAGCAGGAAAGAAGGGCCAATTTCTCTTTCCTTGTTGCTAATTATGCAAGTTGGGAGCTTGGTGCCCTCTCATGTTAATAAGGCCACAGTGCTTAGCTGGTGGGAGAAGCTCTGGGTGGGAGAACTCCAGGCACCCCCAGCCACGAGTGTGTACCATAACAGCTCATTGCCCCATAGGTGTCTGGGGACACCACAGATAGCCTGCTGTCACCAGGGAGGATACCCAGGACACGCCTTCTCCAGGGCAGGAAAATCCCAAACACAACTTCCCCACAAACCCTCCCACGCAGCAAGCGAAGGCTGTCACTGCTGGTTCCTGCTGCTTTCGTTATCCATAGGGAGGCTGCCAAAACAATGGCTCAGCCCTGTCCAGTTTCCAGTGGAGGCAGCTCTGGCTGACACCTGTAACTCCAGGCAGTCCCTCAGGCTGTTCTGAGCTGCTGGAAGCTGAGGGCCGGTGCTCTGCTCGGGCACGGGCTTCTGCCCATCCTGTTCTGGCTACACTGGCCTCGAGGGAAAGGGCTGCTGCTCACGGGTGCCCTGGCACAGGGAAATGCTCCTCACCAGGAGGGCTCTGTGAGGGGGAGGTGATTCCCCATGTCGGTAGCCCAACAACACAGAGATCTCATGGGGGTCTCAGTATGGAAAGTTGATGGCCATTTGCTGTAATTCAAGTACTCTCAAAGCTTCCCTTTAGCTCAGCTGTAGCCACCAGGTAACAATACCAGCCTGTCACTCACCAGTCCTTAATTAACTAAATGGTCAGAAGTGGTAGAGCTCTTAGGGAGACCTCTGTCTCAGTGACAAAGTGACAGTCTGGCTCACAATGCCACATGGCTGCTGAGCTGGGAGTGCTTCCCAGGAGACTCCTGCTGCATCCTCAGCCTGGTCCTGGGTTAACTGGGGCATTGCTGGGTTTGTGCTACATGGCCCAGTTTGCTATCCCAGATAGTGCCTTTGCTTCCATAGTGAGTGCCTTTGCTTCCCAGCTCAGGTGCCTCTTTGCACTCAGACTGAAAGCTCTGCGCATCTTCTGCAAAGTCTTGGCAAGCCACGCCAGCAGAGTCCACCCAGACACAGGCATCAGCCAAAGGGTGGCTGCTTTTCCTGCCTGAGAGCAGTCCTTTGAGGTTTTGTTCTTGCCCAGAACCCTGTTCCCAGGGCCTGGCTGCCCCCAGCCCCTGCTGCTCTCGCTCAGCAGCACAGCAGAGCCCTCTGCCCATGTGTGCAGTCCTGGAGGGGTGTCATGCAGTGCTGGCACATCTCAGGCTGAGCTGACAAAGGTACGCCTGTGGCAGGGCACGTGTTGAATAGAACCTCTTCTAAGAGCTGTCAGTTACTTCAGGAACAGAGGAGGAGGCAGAGCTTTGAGCCTGGAGGTCACTCTCTGGTACTCCTTGTACAAGAAAATCAAATCGCTCATGTGCTGTCTGTCTTCACCTGGTGAGCAGCAAGGCAGGGAGCTGTCACTGACCATCATTTAAGAGCAAAATTGTAAAGCACAAATCTTCCCACTTTCACCCACGTAAATTCATGTGAGGTTCATTATATTTTTGAAAGTGATTAAAAATATGCTGATGTGCTTCAGGTCAGTTGAATTTTAGTAGTGAGTTTATTCTCTGATGTAAGTTCTTCCCCATACATTTATTAGGTGAAATAAATATTTTGAGATTGGTTTGTTAAAACAACTTTGTCCTTGCTCACTTTTGCATCCCCTTTCAAGCTCTTTCCTGTGCAAAATAAGATTCAGTGTTTCCAAAGTGAAATTGCACATTCCCAATTCCTTTTCTCCTCTCCAGGGCATCAATATTCATTTAGCAAAGAAGATGATTGAGGACAGGAGTAGAGATTATATGAATGCACGACGTGTGGCAAAGGTACACCCTTCTGTTGACTTTTCTTTGTTCTATTTAATTCTACAAACCAGCATTAAACTTGCTTCTTACTTCAGATAAAAGTGTGTCAAACTAATAAGGTTGGCATGCTAAAATACTTTTATTTGTTTTAGAAAGCATAACCTGAAGTAAGTGTTCAATGTGTTTAAATCTGCTCTTCCAAACATTGCTTCTGTTTCAGGAATACGAGACAGTGATGAAAGGCCTGGACCGCAACGCTCCCTCTGTCCCCCCACAGAACACCCCCCAAGAGGCTCAGCAGGTGGACATGTGGAAGAAGTACATCCAATGGGAAAAGAGCAACCCTCTACGAACAGAAGATCAAACTCTCATAACAAAAAGAGGTAATTAGGTGTTGTGCTAGGACGCAGAGAATTGTATGTCTTGGCTCCAGCGTAAGTAATGATGTGATTTGGCGTTCAGGGATTGTGCTGGAGTAGAAGTTGATCAAGTTTCTTGAATTGTGTGAGTGTTTTTTTGTAAAAAACCAATCTATATTTTGCTAAAGCCAAGCTGAAAATCCTGGCTAATAAATGGATTTTGGGAGACAGTGCTATAGTCACGTGCCACTGAACTTCCAGTGCAGGTCAGGAAGCAGTAGATTGCAGCCTGATTTTGTGGCTGATTTTGAGTGAGCTGTGCTTCTTCCTCTGTGGACAAGGCAGATTTTAGCTGCTGGTTACGATTCACAAAGTTCCTGGCAATATAGAAGAATTGCAGCAGTGATCATTGTGTTCAAAGCCAGTTAGTGTTGATGTTGTCTGACTCATTTGACAATTCTTGTATTTCATACCTGGGTTGTGCAAGGTGGTACCATTTACAAGGAGTGTTTGTTGCCTGTTTTGCCCACAGTGATGTTTGCCTATGAGCAGTGTCTGCTGGTGCTGGGCCATCACCCAGACATCTGGTATGAAGCAGCTCAGTACCTCGAGCAGTCCAGTAAGCTGCTGGCTGAGAAAGGGGTAAGCTGCCAGCCACTGGTTTTCTCTTGTTTCCTTGCTTTGACATGGTGTACTGTCAGTTTTTCCTCAGAATCAAGGAGGGGGGTGTGAAAAATATTTAGTACCATACGTTGTGACGTGTTCAGGATTTTAAAATGGGGAAATTAAAAATTTTAAGAAATAATAATGTCTGCATTTTAGATAAGAATTGTGAAAAACTGTTTCAATCTTGGCCAGTTTTAAGTTTGGGGGATTTTGTGGGCCTGATTTTGTGATTCCTTAAGTACTGGGGAGGTGATTATCTCTTTGTTGGAGCACTGAATAGAAATTCACTGGGACTTGTCACACACAGAAGATATTCCATAAACTGGCCTTCATTGTCAGAGATGCTGAACAATTATATTATTATACTTATTTTATAACAGGACATGAACAATGCTAAACTTTTCAGTGATGAGGCTGCTAATATTTATGAAAGAGCGATCAGCACTTTATTAAAGAAGAATATGCTTCTTTATTTTGCATATGCAGATTATGAAGAGGTGAGCAAAAATAGTGATGTACTGACGTTAAAATCCAAATACATCTCCCATTAATAATGTCATTTGTTTGAAACATACTAAGTACACAAAATTCTGTAGAATTAATTTACTGATTCTTCTAGCCTTATTCTCATTCAGTATTTCTGAGATGGAGCTGACAAAATGGAGAGAAAAAGCCCATAGTATGAGTTACAAAAGTTTTGAAAATCTACTGTCTTTCCATTTAAATATTGATGATATTTCTGAAATTATCATAAGGGTGAAATGCTTACAAATTTCCATTTACCAGAGCATCAGCTTCTTCACTTTTAAAATGGGCATAAAGGGCACCTTTCCTGTCTGATTCTTGGGGAGTTGATGTTTGTGTTGGCATGGCTGTGACAGAAGATGGGAGCCACCTTTGCTGCAGCTCTCTGGAGAAATCTCTTTAGCCAGGCCACCACCTCACTGTGCAGCCTCCACAAGGAGCAGTGCCCCAGTGGTGTTTATTCCACCAGGAATAAAGGCTGTTTCCCACTGGTCAGATGAGGACTGTGGAGTCCTCTGTGGGGTATAGTTTGCCCACTTATTTTATCGTTAAAGAATCTTTGCAGGAGGAACTTCAGGACAGCAGGGGGGAAAAAGTCTTTGCCTTCAAAAGAAAAACCCTTCCTTGGTTTTCAGTGCAGCCTCCTGTATGCTAAGTGTCCTGGTTTTCCAAGGCTGCACAGTACAGCCTGGAGGGCTGCAGCTGGCAGGGGGCAGAATGGACTATTGGAAATGTGCAGGTTGGAGAGTTAAGAAGGTAGTTTTCCTACCTATCTGCACATTACTTTTAGACAGAGGTAAAGGATGCAGCCTTTTTCTGCCAAACACCTCCAACAGCAGTTCTGCTGCAGTATTACTACGTTAGAAAAAGACTTCAGGGACTCCTGAAAAGCATGTATGTAACCATTAGTGGGAAATTAAGGGGGGAAGTAAAAAATGTCTGCGCAGGACAGAAAGTGTATCTCAGTAAAGGGAGTGACATACACAGTGTTCAGCCAGGGAAAAACGGAAACAGGAGAATCCTAGTTTTGTCTTCAGCTTGAGTTTTGCATTGTCAGAGCTGATCTGGAGTGGAGTTACCAAGCAGTCTGTGTTTCCTTTCGCTTAGAGCCGGATGAAGTATGAGAAAGTGCACAGCATCTACAACCGGCTCCTGGCCATCGAGGACATCGATCCCACGCTGGTAAGATCATCCTCAGTGTCTCCACATCCCCATGGATTGTCACCCAGTGCATGCAGAGAATGGGGAAGTACTTAGAGGAGTTCCTTGGGTCATAGGGATGATGGAGCAGGAGGAGTTCTGAGATGGCAGAATTAGATTAAAATTCTGGCAAGATTGATAATTACAGTCTTTAATCCATTTAAATACCCTAAGTCATGTGCACTTTCCTCCTCTGTCTCTTTTACACAGTCTTTTACAACAAGTAATGAAGATAAAAGATATAAAAGATTTCATAACCATCCTGTGGCCATGTAGTTTGCAAATAAATGTGTAATGCACCATGTAAGTGTCAGAGTGTTGCTGTTCCTCTGCTGGAGTGACACAGTAAACACTGTCCGTATGCCAGCTGTGGTAGTGCTGCACAAGTGGTGTCAGAAGTAACCTGCCCTCACAAAGTTATTTAGTTTATTGTAAACAGACACAACAAAGCATGAGAAGGCAAAAGGAAGGTGTGAGGTCTAACACTAAACAACAGGTCAGTGTCAGAGGAGAGGTATCCATTTACTGACACTTTCCATTCTTCAGAGACACATCATAATGCTTCCCAAAGGCACATTTTGTGGGAAACTATGTACCACTTCCTCCTGCTCGAGGAATGCTGTTATTTGTGATCTAATTCAAACTGAAGGAAAGTTGAATCCCAAAGAAATGCAAATCACAAATTGGCCGCTGAATTAAGTAGCACATTCATTATTTCCTTGATCAGGTATAAATACTTGCAGGCAGGATGATTTGTATCTTGGATTGTATAAAGTACAGTAAAATGCTTCATCAGGCCTTTTGGCTCTTCCTTGGCTTTATGGATGTCTTAACTTTATTGGAAGGTTACCATTTTTACAAGAAGCTTGAGTTCTCTGAACGCACCAGCTTACGTAAATTACATTCATCTCCTTACCTCCCCTTCCTTGAAAAATCTGTGTATTAACTACTGTCTTTTCATGGGATCAGCCTTAGGTGTATTCCATTTTTTTATTAAAAAAAAATCTATAAAAAGGTTTGCCTCGGCATTTAAAGCAGAACAACAGAGAGGCACAAGACAGCCTTGTTTCTATTGCGATTTATTTGCTGTATTTTGTGAGTCAAGATTATTTCAGGTGTAGTAAAAAACTTAATGATATCCTGGTATTCTTTGTTAGCACTGATACTATTTAAATATTAATGTGCACCTTAGGTTTATATCCAGTACATGAAATTTGCAAGGCGAGCAGAAGGCATTAAATCCGGAAGGACGATATTTAAGAAAGCCAGAGAGGATGCCCGGACCCGCCACCATGTCTATGTAACTGCAGCTTTAATGGAGTATTATTGTAGTAAGGTAATCACAGGTGCTCACCCTGATCCTAAACAAGTGTCAGGAGGCTGCACAGCTCACTGAAGCTAATAACTTTTTTTTTTTTTTTCCCCGATGTTTGCAGGATAAGTCTGTGGCCTTTAAGATTTTTGAGCTAGGGCTGAAAAAATATGGGGACATTCCAGAATATGTACTGGCATATATCGACTACCTTTCCCACCTTAATGGTAAGCTTTAAGCTTTGAGAGGTCTAATGAAGCATTACTCTGCCTTCATTGTGAGTTTAGGTCCAGGCCAAGTTCTTGGTATTTAAATTCTTCTTGAAGAGCAATGAAACCTCTTCATGAAGCTCAGCAGTTAATCTGAAAGCAAAACCTGCTGGTTTGTCCGTACTGAAGCTCCAGAAGTACGGTGATGTTAAATCTTGATTCTGCTGAAGAGAGGAGAGTGAACTTTCCAAATTGTAACTCACTGGCAGTGCAAGAGTTTTACAGCATCTGCTGTGAACACTGGGAAGTACACTGAGGAGTCTAAATCCTGAGGAAAAAGATCTAAAGGAGTTTAAAATCAGCATGAGAGGAGTGAGGGATTAGCTGGTCCTGACTAGAATTAATTTAAACTCGTTCTCTCCAAGTAGATGAGATGAGCAAGATACAAAATCAATACTGGGCATATCAGTCCTGCTTGGAAGTTGCTGGGGAGCTGCAATGAAAAGAGCAGGGCACAGGGGCTGGGGCACTGGGGCACAGGGGCTGGGCAGACCTGGGCAGGAGGTGGAGGTGGTGGTGGAAGGTCTCTGGGTGGGATTCCCTGAGGCAGGGGCTGAATAGCCTTCTTAAAAAGAAACCCAAGCTGCTGTGTGGATTCTGCAGCACCAGGCACTGTTCATCACCTGCCAGACTACAGTACCTTGGTTTTTCAGGCACTGGAAGTTTAAAGATTTTGAGTTTTTTCTCCTGTGAGCTGTAAGCTGAGAGATTTTATCCAAGTTAAAGTATATTTAATTTTGCACTAAGTTATTGTGAATATTAGCAATGCCTTTCTGGAGGTTGCCATGAGAAAAAGTCATCTTAAAACTCACTAGTTTATTGCTCTATTTAATAACCCATCAGAACTCCTGAAACCCAGAACTGCTCTCTGAACTCCTGTAAGTGTAAGAGGTGGTACAATGCACAGGGCAGGAGTTGGCAGTTTTAGGAACAAACCCAGCAACCACTCCATCCCCCCAGCTGGCAACGTGCAAGGACTGACTGCTTGTTGGGAACCAGGTCTAATAATTTTGGGAGGACTTCTGAGGAATATACAAGCATATTAATATTGCCCTGATTTAAAAGGGAAGTTATGAATTGAAAGGCCAAATTTAAATTTACCAAGATATGCTATTGAGATCATTTTAAAAAATGGAAAAAACCCCCAGAAATCCTGAAGAGATGCCAAGCAATGGCTGTGCTGTTATAAAAGAACCTGTATTAGGATCAGTCTGTCCCTATCAATAAAAACAGACTTTCAAAGAACAAATTCACAGTGGAATTTACATCAGTAAAGTTTTATGTGGGCATTCATATCTCTTTTTATACTTACTGAAATTCAAATCCATGAAAGTCAGCCTTATACTTAATTAAATGTACACATTTCTTTGAATGGGCATATTTGAAATTGTCTTTAATATATTTTACTCAGTGTGATTTTTTTCTTTCTGTTTTTAAAGAGGACAACAATACAAGAGTTCTGTTTGAACGTGTTTTAACTTCAGGGAGCCTTCCACCTGAGAAATCTGGGTACGTCTACAAAAGCAGTTTCACTGCACGCTAAAAGATACAAAACCCCTTTCAACCGTAAATATCCCAAAGAAATTAGAAACATGAACAGCAGGACAAAACTAGGTACAGATGTTCCTTCCCCTCTTCATGCTGTCCAAAATAGCAACAACTGTGACGGGTCTGGGAAGGTCCCTATCCCACTTCTAGTGAAATTCATTAATTTATTGACTTTAAAACCCCATGGATGCAGGCTTGTTGAGGATAGAGTGCAAAATCCTCCTGTGTAGTTACGGTGCAGTGGTTTGAGCAAAGAAGGTGAGTCAGGAATTAATTCAGGATGGTGCTAAGCATCCCCCAGTCAGGAAAATAAAATAGGGAAAGAACCAGAAAGGACTTGGATTAACCGCTCACTGCCACATTTTCATTGCTACTTTTTAAGTTCCTTTCGCAAAAAAAATGCTCACCAAAGCCTTGCAGTCTGAGGGCTCACTTCACCCTTATTGTTCTGGTAGACAAAAGCATCAAAACTAAGCAATCAAATATGGCACTGCTGTGCACATTCATTCTGCACGTCAGTTCTGATCTTTTGTGAGAAATACTTTCATGCCCATTTTAAAAATGAGAAAACATAAGAACTTAAAAGCTGAACTTTCTTCAAAGGTGAACTCCAAAGCTAAAATGAAAGTTGAATCAAGTCCAGAAATATGGTCAGATGTTGTTTAGGTTATATATGAGATTTTCCATGGAGAAATCAGCATTAACTATATATATTTTGGGCTGTATAAAATTCTGAAGCAC
Source organism: Edolisoma coerulescens (assembly GCA_013397115.1). NCBI lineage: Eukaryota > Metazoa > Chordata > Aves > Passeriformes > Campephagidae > Edolisoma > Edolisoma coerulescens. The sequence goes on along the minus strand of VWZW01008817.1, from coordinate 727,949 downwards.
TGCCTGTTGTGTTCTTGCCAGCTAGAATATGCTAGTCTGTGCAGAGGAACTAGATCATCATGCATGGTAAAAATCCTTCACAGAATCAGAGTGAAGCTCTGTGTACAGGATGAGCAGAGCATTTGATAAAAGCTCACCTCAGATGCTGCAGTCCTGGACACCAGTAATTCTTTCCTTTCTGTAAAAACATCCTTTGCAGTCCACTAGACTGAAAGCTCTTACAGAAACATAGAGGGCACTGGGAGGGTAATGCCTGTGTTAGATGCAACTAAAGTAAATAACAGAAATGGCCCAGCTGGCCTCCTTTGGGTCTGTCCTCTTGGGTGTTTTCAGTCGGTTTGTGCTCAGTAATCCTTCCTCCTTCAGTAACTCTGTGTCCCTGTTCTGTTCCAGGGAAATCTGGGCTCGGTTTTTAGCCTTTGAAAGTAACATTGGGGATCTGGCCAGCATCCTGAAAGTGGAGAAACGGAGGTTTACAGCATTCAAGGAAGAATATGAGGGCAAAGAAACAGCTCTGCTGGTGGACAGGTACAAGTTCATGGATCTGTACCCTTGCTCTGCCAGCGAGCTGAAGGCCCTTGGTTATAAGGTATGTGGATAGGAACAGTTCACTGTTGTTCTTTTCAGTCCTAGGAATCTTGAGCAATTCCTTGTTTAGGACTTGCCTTGCAGTCCTTTCCCATGCTAGAAAAGCAGGTAAAACAGGCCTCCTCCTGCTCCTCCTCCTCCTTCTCCTCCTGGTCTCGTTGGGCAGCAAAGTGCCAGGGGCCAAGGGCAGCAAGGAGCAAGGACCATCAGTAACAGCTGCAACTTTGGTATTCCTGGTTACCTTTCATCTTCCAGTGGAAAGTCGATGTGTTAATGCCATCACCGTGCAGCTACAGGCCTCCACTTCACACTTGAGCCTGAGCTCCTTCAAAACCCAACATTCTTTGGGAAGTTTGTAGGATGTGGTCATCTGTATGAAATATGGCTGGCTGTCCTTCTGCTCTGAGGTGGCAAAGCTCCCCTGACTTCACTGCATCAAACCCCACAGGCTGCAGTCCCAGTGTTTGCTGTGAATGGCTGAGGAAAGCTCTTGACAGGGATCAGTGGCTGCCTCTTTTTTCAGTTGTTTCTTAGGGCTAAAGTGCTTTGGTGCTGCCATTTGGAGTTCAAAGTCTAGGCCAGACCCCTGTATCTGGTCTCCTGTTTTGTTTCTAACCACGTGTATTTTAACTACTATTTCTGTCATTTAACACTTTGGGAAATCATTGGAATAGGACAAAATGTTGGTTTACATTTTTTTAAGGCTGGCAGAGAAGCAGAAACAGCTGATTGCCACTTGCATGGACAGGAAGAGAGCCCTCCATCCGTGTCTCTAAAACAGTGCCTCAGCTTCCACTTACTTCTTTCACAGAAAAGTAATTTTTGAAAAATACAGATGACATCAAAGTTAGCAAAGCAGCTGAATCATTGGCCATCGCAGAGATGTAGGATAATTTGATAGGTGGAAATCAGATTCACATGGAGCCACTGAATACTTTTCTTTTAATGCAGCAGGGGCAAAGTTATTTTGAAGTTAGAAGTGAGCTTGCAAACAAGTAAGTCTTGCTAAGTGCATGCAGGGCAGTGTGTACCTAAGATGGTGCAGCCCTGGGGCTGATTCCTGTTGCTTGGAACATGCCAAAACGTAATCCTGTTTGAACTGCTGCTTTGCATGCCTGCTGACTGCCTTATGCTTTACTTCTTTTCCAGCTGAAGCAATCTAGGGAATGAAATGAGGGAGAAATTATAGTTGTGAAGGCCTAGTGGTCTGCACCTGTTCACCTAAATCCCTTTTAACCTACAAAAGGAGCCACTCGAAAATGACAAACACGGCCCCATTCAGTAACAGAAACAAGTATTTCCACTCCCAGCTGGGACACTGTAGGATTAAAATGTTTGATGAAACCATGCAAGTTTTGCCCAGATGGTCTTGTAAGAGGACATCTGAAATGATAATGATGACAAAGTGAGAATAAGCAACTGGTCTAGAGTGAGGCTTTGTTCTGTAATTGAAGCAAGCAATGTGATCCTGCCAAGTTCAGTGCTCTCTAATTGCCTTTCACAGGATGTCTCCCGTGCCAAGCTAGCAGCAATAATTCCAGACCCTGTGGTTGCACCTTCCATCGTGCCTGTTCTCAAGGATGAAGTAGACAGAAAACCTGAATATCCCAAACCAGACACGCAGCAGATGATTCCATTTCAGCCCAGGCACTTGGCACGTAAGTCAGGCGTTGGGAAGTGCTTGTGTTTCACCTGTGGCGAGTTAGGAGCCCGTGTGCTCAGCCAGCCTAATCAGAGGCTTTCCTGCTCCTCAGCCATCTAAACGTGTACTTAACTTTCAGGCTGTCATTTCACTGGGTTGCTGAAGGCATATGTGTTTTAATTAGTGCCACGGTCACATGGAAGTAAGTACAAGGAGTTTGGGTCTGGTAAATGGTAATAAGCTGTTAGACACACTGCTCATAGAGCAGATTGCTGAGTGAACAATATGTAATTAGTAGAGGCAAAGGGGACAGGGTAGTAATTACTTGTATCAAATAACAGTGCGGTGCAAAAGCAGTTCTGGTCCAGCTGTCTTGCACCGGCTTCATCCAGCTTTTCTCCCCACAGCTCCAGGTTTACATCCTGTCCCGGGCGGGGTATTTCCTGTTCCACCAGCAGCTGTAGTCCTCATGAAGCTCCTGCCACCTCCTATTTGTTTTCAGGTTTGTTTTAAAGAATTCTGAACATTTCAGAAAGCTGTGGAAGACATTCTGTCATGACAGAACCACAGTGTCTATCACTGTATTGAAAATAACCTTCTAAACTTGTTTTGGGTTTTTTTGTAACAAATCAGGGTCCCTTTGTTCAAGTGGATGAGCTCATGGAGATATTCAGAAGATGCAAACTGCCAGACAGTAAGTTGCTTGTCCTCTCTGGAGGCTGTGGTAGTGCTGCATAAGACTTGGGTTTACATATGGATATTGCTGTCTAAAACCCAGACCTCATTTACAGATTGTAATTAGCGTTTAAGAGCAGAAGAGATTGGGCTGGAATCTGCATTGAGATGTTTGTACATTTACCTGGAGGGAGATAACAAGAAGTCAAAAAACTGCAAATCACCAGCTGCTCTTTTAATATGTTGGTGGCATCAATTGAAAGAAAGAAATGAAGATTTTGAGAATACCCTTTAAAGGCAGCCTTTCCAGCAGCATTGCAGCTGTAACATGAAATTACAGAGTTGCAGCATGGGGAGGTCCTTGGTGGGGACAACTCTTGAGTGCAGGTTGTTGCAGTGCCTGGGTGCAAGCTGCAGGCAGTGCTTTCTGAGCTCCTGCAAGGAAGGAAAGGAGAGTTCTGGAACAGAGAAACAGCACAGATCCATACCCCAGGCTTTGAACTGCAGCAGATGATAATGTGCTGCTCTTCACCCCCCTTGTTAGTTTAAGGAAAAAATGATCATAGAGAAAGAAATGTAGGATTTAATTTCTTTGAGTTAAACTAAAATATCTATTTAAATTATACATGGTATTTTAGAGGCTTCCTCTGTTGAGAAGCAGAAACTGACTTGCTTTGCAGACTTTCTGGTGAATCATGAACTAGTTACCCTGATTCCCAAAAGGCCTTCCTGTTTTATTGAAGCTCACAAATGACCTCAATTCCTGTGTAAAGGGAGGGCTCGAGCTGGAGCAGCAGCATTTCCTTTATAATTGGTGTTCACCACAGCTCAGAGTTTCAGACAGCTGAGGTTTAATATTTGTAGAACAGGGTAGGAGAAGTGTCTTATGTTCCAGAACTGTCCCAAAGTGTCTCTGTCTGGGTGTCCCTGCTGGGTGCTGGTTGCTGATCAGGGGCTGAGTTTCACACACTGAATGGCTCTGTGTCTCTTTCTGAAGCTGTTGATGAAGCCGTACGGATAATCACGGGCGGCCTGCCTGAAATAGCTGTGGAAGGCAATGGACCTGTGGAAAACAACACCATTCTCAACAAGGCTGTGAAGAGATCACATGAGGATTCTGATGACGATGAGGAGAAAGGATCTGTAGTTCCCCCTGTACATGACATTTACAGAGCACGACAGCAAAAGAGAATCCGGTGAAACAAGTTTGGAGTTCTGCTGTGACAGACAAAGACTTGCATTGAATCAGTCTCTTAAAAGTCAAGCATTTAAAAGGGACAGCTGCAAACAAAAAAAATCCTTGAAAATGGTTTTGTTACTGTGGTGCCTCTTCTCCCATATGGTTCTTGATCTGAAAACAGCCCGAACAACCTTAGAATGTGCTCTGAACAAAACTCGGTTTTCAAAACCAAAAGTGCAAAATGTCAAAACTGTATTTTGTTCTTCGAGGGTGTACACGTCTACCACTTGAAATCTTGTGGGTTTTCAACAGTTTTATTTTAAAAACTGGATGGCTTATACTTGTGAAGCATTTTTAATTCACATTTTCTGGAAAACAATTGTTCTCAGTTTGTTCATGTAGTGTCCTGCCTTATTGTTCGTTTTTATTTATGGCAGAATGTAAGGAATCTGTTTTGTAGTTGAAAATTAAAAAAAAACCAACAACAAAAAAACATTCCTTTAAAATAAAAGGATATCCATAACATCATGCCTCATTCTGGTTTATTCAAACACAACAAGGTACTTCTTAAATATTACTCAGCCACTTCAAAAGCAATGCTAATTATACCATCACAGGAAATTGATCAGAGCATACATATTAGAATGAGCTTGGTTTCCATTTTCTAGAGGATACACTTTGGCTTGTAATTCCAGGACTGCTTGAAGAAGACAGCATTGTAAGACTAAGTCAGTTGATGTTTTAAGTCTGCGTAGTCCAGGAGCACTGGCTCACACACTCTGGTCCTGGATACCTGCACTGGTCTTCCACATAAAGTACAAAGCTAAATGTTAATAATCAGCTACATCGTTGCACTTGTTATCTTCAAACAAGCTAAAAAAACACTACATGAGCTTTCCAAGCAGTTTCTATGCATGCTTCAGCTTTTACCTGGGAATTGGCTGTTCAGACTTGCACTCTGATAAGATCCTAAGCACCCCTTGGACTACAGGACAGTCAGAGCCTCGGGCAAATGAAAGACATTCCCTCCCCAGCACAGCTGCCTCAGCCAGGGCTCCTCTCTGCCAGGGCAGGAGGTGAAGCAGCACCCACACATGGAGATGGGGCTGGCCTTAGCCATCCTGGAATGTCCTTCTTGCTTTGCCACTTGATTGCATCTCCCTATTTCTTTTAGAGAGGATGTAGAGAAACTGTTTGTCAAACACTCTCGTTAAAAAAAACAACCTGGGAGAATCATTACCATGCTTTGTGGGCATTTATTGCAGTCCCTTTAGATCTTTCCTGTTGGAAGGCCCACAGCACCTGTGCCAGAAGCGTTTGTTCCTGCTGTGTGCACCCAGAGGTGAGAGTGGAGCCACAGGTGAGTACTGCGCTCTCTTATTCTAGGACTTTTTTCTACATGAAAGCTTTGGATCAAACCCCTCCCGTGAGGAGATGGGATTCCCTGTAAGGACCCTGGGAGCAATACAGGCACTGGTGGCAGCCCAGTCCCTGCTGCGATGGCAGGAGCTGGCCCTCATGGACCCTGGGCCCTGAATCCCAGCCCTGGGCCAGCCATCTCCTCAGTTACAATTTTATCCACTGCTAAAGCAGTGCCCTTCACTCTGCCATCACTCACACACCTTTCAAGGGCTTTTCTAAGTACCTGTCTCACCGTGATGTTCCTCCCCACACCCTCCAGGCTGTCCTGTACCTCAGCTAACTTTGTGTAGTCAGCGTAATTGCCTCTAAAGGCAGCTCCTAGGCAGTACTGAAAGATAAAATAATGGCAGCAATTTCTAACTTGTGCAGCTCTCATTTAACAGAACTGCAAACAGCTTTGCCTTGGTTATTTATCTTGTTTCTATCTCCAGCAGTGATGGCTCTGGCAGCTCATTCAGAACAGGCTGAGGGAGTTAGTGGAGCTGCAGAGCCCAGGCTGTGTTGCGAGGCGGCGCCTGCTCTGATAGCAAAGCCCAGTAAGCCGAGGCAGCAGCCTTGAAGACCTCTGTAGAATCCTTTGCTGATCCAAACAGGGAAACAGATCCTACTCAAACCCCTTTTTTTTCTGGCTAACCAACCTCATTTTTGAGTTCTCAAGGATTCAAAGACAGACATTCATTTTGCTGGCTGAGTACATTTGGCCAAGAGAAAAATCACTTGGCTGAGCTGATGAACTCTCACGGGGTTTTGCTGGGTTTTTCCCTTGGGGAAGGGGTTTATAATGAATGAGAAAAGATTTGGTTTAGAGTTGCATAGACTAATATAGAAAAAAGGTCTTATTTATTCCATCCCCTTCCAGACACAAAGTTGGTGCAGCTTTATCCACACTGACATTCAAAGGAAAACTGGAAAGGGAAGCATCAACAGTGGATCACAATCAAGTGCTTCTAGAAGTTCTGTTACTTTGGCTGATTCCTAAATTAACCCAGCTGTTGGCAATAAAAGGGCCCCTTTATTTATATATTTCACATACCTTGCTGGTTGGTTTTTTTAAAGACAGCACATTCTGCTTTGGACAACCTCATACTTGGGCCACTTACTGTGTGTAACTACAAACTTTGCTTTCACAAAACCATCAAATATTGATTACTGTAATACACTGTTGTGCTCAACCAGAGGAAAATTTCAGATGCACTTACCTCCCAGCTGAGCCTGAAATTGCAATGTAAGATCACTGGGCTCTTCTCTATACAACACGTAGCTAATTAAATTCAAGATCTACAAATATTCTAGGTTTCAAGAACACCTCTACAAAGTGAAAAAATCTACTAAAATATCCCCTGTATATTCAAACTAACATCAAACCACTCACCTCTCACAGTGCATTAAAATCACTTACACTGCCCACAGTGCTCTGCACCTCCTGGATATTTTTGAAGACATGATTGAATATGCAACCATCTCCTGTTGTAGTTTTTAAAAAAACCCAAAATTTTCAACCTAAAGTTTCACACACTTTAAATCCACCTTCTGGAAATGACAATTTACTTTAAAATTAGTATTTCACCTAAAAAGGAGTAAACTACCAGCAAAAAAAAGGTAAGAAATGCCACTTTTATCAAAACATTTTAGCTCTGCCCTTCTGAAATCTTTACAAGATATAAATACAGCTGCAATCTATAAGATTGCCACCTCTGTGTGTACTGTAAATAGCAGAGGACAGTTACCCAATAACCAGAAAATTTGCTACAAAAATATGTTTTGTAACATCTACAGGTAAACAGCAAAAAAATGCTATTAAAAATGCAGTAAAATGCAGAAAAAACTAGTAAGCCTACCATAGTACCCATAATGTTACAGTAAAGTGCTGTTTGGCTTGCTGTTTTGTCTGTTAAAGTTCTTCTCTAGAATTTTAGCTTTATTAATTCTTTCAAGTAAGATTTTTTTTAAAAACCAAATCACCCCTTCTGGGAAGAACCACTGCTAATCAGCTCTGCATAAATTAAACTAAATTCACTGTAAATTAAGAGTTAAATGCCCTAAAATGAGCCACTTAAAATACAAAGTTTGGTTCTTAAACTTGCCCTACCTATCACCAGCTCAAAAATCTAAAAATTGCAGCCAGAAAACTACCATGATACCCCCTAGGTTGCATAATTATATTAGAAATGCATCTCTCATCTTTTACCTCAGAACCCTTTTTGCATCTCATGTATTTCCCTCATCAGTCACCACTCGTGGGTTAAAAGGAACCAGTATTTACACGGAAAGCTGTTTTCCTAGACAAATATTGGTACAATTTTTATTTAATAGCTGACAATACTGTATTGGTAGCACACTGACTGGTTTTATGATTCTTCTGACTTCCCTACAATTTGGGATTCTTCCTTAGTCAATATTTTGCCAAGGACTGCATCATAGTAAGGGCTGAAGACCATTTTGTTGTAGTTGACAAGACGAATATACTTGGCAGCAATCTCCTCCAGCTCCCTCTGAATAGGGTTTAATCCTCCAGGAATGGCAGGCAATGATTTCTGGTGACTGGATGCAAGATAATTCTCCAGAAACTTTTGAATTCGAGAATCTGGAAAAAATGGGTTCGGTTTGTTTTCAAACGAGACAGTGAATGAGAAACAGTGTGACCTCACACAAAATGCAACAAGCCTGAGCATGGTCAGCAAGTTGGAAAGACAACATGGAAACAAAATGGAACAACATGGAAAAAACATGGAAAGAGAAGCCCTGCACACCCCCCACCCCCAGCTGCACAGACAGGGAGAGCAGAGCACTCTGCCAGACCTACCTATGAGCTTGCAGATGGGGTTATCCAGGCTGGCCACTGCCTGGATCTGTCCCTTCAGCACAGCCTCTCTCTCAGCTGAGAACGGGGTAAAGCCATGCTGGGAAAGGCAGCTGTTCACCTCAGCACACACCTTCTCACCCACAGTGGCCAGGGATTCCTTCAGGTTAAAGGAGCTAGAAAATATGAGGTACAGCACAACTGTATTAGGTACTCACTTTTTTCCCACTTTTTAAAAATAAACCATTCAATTAGAGTTGCCTTATTTACCAAATGTAATGAAAAAAGCATAATGCAAATAAAGCCAATTATAAAGAATAATACAATTATATATACATGAAAAATAAAGCTGAGATCTAAAGCAAGGAAGTAGGAGAACATTCAAGACTTCCAGCCTGAACAATCCATACACTTAAGAGCTGACTTCTGCCTGAGGACAGCTCTGACTAAAGCAAAACCCGTAGGTGTAGACTAGTCACTCTAAAGCTGCAGGCAGCTCACTGTGCCACACTCAGGTTCTTGGGGAACCTGGCCCAAACTCTGAGCAGGGGCAGCTGCTGACACTCTGCTGTGCCAGCCTGGCACCATGAAAAACACTCTGAAAAAAGCAGTGTGCCCAAATCATGAAAGAACAGAGCAAGAGAAGACAGCTCTGTGTGAGTAAGCTGAAGAAAACTGTCAGCTCAGGCTCACAGAAAGCCCTCATCACCTCCTCTGCATTTCCTGCCCAGCCAGAAAGAGGCTTAACCTGATCATTTCCCAGGGTGAGAACAGAGCTACGCCTGCCCCGTGAGCAGGACTGGGCCGTACTCACGGAAGATGCATTCCTGTCAGCAGCACCTTGACAATGGTTTTGATTTTCTCAGCGACTCCGGGCACATCGACGAGCGCTGGGCCCACGGCGCTGAACGTGACCAGCAGCACCGTCCCCACCACGAGGAGCTGCTCCAGCTCCAGCTGGATCTCCAGGAAGCGCGTCTGGTCCATGAGCAGCGTCTGCAAGGAGGCAGGAAGCCAGCACAGAATGGAGTCAGTTTGCAGGGCTGGGAAGGGACACTGGGATGCAGCAGCAAAGACAAGACAAAGGCACAGGGAACAGCAGGCCAGGAGCACAATGAAGCACTGACTCCTCTTTTCCAGCTAAGCAGGTCTCAGCACTGAAAGACAAGTGCCTATTGGAGTTGCCAGATCTCCCAGTCAGTGATCAATGGTTTAGTATTGTATGTGTTGCAAGGCTACAAATCCAAACAGCTTCTGCTATGTCCTGAGAATAGAAGAGCAGAACAAGCACAAACCCAGTTTTTCTGTCAAATACCTACTTCTGGAAAAGGCCTGTTCACGTGATCCCACTTCAGGAGCTTCAGATAGGCCTGATTTTGTACAGCAGTGAAGCACAAGGTGGAAGCTCCACCAGTGGCACCATCACCACAGTGGGGAGGCAACATTTCGTGTCCCAGCTTTGCAAGATCATCTGCTGCTTCTTGCAACCACTTTGTGACAAGGTCTAAAGAATCTGGAAGAGCAGGGGAAAAAGTCTTCTTAAGAAAATTCCTTTTCAAAGTTAGGTTTTTCCACCAATAATTTCCAAACAATCCCATTAGTTACTATGACTAATGCCCATGATATCAGGTATGACATGCATTTCATTTATTGCATCAAGCAGAACATCTAAAACAAAACCACACAGCTACAGGAAATCAGAGGTGAGATGATGCTGGGTAATCATGCCCTACACTGTACTGAAATTAAACTGAATGTGCCAAGGGCAGAGCTATTGTTCTGGCAGATTTTTTCTAACTACAGTTTTGGGGCACAAGCTGTCATTTACCATATGAATTCTAGAACTTATAAAAATATCTGAGTTCTTTTCATGATCTACAAGCAAAGACACGCAGTTTACTGGGAGGTCAGAGGGGAAGAAAGAAAGGAACAAAGTCATACTTGGCTGTTTCTCAAGAAACTCCTGAAACTTCTTTCTTTCATATTCAGCAGACTGCTGCATTAATTTTGGCCTAATACTACTGACAGCGAAGTTTGCCATATCCATTTTCATTAGGTCTAATACAGAGAAAATTGCTCTAAACAAACAAACAGAAAAAGTTATTCAAGGCTGCAGATGTTTCAGAGGTGCTATTTACAAGATTTATTACAGATTGTCTAAGGAAAGAGCAAAAACATGCATGGGAAACAGTAACAGCTTAACAACTTCAGGGCATGAGACAGAGAAAGCTGGAGCAAGCATGTACATGCATGCATGTGCCTCTTCCAAGTGGGGAATAAATCTTGCTCTCCTGTAAAAAAGCCTCCATGGATTTAACTTCACCAGCTCCATAGATTTTATCTCCCAGGATGTGCAATATTACATATGAAAAGACATCTGGGTTTCCAAGCTTGCATGCCATGTCTCTTGGCAGCCTGGAAAGCCAGCCTCAGTGGGAAGTGAATAATCAGACCCAAGGGGCAAAAAAGAAAAAACAAACATACAAACACCAAAGAAAAACACCTTAATTTCAAAGCAACCTAATTCCTGCTGGCAATATTTCTGCCAAGTCAATCCTGAACTCCTGGAAGCTTTTCAAATTAGAAAACAGCAAGGTTAATGAAGCTTCTCCCAACTACTGAGACCTTGAGCTGTTCCACTGGGAACATGGTGACAAAGCAGAAGCCTGGATGCTCCCAGATGTGGAACACACACACTCCCTTTAGAACTGACAGGGAATTATACAGGGAGTGGGGTAAGGAGACCTCAAATTGGGAGGAAAGGACAAACTGGCTGAAAACCAGTAATATTTTTTCCCTATGCTCCTGTGTGCTTTTTTTAACCTTCAATTCTGATGCCAACTGACTATTCATCTGCTACCTTAAGGCTTATTTGCATTTGACATTTAAGCAAATGTCCTTCAGTGACATGCAGGAGCCAAATACTCCAACTCACCAGATCAGAGATGGTCCTTGTTAACGACTCCTGGAGCATCTCTCCCCTTCACACCCACAGCTACATCCTTTTTTTTTTCTAGGAGTTGCAGGTGCCACCCCCCCAAATTATTTAAGGGACTCTGAACATGAGTAATAAACACATTTCAGTACCTGAAAAGAGGAACTATTTCATTAATATCTTTCAGTTTCTTAATGTCTTCATCTCGAGCTGGAGCACAGAGAGTCCCCATCATCCCAATAACAAATCTGACCAACTTGGAAATGTCAAGGGCCCCATTCTCTGCCTCCTGTTTTATCAAATCCAAGTCAAGAACTTCTGTAATCTGGCTTCTCAGTCTAGTATGACCAGGCAACAAGAAAGACAGAAGACTCTGAAATGGGAAGTTTTTAACAGTGCATTAGTTCTACATATCAAAGACTACAAGGATCAAACCAGTTACTGAACCACTTCTTACAGAATTCTAGAATCATAGAAAGGTTTGGATCAGAAGAGACTTCAAAGTTTCAGTTCCAAACCCCCTGCCATGGGCAGGGTCACCTCCCACTAAACCAGTCTGCTCAATGCCCCATCCAACGTGGCCTTGGACACTACCAGAGATGGGCCAGATTCTTATCTAAACAACTAAATTGTTGAATTTATCTTTGTTTGTTTGTTTGTTTGTTTAACCATCCACTCACCAGCTCCAGAAGTTTCACCTCGTGCTGTGTGACACTGAAGTTACTAAGTGGTAAATTCTCTGTGGCACAGATCATACTTCAGACTGCTGTGCTTGGTTTTATCAGCCCAGTGCTGGAGCATCTCACTGATTCCATAACCAATACCAGTGCCATAACACGAAGGAAGCTTGGAATTAGGGAACTGGTATTGCTTACCTTTTAATCACCTTACATGGTTTTCCATTTGGTTTTATATTCAAATTTCTCCTCAAGGATTATACAACTTATATATGTTCACAGACAGTGATACAGTAATGAAAAAGAACAAGAGGATTTTTTATGGAAAGCCAAACTCCAACCACTTTTGCTCATTCATATCATTGCAGCTACTCAAATTCAATCATTTCCCTTCATATCACATTGTCTTACCTCTTTAATTTCTCCCAACAGCTTAATTGCATGATCATATGTTGGGGGATCTTCCTTTAGCTGAGCTTCCAGACAATCCCAGAAAGCTTTATGCACAATATCTCTGACTTTCTTCTCTAAGCTGTGAATAAACATGTTAAAAAGAATGATACTTGTCTCTGCACCACCTAACAAAGATAACCTGCAGCTCCTGAAGCACAGCATGTAATAATATGAATATAATGTAATAGTAACTAAATTGATGATTAACAGAGATCTGTCATTTTAAGTTACTCAGAAAAGCAAGAAAAACTGGACATGGGATTGGGAATGGCTTATGTCCTTAAAGGGTTACACACAGGCAAAAGTGGCTGCAAATTAAAATCCTTCAAATATTTATCACATGCTACATCTAGACAAGTGGAAGAAAACAAAAATCACAGAAATTACAGTTTGTCTTCAAAAGACCAGTGTCCATATTCCTTTTAAAGGCCCCACTAAGTAAAATCAATTCTCCTATAAATAAATAAATCTCATCAGTAAACCTAACAGAAATTAAGTAACTTCCCTGACACAAAATCTTCTGTGTTTCACTGACCGTCAGGGACAATTCCAGTTCCAAGCAAGATCCTCTCACTATTAATGCTAAGGGGAACCACTCTCACTTCTTTCTGACCCAGCATGACCAACTTCCACAGGGCACAACAATCCCAGTCTTCCAAGAGTTGCCTGTAGCATTCTCTCCTGCAGCACCCATCAAGGCAATGTGCTCTGAGGTCTCTCTCACAAATGGATACCTACAGACAACACTGGCCCAATGGGGACCAAGTTCCTTCCATGAAATATGCACTCCCTTTCCCAAATCGAGCCAGGAGGCTGTCAGCCACACCTCACTGTGTGGGAGAGAGAGGAACAGCAGATGAAGCTTCCTCTGTTCTCCCTCTCCCCTCTCAGCAGGGCACACAGTTACTGTAGACTCACACTGAGAAGGAAAGGCTTCAAACTTGAAAGGAGCAAGGACTAATCTAACAAAACATAGGAATATCTTCCCAAAATATCCCTGAAGAAACAGGAAAAGCTAAAATAATCAGTTCATCTCACTCCCACAGGCAGTGAGAGCTTAAAAATTGCTAAAAGCACTACCCACATCTGCAGCCAGACTGGGGTGCTTGGAAGACTGCAGCCTCAGAGTCCTGGGACAAGGGGACACAACAGAAACCACAGCACTCTGGGATTTGCACCACACATGTCCAATTAATCCAAGAGGTTCACCTTTCACACACACACATATCTGGGGAAGCACAACTGCACAGTTACCACCACCTTCTTATATCCTTTCCTACCTCCTCCCAGGCACTGCCAGACCATACACCAGCCAGAGCCTTCACCTGATCCCCCAGAGCTGCTCTGCAGTTCTACAAACACAATTTTATTTAGGCACCTATTTGGTAACAACCTTACCTGTGTTCTGGTAATTCAGCTGGTTTAATCTGGAAGTCTCCATTCACCACAATTTCGTGTGCCAGAGCCATGTTGGTGACTCCCTTTGCTGTCTCCATGAGCTCGTCTATTGACACAGGCCGAGAAGGACTGGCTGCAACATCAATTACACTGTCAGACAGTTCTCAACAAAAGCCTACAGAAAGAGACTTTTGGACCCTTTCCACCTAATTGACAGTCCAGAGGGTCAAATGACAGCATCAGCAGAAGATTTTTCTCCTTTCTTTCTCTTCCTTTCCCATCTGGTGGATGACACAGGTTTGGAGTATTTCAAAACACAAAGGAGTGGATCCCATTTGATATTCTGGGCTCAGTGTGTCAATTGCTTCTATCAAGCTCTTTTAAAAACCATCTCCAAACAAAACCCCCCACACAAACCAGTACTTCTTTAGGATGGCTTAATAGCATCTTGGCATCTTTCTCCACGCTGTAGGAAGAAATGATTACAAACAGCAGCATTTTTACCACACTACTTCCACAAGTATTGTGCAGATATTGCCATTTCAGTTTTACATTTTTCAAGGAAGTGATTTCATCATTAAAGCAGTCAACAAACAACCACCATCACTGTTAAGCAGCAGCATACCAGTAGCTAATTATTCTCACTACTTCCAATGCAACTGGCACTCCTCCAAACACTTTTTTCCCCCCAGAGGCCATCACCCAAGCAACAGACGACATCAAGACCTAGTGCCAGCACCAATGCCTAGGACCTCCTCCCCTGGCAGGCATTTGGGACTGACCAGGACGGGCCAGCAGCCTCAAACTGGGCCCTGGGTTAGTGATAGGGTTGGTGCCCTGATGGATGCATTCCATTCTGTAGTTCATTCACTTCAGCTACAGTCCAGGCATAGCAGAAATATACTAATCCCAAAGTGAAAGAAACCAACCAGGGACCTTCATAGGCTGGGCTCACTGAGAAATGTTTCAGGCAAACTATTATGACCATCCCATTTGATAATCCATGTTGATTGGACTTAAGTAATTACATAGGAAAGGTCTTTCAAAAGCAAGTGTCCACCACTTGTCTGCCATGCAGAGCTCTTCTGAGTTCATGCAGTTTGGTTCCAATGTGCTAGTTTTTCATTAATATCTTGCTCTTTTCATGCAGCCCTCCTAAATCTTTATTCCCTTCTGCTTGGAGCTTAACCTTGCATAGTGACTCTGGGAACAGCAAGGACTGATATTCTGAGAAGAACCAGCAGACAGCAAAGTTCACAGTGCTCTTGTCCAAGTGCCAAATGACTTCACTCCAGCAGTGGGTGCACTAAGAGCTAAGGCTCTTTCAATGACCAGAGATTGCTCTCAAATCACATTCCTTCATCCTCATACCTGCTCCCTTACACGAGGGAAGGGCTTGAGACCAAACCACTTGTTTGTGGTACAGTGCAGTGGTAGACTGTGCCATGCTTTTTCCTTCCCCGTGTTCAGAGCCTCTCTCCATACATACAGCCCATTCCTCACCAGGCAACCAGCAACAACGAGGAACAGGAACAGGAACAGGAACTCCCTCAGAACATCTCCTCTGAGTAACATGACACTAAACACAACCCTAAACCTCAAGTCATAATGAACACAATTAAAAATAAAAGAATGCAACAAACAAAATGTTACATCTGAGCCACTCCCTGCAGAAATTTAGAACTCTGAGCACTTCTGCTTCTTTGAATTGAATCCCCAGAGCCAAAAAACTTCCCCTTGGTTTTATCTACAGATTTGCCAGAAATATTGGGTCCCATATTGCATCCAGACCCACACGTTAAAAGCAGAATGACAAAGAAAAATGTGCCTTAGGAAAAATATGCAGTCCTGCTTGACCCTGGAAGTAGTAGTAGGATTAAATATACAACTTTGCATCCATATTGTGAGGGGGCTGACAGGATATCCCTTTGTTGATAACAGCCTGCCTTGCCCCGCAGTAGGAACAGGGGCTGCAGCAACCCAGAAGGTTCAGCTGATAAGGCAAACAGCAGAGACAGTTTAGCTGGAACACAATGGGGTAGTGTTTATTCCTTCCAAGAGCACAAAAACACTGGGATATTTAGGATATACGTGGCTCAGAGCAACGTGGTCATTGTGCACAATTAAGAAAATGTACACATCATGTGTACAATTAGGAAAAGAAAAAGAAAATGGGAAGAAAGGTGTTACAGTTTCAAGGCATATCATCAAGAGTCACACTGTATTTAATTGCAAGACTGTCAAACTTGCACAGAGTGCTGTAAAACACTAGGATTGCCTCCTACAACAATCACAGAATTTACTAGTTTTTTATTGTATTTCATAAAGCAGTTTTGCTTACACTTTTGTGTATCATCTCTGTGTGATCCTGGAGCACTCTGTCGTATTCTCTTTCGGACAGACTGATCTGAGTTGTCCAAGTTCTCCTCCTGATCATCCTCCAAACCACTCAGCTTTTCTTCACTTGAATGTAGCTTGTCAGGATTCTGCGACATTTTCAGTTGGTTCTTTACAAAAAGAAAAAATATGAAAAAGGGAATGAATAAGTATTTTCTGACACATTTTCTGAGTGGGTAAACATCACCAGAAGTCCTCTTGATTAAGAAAAAAAATTAAGAATGAAAGAATTCTTAAGAGGAATTATATGATGTCACCCCCATAATGGCAGGGGACCTGGACTCAGTGACTCACTTCCCATCTTCCACAAAATGGGATGCTTTCAACACAGCTACCATTCATTTAATCTGCAGTTCTAGTCAGTTCTCAAAAATCTGAAACTGTTCCCTTGCCATAATGATACAGATGAGAGAAAAAGATACTGTTTTCTTTCCTAGCATTGCTTTTAAGAGAGCAATGAAAAACACCTCCAGAACAGTATTACAAACACATTTTACAAAAGATTATGACAAATGAGACAATATTTCCTCACTACACAGCAATAAATCTTCCTGAACATAACATATTCCTGAAGTATGATCTACCCCAACTGCTCACAACGTAAAAACTTCACTCTGAGCCACCCAAAAGCATTAAGAAGCAGGAAAAGAACTAGAGAGAAATTAATACAAAATTCTATTCCCATATTTTCATTACATTCAAGAGTCCTGATTTATGCATAAAATATCACAGTTGTTTGGTTTTTTTTAATTAAGACAGTAAAGAACAGTTATAGCATTTTAAATATTGGCTTATTAGACATTACATATTAAAGGATATTTATATCACATTGCAGATACCTGCAGTGTACCCCAAGTTACACTGAAAAAATTACCAGTAGAAAACCAAGTCTCACTGTTCCGTATCTTCACTTATTTCATTCTCAGACTTCCCTACAAAGAATGTAATTTCTACATCCACCATTGAAACCCATCATGCAGGAAGCTGCTGCTCAGGCTTTAATTTTACAGAAATCTATTTGAGAGCATATGATGTCTCTAAATTAAATAACCTAGATGTTCTGTGAAGTGGGAGTTTGGAACAGTCTGCCTTTCAATATGAAAGAAAGCTTCTGGAAAAACAACAACTTCCCCTTTCCCCTAGTATCCCACCATCCCCACCTTCAAATTTTGAAAGAAACCAAGTTCTCAGGAAGAGATACACTCTCCAGAGGCACCTCACAGCTGCTAAGAGAAAACACAGCATCAAAAACTACACTGAAGAGGATGCAGCAGAAGCAAGCAACAGTGTAGAAATATAAAATGCAGCACTGAGATTTATTTTCATACAAGAGCTGTAATAACTAACCCTGCTCCATCAGTGCTTAAATTGATTGCACAATGTGATTCCACAGGACAGCTGGAAAGCTCAGGGCATATAAGGATCAGTTTTGCTCTACAGCAATGACTCAGGATCATCATCTTGCTCAATGCATGAGAGACAACAGCATGCAACACTTGCCCACAGCACTGTGTCATTTCTATTTTAGAAGAGAAAACAGCACGAAAAGCTTGGGATAAATGACACAGGAAAACACCCCTGGCACACAGGCATCAGTACAGGCACTGTTAGACTCATTCCATCTCTAGATGGAACAGAGTCCCCAGTGTCTCTGCCCCAGACGCTTGGTCATCTCCCCGTTCACGTGCTGGGACAAAGAAGTGTCAGCCTGCCACCACTGCAGTCACATTGCCACCCCCTGACCCACGGCAGAGAGCCCCAGCTGGCTGTAACAGCAGCCATCCCAACCAGCAGGCAAGGGGGACATGCTCCAGGAGTGGATCTCCTGTCTAGCAGACAAAAGGCCTCTTACTGCAAACACTCCACCAGCAAGAGGATGAGGAGCTCTCTTAATAAAGGGGCTGTTCACAGAGAAGAGCATAGCAACCACTGCAATATAAAATATACAACAGGGCTGGTTAGAGAGAGAGAGAGAAACCTGTTGTTGAATTTGGCTAGGATAAAAGCATTATCACAAATGCTTCCACATTCACCCCAGACTAGATGGTCATTCTTCCTATCCATTCTCTTCCACAAAGCATCCTCCTGAAGTCAAATCTGAACCACAAAGATGACTCAACCAAGCCCCACCTAAGTCTTTAATGCACACATTTCCTAGTGCATTGCAATCTTTCACTGCACTTTATCCTCACTACCCTGAGAAAAGCAGAGAAATATAAGACACGTCACTTCCAGAGGGGAAACTGAGGTTTGAGTTAAGTTGCTTGAGGACTCACAGAAGATAAATGACAGAGACAAGATTATCAGTCTGATGATTGCTACCCCCAGCTTTGCCCAGCAGGCCATCATTCCTACAACGCAGACTACACCCTGAAGTGTTGCTTTGCATAAAATAGCAGCGCAAGAGCTACAGTCTCAAACTCAGCCCAAGTTTCATTTAATTACCATTTGTTTTTAAAAAGTCCTATTCCAGTTATGGAGGGCAGGTAATAGAACTCCTGGGCCATTCTACCAAATGACTGTTCAGCAGATGAGGTAAACAGGCACACTTGTTGGTTTCGTTGTTTAGTTTGCAATAGTCTGCTCTTTTCTGATGGATTACTGCTATTATTTGCCAGAACACATCTAGAACATATCCTCTTTCCACTGGGTAAATAAGCTTGACAATACCTCTTCCAGAAGCATGATCATCATCTCTCCTTTCACAGAAACAATTCTGACTTAAAAGAGCAAAGTCTACTTCTTGGCACTTTCCTTGCATTTTTTTTTAATGAGAACAGAAATGCAAGAGAAAAACGCAACAAATTAAAATTTAAACAAAACATTTTCCACGGCTTCTTTTCATTAAAGGTCCTCAAATCACGTGATGCGCACCAGCACTAAATAAACTTCACTGTGCTTCTCTGGAGCACGCACAGAGTTGGAGCAGCTGCTCCTCACCCTCAGCGCTGTCCCACTGTACGAGACAGCAGCTGACAGCTCCCCTGACCTCCGGCCCGAACACACCGGGCTGCCTTTCCTCAGGCTCTGTTCACCTGCCACATCACAGTCTACTTTCCCTTGTAATCCACTAGCAGGCAAGCTGCAGCCTGTCCCCTGTCCCTCTTCCAAATTAAAAGGGATGCTGTGAAATTCCACTGTTTCCGCTTCGCCGCCCGTTCTGTGTGAGGCCCTCCCAGGTCCATCACCACGGGGAGCACAGGCGGCACCGTCCCCAGCCCNTCCGGCCCAGCAGCAGCGCCGCCGCTCCGGCCCCGCGCCGGCCCCGCTTTCCTTGCCCCCCCTTCGCAAGGCCCGGGAGCTCTGGGGTTCGTCAATGGGCTAAGGTGGAAAATGAGCCCGAGGGGCTGTGGGTTCCTGGGCCGAACCCAGAGGGGGGACGCGGTGCTGAGCCCGCCCGGCGGCCNGGGGGCCGCTCTCCCCGGCACTCAGCGGGCTCGAGCGGCCCTCAGAGCGCCCACGGCTCTGGATCAGCGGGTCCGCCTCGCTGCAGCCGAGCGAGGAGCAGATCCCCACCCCAACCAGAGCCCCCCACAGCCCGCGCCCGGACTTGGACAGCGATGGATAGATCGGGGTCTGCCCCATCACACAACGCTGATTCAGATTAACCCCCGCGGAAACCAGGAAAAGCAGACCTGGCTTGTCCTTGCTGTCCTTAGACACCTTATACAGGTCACAGTGTGACAGCCAGTTCCCAAAAAGAGGAACCTGAGGTACACTTAGAGGGCCTAGACCACCCCATGGAGAGCAAGGACCGCGCTGACCCTGCCTGGTGCCCACCTTTGCGGGCCCCTGCCCCGCTCCCCCCTCCAGGCTGCTCTTCTGCAGCCCCAGCGCAAACTTGGCCCCAGAGCCGGCCCAGTGACTCACAGGGCAGGGGAGCTGTCATTCGGGACTCGCACTGCAGCAGGCGATGCCCACAGGCAGCAGCTCATTTTCAAGATAGGAATCTCATCCTCTTCACCGTGATGTTACAGCAGGCAGGAGGTAGAAAGGGAAAATACTTCTGCTGAAGAGCAAACCAATCCAACATCACCACGAACTCAGGATTACCACCCCCACATTTTAAAGTATGAGCTAAACCAATTTTTCTGAGGAAGTTCATTTATAATAAAACCTTTCAGTTAGAACTAAGAACTATAAAATATAACTACTATAAAGGCTTATACTTCCCTACTAGTTTTCAGGAACTGATTATTTTTAGAAGTGCTTCCTAATTAACTAGAAGAACCTCTTTACATGTTTGTCTTCCATCCCCCATCAGGACACAGTAAAACATTGTCCTGTTGAACACCAAGTCCTTCAGCTCCATTTCAGAGAAACACTCTGGCCCCCTGGCAGCAGACACCACTAATGACTGCAGCATTAGTTAGTGAGACATGAGAGGCTGACACAGGACTGTGTTTTTTAAGAACCGCTCACCACATGTGAGTGTAACAGTTATTACTTCGTTGTCATAATTAAATTAGCTTTTGTTCCTAAATAAAAGAACAGAACTCAACACTTTAAATTGAACAAATTTGGTTTGGTTTTTTTTTTTCCAAGAGCAGCTGTAATGAAGTTTTGGTGATATCATTCCAAAGATAACTCCACAAGAGTCAAAATTAGATCTCTAAGCATGCTATATATATATATGCATGCTTGCAGTTGCCTGTGTTGCAAAGCCTGGGATTTCCACTGTGGACCAGACATGGATAAGAAATGCCACAAGAAAAGCCAAAGGCCCTTCATTCGCTCCAGCACTTCTCTAATTACAGCTGGTGCCATCAGTAAGAGTTACAGACAGTAAACACTGCAGGGACAAAGATAACCAGCCACAAACATTACATCCCGTGGCAACCAAAGCCAGACTCAAAAATCCAGACTGACTTTACCATCCCAGGAGAGCAAATTCCTCAACATGGTGCCACTTGGGCTTAAAACAGCACAGTAATTTGTCCCACACATACATAGGTTAGTTAGCTGGCAAGCCTGAAGAAAAGCTGTGCAATATCAAGCAGAACATGTTTTTCAGCTCTCTCCAGCACGCAGCAAGGCAAAGATCAATGCTATGTGACAGTCACATAATCTGAGGCAAATTAGAAAAAAAAGCATTTAGCATAAAATTCAGTGCTGGGGCAGAAGGTGGCCAAGATCTCATTCATGGTATCTTCCATCTCAGTGATTTTGATACTTGAATAGAGGGGAGTCCACAGACTTGGCTTTTGGGGAGGAAAAGGCAGGATTATTTTGGTCCTATAACAATTAGGAATGAGAAAAGCTAAACTATTAATACAGGCTAAACTCAGGTACTGTTGGCTGTGGTAATAATTGGATAAGTTCCATCCATTTCCACAAAATAATTTTATTAGGCAGATACATGAATATAAAAGATTTACAAATATATTAGTGTTTTCAGTGCTGGGGTATACAAAGTAATCAATATTTAAAGTCTCACACACACATATTAGTAACTCTGTCTCCAAAATACTGCATAAAAATACTTGGATTACTACTGTGAAACTGACCTAGCAGCCTCTTTCTCTCTTTGTCAGAGAGCTTTGAATCTTCATCAATAGCTTTCAATAGAGATAATAGCTCATCTTTTGTGGTCTTCTCTGTGTTGGAGCGATACTCTCTTTCATCAAGTTTTTGGCAAAAGGTATAACCTGAAAGGAAACGTGAGACATTCAGAGGATTATCACCTCACTCCACCCACTCTCGAGATGCTGCAGACCCACCCTCCTTTAGATCACATCAGTCATTGTTACAGCAAGGCTTTTTGCATCACCCATTTCTCATCTGGGGAATGACAAGATGAAAAAAGCTCAGTGTGAGGTGTTACCTGTTATCTTACTGGGATCCTGGCCTTTCTGCAGAGCCAGCAGTTTGTTGCTGACCATTTTGTGCAGTGCCCCTGGGATCTTGAACAGAAAGAGAGGACAATGCAACAGCAGCTTAGAGAAGGCAGCTCTCCATGAGCACCCCAGATAACCAAAACCTGGCCATTTTCTAGCTCTTACCTTTAACACATCTCTTTGGTTGTCCACAAGGAACAAGATCAGGAGGTCAGTTTTCCCTCTGGATAAGTTTTTATTGTTGATAATAGCTTTAGAGAATGTTCTTTTCACAACCATCCTGTTGTCACTCTAAAGAACAAAGTGAAGTAATGACCAAAAGAGCAGAGTTAGTCTCCCCCCTTAACAAGGGAATCACCTTTGCTCTTCTGAGTCTTTGCTTTTCCTGCAGTCACAAATTTAAGCTACAAAGGTGTTTTCTGACCAGTACCTGGGACCTTTGGATTTCAGTAAGAGTAAAGCAACTGTTAAGAATGCACACTTACCTCCTTCTGTAGCTTGAGCTCAGAATGATGTGCTGCAACAGCCATGAAGTACAGCAGTCTCCTGAACTCCTCCCTGACTTGGCTGTCAAGGAGTTTCAAATAGAGTTGAACAGCTTCTAAGGATTGCTCCATCTTCCCATTCACTGGGGAGAGAGAAAGGTACCTACTGCCATATTCATTTAAATAAATGTTACCATAAAACACCTAAATTGGCCACTGAAGAGATGCCCATCTCTCTAAACAGAGCTGGCCAAACACAGCAATTCATTCTCACAAATACTTCTCCCAGGTCGAGGAGAGCTGCTTGCAGACTCTCTGACAACATCCCACACACAGGCGTTCAGCCTGGCATTTAAGCTCCCTTGTAATTAAGTTCAATTACAGTTCAGCCATCTTAAATGGGATGTGAAATACTGAAAAAGGAAAATGGTTCTATTAAAAAAAATGAATGACCTCTACTTGTGTTAATAAAGATCTCTCAAAAACTGTGGAATATGTCCTGGATACATGGGTTAGTTTGACGAATTAATTGCAAATCACTTTGTGGAGCTTAGCTAAGTTTTAATTCGCTTTACTATGCAGAATAGCCATTTTAGATGTGTGAATTGTTTAAATGAAGTAGGTTGTACTAATATCCTTTATCATGTAGAGAGGAAGAATGGGTATAAATGCAAAGTATTCCAATGAACATGGAACAAGAAGAATAATCAAGGCAGAGAACTATGAAAAATAAGGAGATCAGAGACGAGATGTTAACTGAGAACTAAAACACCAAAAGCTTTCTGAAATGCTGTCTAAACAAAATTTAAGAAACATTTCTGGGTAAAAAAGGAGAAGTTGTGAATGGGGTACAAAGCATCCACACAGCTTTCAGTTTAGCTCTTACAGCCTAAATATTTACTATTAGGCTATATTTATATTTCATTTCCCATGGATATCTAACTTCCATGGATACCAGCTAGTACCAAATTACAGCACTCTGGTTTCACAGCCATTCTACATAGACCTGAACAACGATTACAGAACTGCATACAGTCAGAACCCAAATGTCAAAGAACAGTCTTTATGACTAGAAATTTAAAAAAAACCAACCAAACAAAAAAACCACAACCAAACAAAACCAAAACAACAAAAAACCCCCCAAAAAATTAAAAAAAAAAAACACCACAAAAAACCAACAACGACAACAAAAAAAAACACCAAAAAAACCCCTCTGAGAAGTCAGCCTTTCATCTTGGCTCCTCAGTTTCTCAGTACATATCTCACATAAGCATTGGAACACAGCTCTATTTTACTCACCTAATAGTTCTGCAATTCCTAAATGAATTTCAGATGCATGGCTTAACAGGGGCTCCTTTTTTTGGCTGTAGTATCTACCAATGTTGTCAAACAGCAGCAGTTTCCAGGTATCTGCTTTGTCTGGCTGATCAGGCAGGTTCCTGCTAATATCTACCACCATATGATCAGGAAGATATTCCAAGCAATCGATTGCTGCCGAGAGCCACTCGTCTGTTCTGGAAGACAGAGGGGTTTAGGTTTGCAGCTTTAATTGTGGATGCCCTTCAGAGCTGGCTGCAATGCTTTCCACAGCAAGCAGGTAGACTGGTTCCTCCATCACAGTGAAAACTGCGTGTGTAGGCACTTAAACCCACTAGAAATTCACACACACGAGACACTTCACCTGACACACTCAGGTAGATCACAGTCATAAGCCACTTTGTTATGCATTTAATCAAGATGAAAAATTAGTAACCCACAAGTAAACAGTCACAAGCAGTAAAACCCAAAGTCAATCATGTCCTCTGCTGTTAGATAAGGACACAATTATCGCTAGATAAACAGAAACATGAACCTTGATCTGATTCAGACTGGTACAAGTTTTTCAGAGAATGTTTTTAACTCTATACACAGTTTCAAGCTCAGCATTCTTAGCTCTTTTAATACAGTAGGAGGAACTAAACTAGCTTCTCAGAAGTGATGTCTCCAGGAAAAACCTTCATGATGATTATTAAACCTCTATTCTTCCCTCAGTGCAGCAAGGAATTTCTCCTCTGAATACCATCAACTACTGTCATTGCATTCAAAAACCATCCCAGTGTTCAGCAGAAATTCTCACTAAGCAACTGTTATTTTCCAGTTATTCCAGTCAAGTCCAACAGGGAAAAAAGTGCCTACTCACATCCTTTCTGCAGGACTGAGATTATGCCATTTCTCCCCGAAGACAAACTGTGCTTTACATTCCCCTGAAAGCAGAAAGTTTTTAGAGCTGCAGAGGGGAGCAGTGAATACCTACTGTGAGTCACTGAAAGCCTTGAGAATCTCTCTGTCCAGGTAGTTACTTGTGATGACATATCCAGCTGCCTTCCTGGGCTGTGGAGGCTGAGGTCTGATCTCCTGGTGCTCGAGCAGAGACTCCAGGAGAGGGAGGTCGACCAGCTGCAGCAGGCGAGCAATTGTTTGTTCTTGCCACACTTCATTAATAACTGGGAAGAGTGGATACACAAAGCCCATGGAGACTCAGCATGTGCAAAAACTGATCACAAGAAAGATAACCCCCCTTCCTCCCATCAGGCCTAATCTAACAGAGTAATTTTACCAAAATAGAGACTTGCAGTAGCAAAGCATGTGGCTCTTATCAGCTTGAAGTGACTTTTATCACCACAAAAGGCAAGAATTACCCGTTTGTTTAGTTAACTACAAGTGTGGGAGAACTGCTTTTCGGATAAGTCTGAAGTGCCTTACACTCTTTGCGCTCTAATTTGCAAACAATCTTTGTTCTAGATAAGGGACGGAAAAAAAAGTGCAACAGTGACACTCTCCTTATCACAGCTTGCTTGAATATTTCTGTATGCTGAAACCACAGTTCCTAGGATGCATTAGCACTTTTAACCAAAGGAAACAACAGATTAGACTATGGTTTGGTCTGAAAGACAAGACAGGAATTGTCAAGAACAGTTTCACACAATGCTGAAGGAGTGCTGGATGTGCAGATACACAATTCACTTCTAGCTAACAGGTGACTATTTGCCCTGCCTACAACAAGCACACAAGTAGTGCAGGTAACTGAATATTATGAATATTTCTAACTCAAATCAAGCTCTATACATTGGGTATTCTTCTCCACAAAATTCAACGCAGATATATTTCAATCAAGAGAACGCCTCTTGTCTGATTAAATAAAAAGGCAAAAGGCAAGCCTGCAACAAACATGATTTGCCTTTTCATGAACTGGTGTTCAAACCAAAATACTGTGAGTGCCAGTTTGCCTCCCTCTCCAACGTGAGGGGCATAAGTCTTCCCAGTCCTACAGAGGTACCTTCCTTGTCCCACAAACAAATGCCTGTGACATTATTTGGCTTACCTCGACGGGACAAGCTATCAGAGATGTTTACTTGAGGGCTGTTTGCAGGCTTTAGACTCAGGTTTTCCCAAATATCCTCCAAGTTTTCTGGTTTGAATGGAGTGGAGTGGAACAACATGCTCTTCTCACATCTGAGATTAAAACCAGTTTTTATATATACACCTATAACCATATATATGGATAACCAAACATATTGTGCAACATACAAGATTTAGCTAACTGTCCCAAGATTAAAAATTTTCTCCTATACAGATATTTACATAATCTTCCCCCTCTTCTCCCCTGCCTGACACTTGCTCTGTCCAAGTCACCCAGGAAAATATATGATACCTTCAAAAATTATTTGCATGTAACAGAACCACTCCAGCCACAAAATTACTGTTCCTCTAAGCATGGCTGTATAATTTCAATTCCCACAGCTTCTTTGTTTTAGGGCACTGCAAAATCTCCTTGATGTCCACTATCTTCAACATGGATGTGACAAGCTGCATGTATCACTAGATCCATTCCTTCCACTAAATGAAGAAATGTAGCCTGATGGATCTGTGCCCTGCCCAGAAGAAAAACGCCTTCATTCTACACTAATAAAACAGGAATAATCCTGTTTAATGACTGTTTGTTCAATATATTCTAAGTCTTACTTTAACAGCTCTTGTGATGAAAATATTTTTAACTACCACACATAATTAAAGCGGTTTTAATTTCTCATGAATTCTCTTTTTAAATAAAGACTTGGGACAGTTTGCTTTAGGACAGAATGAGCTAGTGGGAGACAAGAGAGAAGCAGGACAAAGGAAGTATTTTTAATCTCTGTTCCTCTCCTTTTTTCATCACTCAATGCACTCAAGTTCACATTTGCTACTCACATGAACATGTCAATCGAATAGGGCATTTCCATTTTGGGTCAATACTATTCACAATTTTCAAAAGTGCACATTGCTAAAACTACTGCATTAAACACATCCATGTAGTTTCTTGTCAGAATATGTCAGAGTAGGTGAAGAGATGAACACTCAACAAAAACCGTTTAAGGGAAGTTATTTGGCAAAGTGGCATCTACATGTTCTGCTTTGTGAGGGTTTAGTTAGTACCAGGGTTTTCTTTGCCCCCTCCTAAAGAAACAGGGAAACTAAACCTCACCATTGCACTTCCCTCTGGTTCTAGGATGGTGTGCAATAGCATAGCAGCAGAACAGCTGCTATGCTGCCTGGGAGCAAATCATACATGCATAAAGAAACAGCTAAAAAAAGAGGTAAATGTGAAGCATGGTGAAGCAAAGATGATGAAAGGAGAAAATTTTTCCTCAGAAGCTGCATGGATTACTGGTTTATGCCAGAGCTAGATGTGCAGTGACTGAAGATTGCCCTGTTGCATTAGCCTGTTTGATGCACCTGAATTCCAGCTGGTTATATTGATCTACATCAGTATGTAAATGCACTTAATTTCCACCCTCTCACCTCCCTCCCCCAAGGCGACGTGATAACAGACAGAGAAAACAAGTAACCATGTGGGCTGAGTGATTTACTCTCTTTAAATTGCCCTTTCCTACCTGTCTTCCACCCACAAACATCTATGCAGTGCCTATTTTTACCCTGTAAATGTACAAGCTTTCTTTCCTCTCCCCCAGAATACATAATATTTTCCTCCTGTTAAAAATATCCTCTCTTCATCTCCATGTACTAACCTCTGTGGGGTACACTGCTGGTAATCTCTCTCAAGCTCTGGTTGGTTTGAGGCATTTGTGAATCTGTAGAGGCTGCTGCTGCTGTCTTCGAACACAGAGCGTTTGTCTTTCCCGAAGACCCTCGTTGAGACGGCCTCGAACACTTTGCAATCCATCAGCGCCTGGCACACGCGCACCACCTTAGCCCGGGAAATATCCACGTCCCCAAAATACTTGTTCTGCAGAAGATGGGCAAAGACAACATCCACTGCATCTGAACCAATGAAACAGTCATGGTAACACTTCAGGTTCTGGCGGCGCTTTTTCACTTCCACTTGAGTTTGAAGAGCGCTGATAATGCTGCTCCAGACGAACGTCGCTCCAAACGGCTTCTGCGCCAAGCTAAAGCCTGAGAACAGAGACAAAGACTGAATTCATGCTGCAGTCACAGAGAACAGCCCCTTTCTGGCTTCTAGCTTTCATGAACCTCGCAAGGATTTAAAAATCTTTGAGGCTGTGGCTTGGGTTGCTGAGGCATTAACACTTTGTTACTTCCTTAGCAAGTCTGTCTGCTCTGTACCACTCTCTCCCTCTCTCTCTTTGGTGGTTCCTCTCGCTACACCAGCCTAAAGCTTTGCAACCAGGAGTTCCTGTTTTGTCAGCCTCTCACTTTGACACTGTCCTTTTGCGTGTCCCTCAATCACCTAATGGTTAGCCTTGCAGAACCACGGCTAAGCACACAGGTCCCACAACCACAAACCAGCTGTATGTACTCGTAACTCCTCCGTTCCTCCACTAACAGCAACACAGCTGGGCAGGGAAGAGGGAAGCAGGGATGAAGAGACAATCAGAGCCTTGTTTCCTACGGGATTGTGCTTACACACCTGACATCAGTGCTTAGAACACCACTAACAAGTCCACGGATTCTCTTGAGATGCCACTCACTCAATACTTATCCCTGTGCCACCTCGGCTCCAGCGGAGACCTCAGCTCTGTGCACCCAACGCCACTTCCGTGAGCCAATCCGTCTTCCCTCCCCCAGTGAAACCACTGAACTATTACTCATTTACCACTCTGATTAGAATAAAATGCCAGCAGCCAACAGTTTGACCTGAGGCTACACTCAGCCTCCACAAGGACTTAAAAATACACAAAGTTTGCAGGTGGCACCTAGCTGGGGAGAGCTGCAGCCACCAGAGAGGGTGGAATTAGAATATGTTTTTCAGTAAGTCAGATGAATAATTTACTAAGAGTGAAAGCAGAGGAAGAAGAGAGAAATCAAAAACTGAAGGACAAAATATGGAAGGAGGAGTTGGCAGCAATCCTACAGAAAGCCATCTGGGATTGTGACAGACCTCAAACCAAATGAATTAACAGTGCAATGCAGTGTTTGAAAAAAACAACAACATACAACCCCTTCTGGAACATATTACCATGAGCATTTTCCACAGAGATACAGGAGGTGGTTTTTTCTGTTCTGTTTAGTCTGAAGTAGCTTTAGTTAGAAAACTGCAATTTGGGGCAGCAGTTTCCAGCTGATCCCCAGCTACCAGAAAGCCCAGAAATTAGCAAATTAGCAAGGGGAAAAGGAAAGGTAGAGGGGCAGACTGGGAAGAGGGAGAGAAAGCAAGGAACACAACGCCATTTGAACACACCAACACTTAAGAAGGACAGCAACAGTTATCTTTCTGAAAAGATTCCTATCAGGGAAAAGAAAAAATTAAAAAAAGGCAACTTTCTAATACACAGCACTGAACCAGCCAAGGTAGAAATCTCCCAGAGCCTCCAGCTTCCAAAGCTTTAAAAGTACAAGACAGACAAGGCACACAACTGCTGATACTTTCACCTGATGAACACCTTCAGGAAGGCAGACCAAACATAACGAACACAGAATTCGCTTCCAGCCCTACATTCCGATAGCCAGCTCTGCTCTTTGGGAGGAAACAAGCCCCAAACCCGACACCACCAGACATACAACAGCGCTGGTTTCTGTCGCTGGAATAAATACCAACACGTACAACCTGCAATGCTTTAACTACTACTCACGGCTTACATACACAGAGCCTTCAGATCTTTTCTGAGGGAAGAGGTTCTAAGTGTGGCATTACGACTACAAGTTGCCTCACCTGAAGTTAAGGTGCTCAAGGTAGGGAAAGAAAAAGGGCAAAACCATTTCCCAGCGAGCGCCCATTCGCCTCTTACGCTGCGCTGCCGAGGCACCTGCGCTTAACCCGCGCTGGGGACACGGAGGTGCCCGCGCCTGCCCGGCACCGACCNCGCCCCTCCCGCTCCGGTTCTCATTCCCGCTCCTACTCCCGCTCCCGCCGGCCCCCGTCCCGCTCCCCGCGGCTCCCGGTGTCGGTGCCCAGCCGTACCCGGCGGCCTGGCGGCGGGGCTGCAGACCGCGCTGAGGCTCAGAGCCGCCACCTTCTCCCGCACCGTGGCCATGGCGAGCGCCAGCTCCGCACATCTGCCGCGCCCGGCGGGCCCGCGGCACACGGAGCCCGCGGGGGCGGAGCCGCCGCGCCCACGCCCGTGGGCGGTGCCCGGGCCCGGGGCAGAAAGGGCAGCGACCGCCAAGGCAGTGCCCGACCTGCTGCCGGAGCGGCTTCGTCTCTGTGAGCAATCACGGAATAATCGTCAGGGATAGAAGGGGCGTCTGGAGATCATCCAGTCCAATCCCCCTGCCGAGATCACCCGGAGCAGGTGGTGCAGGAATGCCTTTGGGTGGGTTTGGAATGTCTGCTCCGGTGCGCTGCCACCTTCAATGGAAAGAAGTTCTTCCTCATATCGAGGTGGAAGCTCTTGTGTTTTATTTTATGGCCACTGCTCCTTGTCCTGTCGCTAGGCACCACCGAAAAGAGCCTGGCACCATCCTCTTGTTACCTGCCTTTAAGATGTTTAAATGCATTGATGAGATCCTCTGAGTCTTCTCCAGGCTAAACAAGCCTGCTCCTGCAGTCTGCCCTCTTAAGAGAGGTGCTCCAGACCCCTCATCATCTTCGTGACCCTCCACTGGACCCTCTCCAGTAGCTCCATGTCTTTTTTGTACTGAGGAGCCCAGAACTGGACACAGTATTCCAGATAAGACTGGCAGGATCCATAGGAAGAGGCTGCTGTGGGAAAGGGGGAAATGCTGCACAGAGCTGGTGCTGCTTGAGGTCATGGCCCTGGTCTGACAGCACCACTGGTCCTGCATGGGGAGCTGTGCTCTGAAACACAGGGAAGAGATTTCACAGAATCCCAGGTTGTCAGGACCACCGTGGGACACCTGGTCCAGCCTCCCCGCTCAAGCAGGGCCATCCCAGAGCACATGGCACAGGATTGTGTCTGGATGGTTCTGGAATGTCTCAGTGAGGTGACTCCACACTCTCTCTGGGCAATCTGTTCCAGTGCTCAGTCACTGCACAGGGAAGAAGTTCTTCCTCAGGTTTAGGCGGAACTTCCTGTGGATCAGTTTCTGCCCATTCTTATCCTACTGCTTGGCACCAATGAGAAGTGCCTGGCTCCATCCTCTTGGCTTTAGATATTTATACACATGGATGAGATCTCCTCTCTGTTCTCTTCTCAAGGCTGAACAGGCCCAGCCCCCTCAGCCTTTCCTTGTTAGAGCGATTCTCCAGTCCTCCAGTCATCCTCATTGCCCTCAGCTGGACCCACTCCAGGAGCTTCATGTCTCTCTTAATTAATTCTCTTTATTTCCCCTGTATTTACTGTGCCATTTAAAACCCCAGAGTGGTCGGATCTGTTTCTGTGGGTTAACCTGAGCACAGGCCTTTTACCTGGCCATGGCTGGACACCTGAACCCTGTCCTTGGTTGTTACTGTGGGACACACAGCTTGAACACTACATGTGGTTGAAGTTTCCCTGTGATTTTCTCTGAGCTGTTTATTATGGCAGCTGGCATTTCTCATTGCAAGGAAATGAAATAATAAATTCATTTTCAGAGTAGTAAGTGTTTTTCCTACTGCCTGCAGCAAACTGCTGAGGGATCCAACACAATTTTCTACTAAGTATAAAGTATAATTTTCTACTAAGTATAAAATATTTTGATATTCTTGCTCAATGGAAGTGTATTAGAATAACATAAAATCATTCTTGGTTTTTGGACTGATTTCCGTAGGAACAGACAAAGCCAAACTGATCTCCATGATACACAGACTCAGAAGTATGTAATGCACATTAAAGACCAAATAATACAATGTTACAAGTGATTCAAAAATTCACTTTGAGTCATCAGATTATTGAACTTTAGCCTGTTCTACGTCAAATTCTGAGCTAGCAGGTGTAAATGCAGGATGTTTGCTATCCACTGAAGCCCAGGGCAGCCTTCTTTTATCCTCATTTGTCACACTTACAGGGAGGGCACTGCAAGTTTGTTCATTGTATGCAAATAAATAGACAATGCACTTCATTTGAAGCTGTGAAAAATTACTACAGGCAACTAGGGACCACAGACTTGTGGCCAACAAACATTTCTTCATGTGTTGTTGCCTGAGCAGTACAGTATTTAATAAAGGGAGTTCTAAAAGTGGAAGTTCTTGTGAAGTTTTTGAGATAAGAAAGTCTTAAGTCTCTGGGGACAGAGAAAAAGGAACCTATTCAAGCTGTAGCAAAATGCCAGCCTATGGAAACGAAAGTTGATCTTGTTTCCTCAACAATAGGAAGTGCCTAACAGAGATTTCTTTCTTGGGGAAAGAAGGGAAGATGATTAAAAAAAAAAAGTAGGCCTGATTCACAGGTGCCAGTAAGAACCCAATAAAGTAACATCTAATGCACAGGTCAGTGGGCATTTCCACGGTGCACTATTTTATTATTCCCTGCTTTTGTAACAGTTTGATGCTAGATTTTTTGATGCATTGCCAAAACATAACTGCAAACCAGTAAATGCCAGAGTTCATTTTCATTTTCAAGAATCATTTACTTTTGCAGAGTTATTGAAATAAAGTGATGCAGTCGATCATCCTGCAGTGGTTCACCTAATCCTGAGAGAATTTAAACCCACAAACATTTTCAAATAGGAGGTTGAGAACATTGCACCTTACATTGGAGAATGATTTGTCAAAACACTGCTTGCAGGAAACAGAGCAAACCACTGTGACTTGTTCATCGAGAAGTTTGTAAGGATTTTATTCTTGTATTTTATTACCAGGGGATCAGCAGCCTACCCTGGATTTCTGCCTTTGCCTTCTCGTTTTCTCTCAGTGACCACAGCCCTGACACCCCAGTTCTGACAGGGGCAGGTGGTAGGTATTGGCTGGTCAGACAGCTGTGGTCAAACAGTATCAGGTATCAAAGGATTTTGAGAAATGCTATCTTTTGGTATTTCTTACAATAACGTAATTATAAAATGCTTTCCTAAAGCACAGATAGACTTTCATGTAATTATTAATATATACATAATAATTGACAATATAATAATTTGTTTATACTTTTATACAGTCACTTTAAGTAGTGCAACCTCATGCAGCCAGGATGGTCTTGGCTGGGGGAATTCCTTAGACTGTGGTGGAAAGATCTCAGGATAAAAGTACAACTCGCTGTTTCTGGTTTCCCCTTCCACAGCATGTTCCAATTAACCTCCATAAAGCTGAACACAGGATGCACAAGAGAATGCTAATTACGAAGACACAATTAACACAATTTATTCATAAAATGATATAAGACCAATGTATTTCAATGTATTTTTACAAATTATGCAACCAAGTCCTAGTTTGTACAGTTGTGTCAGGTTCTTTGCAACTGTTATAAAGAACTTCTATAGCAAGGAACGGCAAAATAGAAATCTATTTTCATTTACTTCCAGGTCATCTAGAAATACTCCTACCAGCCTACAAAAGGAGCAAGAGAGTGGTTATGTTTTGAAGAACTTAAAAACTTCAGTTTCCAAGAATTTCTGAGTCTCATGTAAGACCTGTAGGGTTTAATTAGAAACATAAAGCAGAAACAGAGTATTTAAATTCAACAGCCACAATTTCAGGCACATCTGCTGCTCAGGAGCTGATGAACTTCCTCATGTCAATTAAGTGTTTGTTCAAGGATAAAGATGATGATAAAGGATAAAGACCCACATTCAGGTCTTGTCTGATCAAGGAGGGAGAGAAGGCAAAATGGAAACTTGCAGCTCACAAAGTGAGGAATGAGGCACACCTGCATGCAAAATGTTGTCTAGCTTTTCCCATAATGAACCTGGAATCTGGGCAGCCAACCAGGATGTGGAAGTGAGAGCACCTGTGATTTCCAGATATTGTGGGCACAAATGAAGGAGATATAATTGGATATAAGACTTTACAAAGTAAAAACATGAGTGTGTGATTAAGTATTTGAGGATCACTATTGAAAAGACAAAAGTTGGAGGCTGTGTTGTCCAAAAGAGATGGAGGCGTCTTAATAGATAATACGGGGTGCTGCTGCTTTATCTACAACAGATCAATGCTTGGTTAAGTGGCTGGGAAATGTTATGTGTTCTTGAAAGAAACACAGGAAAAAGTTTTAATTTCATAACTTAAAAAAAACCTGGAAGGACACTAAAGCTGGAACATAAGCTGTTCTAAACCCCAGAATTGTTCAGTGTTCCAGTTATTATTCAAATTTTTAATGCCAAAATTGATATTGACTTGTCATTGAAAATTGACTGGGAAATAAAGAGGGATTTTTGCAGAACAATGCCATCCAATTTCTTATTTTCAAAAGAATTTAGAGATCCCGCTTGTTCGAATGGTTAACATAGAACTCTGCATTTCAAATGCCTCTCTTACATCTCAAACACGTCAGAAGGCTCTCTCTTCTATATCGAACTTTATTCTTTAGATTTCAAATGTCTTCCCATAACAATAAAGCTTTCAAGATAAGGTGTATATCAACACAGCTTAAATGGATATATACATAATGTTTTTCACCATTATCATCAGGATCTGTTGAACCCAATCTTTATGTCTGTTTCTGAAAAAGCATAGCAATTAATAATTACCATAAAAATTCAGAAAAATATTCCAGTTATTTAGAACAGTTACACTTCTGTTTTTTCCCCACTTAAATATCAACAATGCCTGTATTCACTTCAGTGGTGAAGTTGATGAAAGGAGAACATTATAAAGAGTAACCCTTAAAATGTTGCTCCATTCCATTCACAAATGTCGAGACAAAGTTCAGCATATGGTTCACTGTCACACAGAGATCCTCATGGAAGGGAAAATCAACAGCTTCTGTTACAGAAATTGCTACAATTATCAAATTATCATGGCATTATCAAATTTGCTGTACTTCATTGCCTGAAGATACAAAGGCCAGTGTAAAAGGTTTTTAATAATGAAAAGGACCTATAAAAATTGGAGAATTTTCCTCTCTGGTAATCTCAAATTTAAGAAAATGAACAGCTATTCACACAGTATCAGATTGCAATGGGCTGTTTGACAAGCTGCACAGAGCTGAAGGCAGACTACAGAGCTGCCACGGACAATTTCCCTAACTGGTTCTGCCATTTGTAGCTCAGAGCACGAGGGGTGCCCGGGGCTGAGCTCCACCGGCTGGAGAGGACGGACGCTCTCCCTTAGGATGCAGAGAGGGTTATTCACAAATTCACTCTGCTCAGTCCCATTTCCCATCTACATTTGAATTAAAAAAGAGGACGGCGTAGGTTCTCTGGGACACACTGATGCCATCTGGCAACGCTGAAGCCACAGCAACCACAGCACCTGTTCCACCCTGGAGAGGCTGCTCCGGAGTGCCCCTGGCCTGGGCAAGGGCACCATTCACTCCTGAAGGGCAGCTCTGGAATTTTATGGCGAAGTGAAATCTGTAAGGATTCCACCCTGGCATTTTTGAAGACTGGAACAATAAACAAGCTCCCAGGATAGAAGTTTCTGGGTGCCGGACTCTTCGAGGCGACAAAGGGCGCATTGTTCGGGAGCGCCATCCTTCCACTGCCGGGCTGGAATACCAATGTGTCTGCCGGACCATGGCGGGCAGGGCACGGCGAGCGCAGGGCGGGGAGGCGACAGGCTGAGGGAGGCTGAGGGAGGTGACAGGCTGAGGGAGGTAACAGGGNTGTGTCTGCCGGACCATGGCGGGCAGGGCACGGCGAGCGCAGGGCGGGGAGGCGACAGGCTGAGGGAGGCGGCAGGCTGAGGGAGGTGACAGGCTGAGGGAGGCTGAGGGAGGTGACAGGCTGAGGGAGGTAACAGGGTGAGGGAGGCGACAGGCTGAGGGAGGCGACAGGCTGAGGGAGGCGACAGGCTGAGCGTGTGCTGGTGCACACTGAGCTGTGCTGGTGCACACTGACCCCCGCTGGAATGCGCTCCAGGAGGAGCCACAGCGGCTGCACGGGCAGACACGAGTCCCCGAGCTGGCTCACGGTAAGGAAGTGGAAATGGAGCAACGTCACCACAAAGACAACTTGTGATGGCACAAGCCCCCATTTCTCAGGCTTAATAAAGATAAAAGGGTTTTGTCTTAAGTGGATTGTTCAGCTTTTCCCTCTAGTGGAGGTTTCCTGGGACTTAAAGCACGACTGCACACTGTAACCACAGACTGACTCCGCCGTCCCCAAATGAGTCCCGGCACAGGAGTCCCGGCACAGGAGTCCCGGCACCGCTGCCTGGATACCGACTCCTCTCAGGACAGCGAAGGCTCGCTGTTCTCTGCACGCCAGAAACCTGCTCGGCCAGAACGAGCCAGTGCACTCGGACACTTTGAACAGTTCAAGCGGCAGAAGTCACTCTCTGCCCAGCTGGGAGGTGCCATTTCTCCGCGGAGCTGCAGGTCCTGACCGAACGTGAGCTCCTCTATTTTGCAGCACAAAACCAAACGCTAACCCGTGGTACTACTGAAAGGGGCTCTAGGTAAGTTCAGAAAGAATTAGGGGAGCAGCTCGCACCAGTTTGTAGTTGTGGAGAGCCTGGATGAGCAGTGTTGTCCACCTGAAGCACGGTGAGGTAGGAACTTCTACTGATCCACCCACAGTGAGCACTCACA
This sequence comes from Edolisoma coerulescens, assembly GCA_013397115.1. NCBI lineage: Eukaryota > Metazoa > Chordata > Aves > Passeriformes > Campephagidae > Edolisoma > Edolisoma coerulescens. Next base: position 691,463 of record VWZW01008817.1, on the reverse strand, counting down.
AGTGGCACCAGCTTAGTGGGGCAGGAGGAGCTGAGGGGTGAGGGGGGAGAAAAGTGAGAACTCTAAATGGATTTGCTGAGCAAAACTGAATTCCTGATTTTCACCATTTGTTTTGATTTTCTTAGAAAACAGCTGCATACCATTTATGCTCTTGGGCAGAGAATCAGGCTTATTGTTTATGTACTTCAGAAGCAGGAATCTGTAATTTACCTTTTATATTACTGTACAATGTGCTGGGGCCACCTAACTCAATTATGCCATATTTTGCCAGGCCCATAGATTAGGATAGGAAAATGGCCCCAGAAGCATCCTGCAGAATTTTATTACCCCACTAAACTCAACGGGAACTTGTACAGTTCCTGTCAAAAAGAAACTAACAGTCCCTGGCCAAGCATTTCTTGTTACCCGGTTTCTGGGGTTTATTTAAGCCACGTGGTTCCAGAATTGCAACACTTGGATTCTCACAGAACACATGAGCACTATCTTCAACTCCTTCAGTGCAAAGTCCCTTAACTGTGGTCAAACTACCTCTCTGGCTATCTAAACAAAGTTGCTGGATGCTGCACTGAAACAAATAAGTGTTCCCTTACTGTCGTTTGTTAGGAAAGCTGTAGGGACAGGAATTTCTGTGTTCTGACCAACAACAAAAATCTGGGAGGTTTCAGAAGCCACCAAAACTGCTTTGGTTCTTAGGGAAGAGCTCTAAAGCCCCATTCTCCCAGAGCTTTGAACACGTTGCCCATTTGACCTAACCACATAATAAAACATTGATGCTCCAGCTTTTATTCAATTATCATATCACTTACCTTCTGTTGCCACAGCAAAAATATCTGATACATAAATAATGCACACACAAATCACACTGGCAGCCACCATGGCCAGAAAGGAAAGGATGATGCAGACCAACATAATTTTACTTAAAAGGTCTTGCTATCACATGTCCTGGAAGTCTGAGAAGGCTACAAGTACTCGCAATTACATTGTTTAAGATTTCAAGTAACACATGTAAAATAGAGACTTCATTCATTCATAAATTGAATGAAAAACTAAAATGAAGCACCTTAGCTGCTCCCTCAGTCCTGCTCATGGACTCTGTTGTTACTGCTACTTCCCTCTATGCTTTGGGCATCAGGTAGCTAAAAAAATACCAACAAAACCAACCAAAATTAAACACACACAGAGAAAAGAAAATGCCCAGTAGAACTTTTAAAAGCAGAAACCGACGACATATTCAGAACAAATGAGAGAGTACAGCCCAGAAAGTTTGTTTGCTTTTTTTCCTGACTCACCATCTATTTTTCTCCTTTATAAATAGCTTGTTCTCTGTATTTAGTGCTGTATTCTTATAAGAGATCAAATTAAAAGAATTTTAAGACAGTTTTCTGTACTTCAGTTTCTGGAAATGAAACAAAGATGTGTTAGATTATCTATGGAAAAGGCAAATAGTTAATTCAGAGCAAGTCATTTTGATTGCCTAAGATACTTACCCACAAACTGCTGATAGTATGAGCTGCTTTCCTTTTCTAAAAAGCTGTGTGCATTCAGCTTCTTGCCTTGCTTTTTCTTTTTTTTTTTTTTTTAAACCTTCATAAATTAAAAGTTGTATCTGAAACACAGCATCGAAATCTTCAGGATTGCAACAGAACATTCTCTGCCTACCTGCTCCCAAAAGTGTTTTTTGGAGAAAACAACAATCGACTCCATGGCAAAATGACTCACTTTATATTCTCCTTGGTTTGGGAGGAAGCTTATACAGAGGGCCATTAAAAAAAGTACTCCAGCCTCCAGCTCCTCCTTTTTCTTCAAGCACAGAAGAAGGCCTGCCATGGATCTTATGGACAATATCCACAGCATGGGGGTTCAGCCCTCTGTGTGAGGGAAAAATAGTTGTAAGAATATCCAGAGTAATTCATTGTAGCTGGGGGGCAAAAATACCAAAACTCTGTGGAGAACCATTTCTTCCCCTAAGGTACATAGAGATGACATTCTAGTCTAGCAAGAAAGAGAACAAATGAAAATACTAAAATTCAGGTAAACCCCACCTGAATCACAGCAGCAGTCTCTCTCTTATCCCAACAGGCTGGCTCCTCACTTACCACAGCAGTTTAAGATCTGGCAGCTATATGTACAAATTAATTCAGAACATTTAGAACCCAGAACTAAAAAATCCAGATCAACCAGACACGCTCAATTCAGGCAACATAATGGAAACCCCCCCCAAACCCTAGAACTGTATTTCTTCATGTTGCAAGCAGAAAATGTAGTTTAAATTGCCAATTTGTTTCCAACAGTCTTAACTTTTCCAGACTTGGTATTTTAATAACAAATGACTAAGCATTATAAGGTTTTTGTTTAAAAAGTGTTTTCACTTTAATGGGTTAATAACATCATGAATGGTACAAAACTGTCCTTTTTCACATTTCCATACATTGTATTATGGACCACCTGAAAATCTGGACTAAGAATGCATAAAGTGTCTCTTAATTAGCCCTAGCTTCATTTTTGCCATATGTAGAACAGATATGCAGAAAAACATGCATTTATTACCAATGACATGTTAATATTAGCTTAAATAATAAAATATGGCAGAATGTGCACTGTGAAATGCACAGGTTTGTAATAGGGTAAGAGAGACCAAATGTCAAGTGCTGGCAATGAAATAAGAAATGGTTGATGACACACTGACATTTTGTGACCATAGTATTAGCTTTTCTGCTTTAAAATTGTTTTAAATAGTAGTAAATATTTAAATAATATTTAAAATATATTTCCTATGGAAATCATTTACTTGGAAGACAGCCTGTAAGATCTGACTTTTTAAAAAGTAGTATTTCATTTTGACAATATATGAATACAATACATGCCACAGAACCTCAAAGACCCTAAAGTCCTTAGCTGTTTTCAGAAACAATTTCTCAATCCAATTTTGTCTCTGATTTTTTTCTAGCAAAACTTTGGAAGTAGCATCTCAAAGCAAACTTGCCTTTAAGAGAAATGCTGTATTTGAATAAAACCAAACCCAGTGTAAATTGGGATGCCACACTAAAGGAAAGAATAGTGGAATTAAAAGCCAAATAACTGATTATGCAATTTGTTTCATTCCTGTTTTGCTAATTCATAGTCTGAGGGCTTTGTTCCTTCCTAGTGCATCTTCTCTTGCAGTCAAATCAGTGCTCAATTTCCACTGTCAGATGTTAAGGGATGAAGACCTCACTGTTACTCCAAGGGGAAAAAATTTGAGGTGTGGGTGCAGACTTCATTATCTAAAATGCAACAAAAGAAAGTATTTGTGCAAAAAAAGTAATTTGTACATTGACTTTTTCTTTAAGTTTGCTTCAGTATAAAAAAACCTCTTCAATCCTACTAACAAAGCTTTGCTTTGCTTAATGACCCTTCAACACACTCAAGAGTTCCATGTTCTTACTTATTCTAATTTGGTAAATTAACAATCCAGCCACCATTTTTGCACCCCAAGACAAAGACGGAAGCTCCATTATATTAATATTTAATAGTCTGGGGCAGTTACTTTTATTCAAGACAAGTTTTTCCTGTCTTCTACAGGCGCAGTGCTTGTTTAACTGGCCTTGGGAACAAACCAGCCAAAAATAAGCCAGGTCACTTTCTATGGCAGTGCAGAGCATCCTGGCCCCCCCGGCCCCCATTTTTTTTTTTTAATGGTTGTTGCTAAAATTACTATTCTTTTTGAATAGGGACAAGCTACTCCAAAAGCCTCTCATTTCTTTTTTCCAGTTTCTAAGGACTGAAAGCAGCTTTCTAAAGCTACTCCTAGATTTGGAAATCTAGAGTAAGTACACAGTAGTGGTAATCTTTTGGAAAGCACAGAGAACTCTCTCGACTCATTGCTTCACAGTCACATTAGGAAGGGGTGTGAGAGAGCCAAAGTCTGACAAGCTCTTTAACTACACCATCAAGGAGCCAATTCAATTGTTGCCTCAGTCTGTACCCTAATAATTTTTAAAACTACAGACTAGGAACGTCCAAACTGTGCTGTGCTCATCACTGTAATGTGACTACAGAACTCTGCCTGGGCAAGTAACTCCCTCTCATGAATCTACACCCACTGCCAACCATCCCAATACGGGAAGGCACTGAGCAAACTTGGGAATGCCCACTTGTGATTGAAGAGTGTACCAGGCACGTTTCTACCGTACCTCCAGAGTGCACATTTACATTAAAATCATTTTATCTGATTGCTGCCAAGGCTGGTAACTCTGCTGTTTGGTTTCACCCTACAAACTCAAGCTCCTACCAGACCCAGCAGGACTGAAACTATAGAAATTCCTTACCCCCATGGCTACCCTTCTTTTCACTCCGGGAATTAATTAGCTCCATGATTGCTCTAACAATCTGCACATTCTGCCTAAACCCAAACCCACCTCACTCTCCTTGATAATTGCAGACACAGCAGTAGCACAATGTGTCATTAACAGGACAGTGACCTCCCTTTTTAAAGCAAAACCACGAGGAAGAGGCTTTAAAAAAGGCAAGGGCACATACCCATTTCTGTTCATCGTAGTCTGCACAAAAATTGTAAAGGAGAATTATTGCTTTTTAAGGATGAAAAGCTTTGGAAATATGGTAAACATCCTACAAGGGTCTAAATCTAATCAGCTAAAATTCTGTACATACTTTAATATTCAAACCTCTATTTGCTTACTCAAGATCAAATAATTTCATTTTCACATCTATTCATTAAACTCTTTATAGTTCTACGGTCTAATGAATATTTAAAAACTAAATAGGATCAAAACATGGGGAAAAGGTCACATGGCAATGAACATTATTTCATTTGGCCAATGAATAGTGAACCCTGCTCTCTTGGCTGAAATTAAGGCACTAAGTGGCAGTAGAAGGATAAAGGAATGAAGTTTTTTTCTACATTATCTGAAAAAAGACCAACATAACTTTTTTTTTTTCGGACGCCAGTAGAGTACATCTCCATTCTGAATGACTCAATAAGGCATTCTATTGGCAAATTTAAAGAAAATGTTCTCCTGATTAGAGCCCATTACATTCATTGTCTGAGTGTGACTAGTGGCACAACTAACTGTTAGCAACCTGGAGGGGGAGAAAAGCTACAAAGATGTCTGAAGACTTGAAAGGCACCAAAAAGAGAACAGCTCTGCAACTGCCAGTTCTACAAACAATTATGTAAGCTGTGTTTAACACTGCATATAGTCTATTCAATCAACAATCTTTGTTGACCAAGATAAAGTGTAGTAGCTCTTCATTTAAACTCTCAGTTAATCAAGTGCTAGTTTAGTAAGAAATTTATTTTCACATATCAGAAAATAATTGCAGTGTCTAACACAACTACACTTAAAGCAAAACTAGTCTAGTATGCATTATGCATTATTCTGGTTAACACTGAAGCAAACCTGTATAAACAAAAGGGTTACCTCGAGATACATAGTTTACAATATAAAATCAACATATAAATGAATAGGATTTACTGAAAACAATGGAAAGTGTATTACAAAGATACATGTAACAATTTTAACCACAATATTTCCTCTGTGAAAAATACAACTATTAGTGAGATAAAATGTACAATTGAATTTTTTTTTCCAAAAGAAAAAAAAAACACAGTATAAAGGAAAATATTTTTTTCTTCAAAACAGGGAAAATAGTTAAGGTCATTGTCTTTCATTACAATATAATTTGACACAAAAGCAGTCATAGGATTGCACCAACTCCATGTTCAGTCTCCTGAACATGACAATAGTAAAAGGAGTCCATAAAGCATAATGAAATTTCTGGATTTTATGATGGCAATATACGAATGCAGAAACTGCTGTCACTCCGGCTCTGTTCACAAAATGTACAAAACTCTAAATTTGGTGGCCAGACACGTAAAAATTAGTTCGCCCCAACGCTGACTTTTCTCTCATCTAGTCAGGGATGGAAAAATCTGTAGTATTTTAAGTGTTGTTATCTGTTGAGCAATAAAAAAGAAAAAAAGTATATGTAGTGCATGCTTTATCACTTGTCAAAAACATTTCTGAAAATAAAACTAAGTTATCCAATAGTTTACAAAATAGAAAATAACTCTTCAGGTTAAAAATGCGGTTAGGTTTATGTTTAGTTCCATCTCCAAAGGACTGATTTCCTTGGCAGAATCACTTTTCCTTAGCATGAGCCAAGGCACAAAGTTCCATAAAGAGAAATAAAAATGGCTACGAACAAGAATGCAGTCTGGCATTGTAAAAGAAATCAGAGCCTCTCTCTGAGTTTTCCGTTCCATCAGGTTAGTGCCGTAGAAAAATGTGAGATTTGGGATACATTTTTGTTAGGAGCATTTCTGCTGGACACGATTCAAAAGTTCACCAAACTTTTCAAAAAGATCCTCCACCCATTTTATGTTTTTCATGCACAGCTGCACAATCTCTTCCTGGCCTAGATCTGCACTCGTCTTCTGAACAGAAGAAATCTATTTAAAAAAGAGAAGGAGGGGGAGAGAGAGATGCACACACACATTAGGCTGCCAGAATTGGAGAATTTTCATTTTTATAATAGTCTGCAGTTAAATATGAACCTTCTCTGCCAGAAAACCTTTAAGTTTTACAAACAAAGGTAATGTCCCCCAAAATGCATTTCTTAACAACTAAGCCAGATCTCAACTCTTGTATTTCTGCTACCTGAAATATTTCCACCAAGGATTTGCAGAAGAAATAAAGGCGTGGCATTCTAAGATAAAAAATGAGCTTTTAGATCCAAGGAGTTAAATACACTGATAACGTTTGTTTTGTTTATTTTGGATAATAGTGAAGAACGCTTCAGGGAATCCCACAAACCTTGCAAGCCTCACATCTGAATGTTCTGAACAGCAGCTCCCATCAGGGACAACCCATGTGGTCAGTGTAGCCTTTTGTTTGCCATAAAGAATTAATTAAAAGAGGAGGCCTCAATCCATACTCATTTACCACAAAGGAGAGAACAGTCTCTCAAGTTTGACTCAATTCCCTCAATAAATGCTAAAAATGAGAACAATACTTACCTCTTCTTTACATGTTAGATATATGTGATATTTGTAATGATGGAGTGAGTGATACAAAGAATACAACTGTATTTTTTCTGGATCTACTGTAAACTCCTGCAAAAAGAGCAATTATTTTAGGAAAATTCATGTCATTTACCAAGAGATATTACAGACATTTTCTTCTGCAAACAATTATTTTTAACAATTCAGAAATGGAGTGCTTCATTCAAATCATTATTGTGACATTATCTGGCAAACTGTGATTCACATTATATCATAATTATCTCCTAGTTCCACTTTCCATGTTGTTCTATCAAAACCTGGTGTGAGAATGCTTTCAGTCATCCTGAATGCACTGCAAGCCCAAAATGGGTAAGACACCCCCTTTTCAAGAAGTACTCCAAAAACCACCAAAGCTTAACCATTTTTCTACCAGAATGATGGCTATCATTGCAAAAGACACAGACTTTGTGCTTGAGAAGGCTGATCTGTACTTATCTACAAATTGTTACTTTGGCAAGAAATATGAGTGGGAGCTATATGTACAGGTCATTTGTCAAGCCACTATTTACTGCTGGGAGATAAGCCTATGCAGGCCAGTACCTGCCAAATCTAGTCAGTGTTCCCCAGGAATACTATGGAAATAAACAACGTGTGCTGCTCAAGTTTTTACCATGTTGCTTTTTAATTTTTTTTTTAAGGTCAAGATACACAGCTTCTTTCTGCCACTGAAAATGAGGAACGGAACAAGATAGAACTCAATTTTTAAGAAGTGTTATCTGATCTCAGATTTTACAGTATTAACACTACTTTTATTTAATTTTTGGATTAGAAACCATTGTATCATTTACTTTGCATAAGTGTAAGAAACTGTTATTACTATGATCTACAGCAGCAATGGTGAAGGCAAAATGTTCCTTCTCCAGCAACAGCCCAGGAGGCTGACAAACGATGTTTCACACATGAGTTATGATAATGATTTAATGTACTCCTTTAAATGTTGGTTTTTAACACTCCCTTGTTACAGAAAAAGCACCTTTCTCAAAGATTTTATGTTTTGATAAACCAACCAAACCACCTAACACATGAAGCAGTGTTTTATACAAACGTGGTTATCACAGCACAAGTCAGATGGTGGCAGCAACAAACCCTGTGAACACTCACCTGTGCTGATTTAGTGGTTGATTTAGAAGCCCTCAGTGTTTTCTTGTTGTAAGCTTTACCATTCATTTTGATCTTAGACACAGATGCCCCTCCACACTTTGTCTTGGAATCCCGAGTGACCACTGTCAGTTCAGGAAAGTTTTCCAAAGCGTTCTTTAACAGAGCATATAAAGACAAAGGATTATAAAAAAATCAGGAACGGCCACATTGATGATAAATTGGCCATTTTTCTTTGAAAAGTTTAGAGTGCAGCCTATTAGGAAAAAATTTATTCTTCCACAAAGACCTGATAAAGTGTGTTTATCAGATCATACCACCATATCTGGTTTGGAAAGCACAACCACCTGTTCTTGACTACTGTAATTTTTCAAGACCAGCAGATCCTTCCACTGTACATCAGAATAACATCTGTGATTCTCTCACTAGAAAGCGAGGGGGAAAAAAAAGCTCCACAGGGCAATTTTTATCTTCTAAAACGTTTTCCATTCCATTTCTACCCAAGAATCTCTAAGGTCCAGTTACTTGAAGATCTCTTAAGTACTTCACGCATAGTCAGGCACACAGGGATTGGATGCCTAAATATCTTCATAGCTTTTGTCCCAGATTTTGCAAATTACAAACTAATTGCATTTCCTCAGATCTGTAAGGTAGAAAAGCTTATGCACAGTGAAGTAGAAGGCTGGTTCAAAAAATCAAAAGTTTAAGACATTTTAACTCATGAGGGTGAACTGCATTTCTGGCAGCTTCAGTTCTACATTATTTGCATGAGTAAATTTGAATACAACTGTTGTACAAATACAGTGTTATGTTAGCAGCTGCTTTGAAATAGTCCTGCTATGCTACATAATCTGGCCCTGAAAAAAATGTTTCAAGTCAAATAAACATGCATCTTCGTATTACACTCCAGTATGAGGCAGAAAAATACACGTACAGAAAAATTAATCAGTGCTGCAGCTTAAGGACCTTACTTGGGACTATTGGGTTAAAATATGAAATTAACTTCATTTTTATATTTTCTTTTAACAAACAGTACCCAACTACAACAACCTCCCCTGCCTGTAATTTATTAGCTTTTTGTCTATATCAGCCATTTTTCACTTTATTAAACAAACCTCTCAGTAAACAGTTATTAAATCTCCTGCACAGTGGTAGCAGTAACCTTGACCAGCCAACCTGTCCATAACCAGTCTTCCTTGCAATACTTTCAAAGTGGAACAACTTAAACAGGTTTGAATTATTTGGTTTTGCTATCCACTATAACAGCCTTCCAGGTTGATTTGGAGTGTCAAGGGGCTCTGGCCACTTTTGGCTTCTGCTGGAGAATTCCTAAGAAGCAGAACAGTTCCATGGCCACACCACTGTCCAGAACCACACAAATGTGAATTGCAATAAGGAAGTAAATACTGCTGATTTCTGCATCTTTGGGAGCATGAGACACAAAATGGTGATAATTATTTTCAAATGAAGTTTACACTATTCAGATGAGATGCTTCACTTACTAAGCTTCAAATAAAGCAACAATAATATTTTAAAATTTTGTTTATAAAAACTATTACCCAAAGGATGCAATAAATGTTAGAACTATAAAAAATGTTACAGGCAAAACTACCAAACACTGACTGCTAACTTCAGTGTCTGCTTTGGTTTGTAATACAGTGCTAACATATTCCATATTAATTGTATCCAGTGGAAAAACAGTATTAAATTCATCCATGCTTATCAATGCAGAACAGTAAAAACATTCAAACTGAATTATACCAGTGAATGACAAATGGTATTTTTCACTTACTGCTTCCTTCAGTGCCTCATTCAGCTCTAATATCTGAACTAGTTATTTGATCAAAGGTGGAACAGAAACCTCCTGTATCTTAGAGAGTATCACACATTTTCCTAATCAATACAAACATCTATGATGAGAACTGGGCATTTCATTTTTATCCAAGATAGTGACCCAAGGATGGAACAAGTTGGCACTGTCACACCAGAAGAAAAACAAAAGGTTCTCTATCTTGCAGATGACATCACAAGCAGATCCCTTCCTTATACCCATTAACTCCATTAAAGTCTTGCAGATGATATGATGGAATACAGTCTCAAGTTAACTTTAGAGATATGATGCATAATCTGCTTCTAAGTGAACACACAGCAAAGCTATTGTATTCACTATGGACTCCAACTTTAATAGCAGCTGGAATTACATGTTCCTTATCACAGAAAATTATAGTAGCTTTTTCCCCTTAAACTGGGAAAAAATCAAATGTGGCTACCTCTCACTTTTTGTATACTATGAATGTAAGTAGAATTCTACAAATTTGTATCTTCCCTTAACTGGCCTATCTTCTCTGCACAGACAGGTCAAAACAAGGTATCTACATTAAGAACTATTAACACAAAATTCTTACCACAACAGAAAAACAGAAATGGGGGGTTAACACATGCTACCTCTCTGTGGCTCTGTGCATTTGAAATTACACAGCCCTCCCCAGGTCTTTTTATTGTAAGGAGGAAGCCACAAGAAATTGTGTTCAAGCAGGTAGAAATTGTTCAGCTGTTGGGAAAACAGCATAACTAACACTAAAAAACTTCAAGAATAGTGTGAATCACAGCTGTTTCACTGGTTGATGGTGGTATCCTCCCTGAAACAAGGGCACTTTACGTCCCACATGGCTTACCAGAAATGGAATGGGGAAAAAAGTTTTCATCATGGAAAAGAGTAGAACTTTCAAGTCTGTTATTATCTCCCCCCTCACCTAGTTCTCAAAAATAAGCTCACAGCCCTACAAAGACAGCACTAAATTCTCCAAGTGTCTCTGTACTGTGGGCATGAGGGGACAGGGAAAGAGTGGCAAAAGAGCAAGTTTGGGTTGACAGTTTATAGTCAGGCCTGCTTTACTGTTGTTGGCCTCAAAACTGTTACAAGAACAAATAATCAGTCTGATCATAGACATTGCCAAAAGTGTGTCTTATCCCCAAGCAGTAGGACAAGAGGAAATGGTGTGCTAGGGGAGGTTTAGAGTGGATATTAGGAAACGTTTCTTCACCAGAAGTGTTACGAAGTCCTGGAACAGGCTGCCCAGGGAAGTGGTGAAGTCACCATCCCTGGAGGTCTCTGAAACACGCGCAGCAAATGTGGCACTTTGGGACAGGGTTTAGTGCTGGACTTGGCAGTGCTGAGTTAATGGTTGGAATTGATCTTTTCTAACCTAAATGACTCCATGAGTGAAAAGAACCTTCCTGCATTTGCAGACTCTGCATTGTTGCTTGGAGGGTGGGTGGGAACAGTAGGAAGCACAGTGATTATCCTCCTGTTTACCTTCTCTCTACTGAGATGGTACGGCTTCTCTCTTCCCTGTCCACATCCAGACCTGTTTTTTTATTACCACGTCAAAGCTGCTGTAATATGGGCTTGTTATCCACACTTTTCTCAACCTTCCATGCTGAAGATACATGAAAGAGCACACAAATGAGTTGTTCTTGCGTCCCTCTGTCCTGGTTTTAAACTCCTCTGATCACGTTCTTTACTTCAAAGAGGTTCAGACATCTGCTCCACAGCATAACTATTTCATGCAAAAGTTTATTTTTAGGCAATACAACCACTTAACCAAAAGCTCTAGAAGGACAGGAAACAGATTTTCTTTTGGCAAACTTGAAAAGCTTAAAAGAAAAAAAATGCTTGAGAATGAACCAGAAAGCATGGGGAGTAAAACTAGAACTTTACCTTTGCAGTATAAACTCCTCCATCACAAAATGTTCTCCAAATGCCACATACAAGCACTAAACTTACAGCATCTCTTTCAAATCCATATTCACTTCCATTACAAAAGTGCCTTCTGGGTTTTAAGCTGTGCCTGCATGGTCATTCAGTGATTTACTTAAAACACCCCTTTTAAAAGCTCAGAATTTGAAAGAGAATACCTTGAAAGCATGATCCAAGCGCAATTTGGAAAGCAGCCTTTTCCTATTGTCATTCAGCATACCGTCAATTTTTCTCATGTGAGGTAAAAGTAGCTCATCTAAAAGACACATTAAAAACCCACAGCAGTTGATTATTAAGAGATGCACAATAATGAGATTCATATTCAATCTATAGTTTAAGCCATTAATATGGATGTGGAAAGTAAAAAATAAAGCAATTGGCACATCATTTAATTTTAAATGTGAGAGAAAAAGTTTGGTTTTTTTTTTTTTTGGTTAAATCAGCCCACTAAGCTGGTCTAGATAGTATCAATTGCTGACTGCAATCCTGCTCCTTCTCTGACTTTCTTTTGCTGCAAGGAAAAATTAAGATAGAGCAATACAGAGCATAAATTTTAGAGACAATTTTACACCATTTCCTAGATAATCCTCTTCTGTACAATACAACTGGCAGTTTTATGAAGACAAGTATATGGTTTCGACATTTGTTATTCCATTTTACAAGAAATGGTCCTGCTGGCATTTATTAAAAAAAAAAATTGAGGAAAGTGCTAACTGATAAAAGTTATCTCATAAACCACACTGTGAATTGCACAATATACAGCTGAACATAGGCATATGGCCAGGAATGAAAATTTACAGCTCAGTATGAAGCCTTTTATTTATAAAGTCAATTACTTTGATTTTAGTGGGACTACTGACATAATGCATGGGTCTGAAATCCTGAGGTAAGTGTGCACTAATGCACACTCAGAACAAATCAGGAGAGGCAGGAGAGGAGAGGCTAGAAAAGATTTTTTTTTAACACAGGCAATCAGAAAATAGTACAAAACAACAGCTTGCAACTAAATAATACATGAAACGATTTCTCTTTTGGAAGCTTTATCTTTGTACGTGAGTGTTTTACTAAATTTTGAGAAATGGGAGTTTTGACTTGTACCCTGGAGTCTACTAGGGTAAACAAATCCAAATATTTTGTCTTCAAAGAAAAAGTGTGTATTAATATAATTTTCTTTGATCTGGATTTTAAGATTTCAGAGTTTAAAAAGCAGAATTTTTAACAGCAGAAGGAACCACAACTACTAATAGTTATAAGCCTATTTCTTCATAAGAAAGCAAACACACTTGAAACTCTGTAATTTTAAATAAATGTTTGCTAAGGTTTGAAGTACAGTAACTGTAGGAACAAAGAGCTCTGACATTCACAGCAAAATAATGCAGCAAAGCAGATAAAACAATATTTCCAAATTACTTTGATTATTCAAAGAGAATGCAAAAATATATTTATACACAAATAACACGTGTAGATTATTCAGATAAGGTTATATAACTAGAATTTTGTTAGGTTTGTGGTTTTTTTAAAAAATCACTTGCTTTGCTAATTAATAACCTTAAAATCTAGTAAGAACACACAAATGTTAAACATACTGTACCATTGCTCTTTTCCAAGGCTTGCATTGTGTCTGGATCCAAGGCAATGCTAACAAGCAACTCCATGTAGCTCTTGAAAGTCTCTTTCATAGCTCTTGTATTCAAAAAGCGAGTAACAAGTGGAGCTGGAGGTACAACCTCTGAAAAGTAAACAGGATAGAAGGATTTTTTCCTTCAATATCCTACAAATGTTTGTGTTTTTCAAAACTGAAGGTTTCTGTCTTAAAACACAAGTGACCCCTACTGGTACCCCAAGAGATTAAAACTCAATGCAGTCAATTGCAATAAACTACTTCCATGTCAAAAACAGGGGCAGACACCAAATAAAATACAAATGGTTCAACTTTTTAAACAAGATTTAGTTAAAAATTTAGATTCTATTTTAAGGAATTTAAACATTTTTCTATTATTGTAGGTGAAACTTTAGAGAAAAAGGATAATGAATAACTTCAGTCAAGCAAAGCGTCCCAAGCGCAGGTTTCAAGTCAATGCGAGTACCTCCCAAAATTGCAAAATTTGAAGTCACTCAACAGGAAAAAACATCTCAGAGTACTAATGTCACTTAGGAGCTTGCATACCGTTGAAGTCAATCACACCTAATTTTTCAACTCACAAAAAAAAAGTAAAAAATAATTTTATCAGTGAAGCAATGTAGGCATATTTGTGTTTACTCTGAGGAAGCTGTTATTTTCTCATAGACAGCAATTTTAACATGCATGTGGAGTAGTCATCAGTACTAGTAAGCATTCTGGAGCTTTTTATAGCTCCATGTCTGACACCAGGGTTTTGCAGTGATTCAGCCAGCAAGGCTGTTAAACTTCCTCAGGGATGACTGTAATCACCAGGTTACTTGAGGTCTTAAATACGGACAGTGTTACCTGGGCAAATTTGCTTGAAAAATATTTTAAAGGTGCTGTCCTCACAGAGACAGTGTTCCAATACACCAATGATAGTTTATCTATATTTAAAAGTCACCAAAATGCTTTAGAAATGCAGCAATAATAAAGTATGAGTAATACACAGCTTTGCTTCAAACATACAGGAAATAAACAAAAAGAACCCTGCAAAATGCACTGTAAATCTGCTACCACAGGTAAGCCCTATAAACACTGTAAGCTTCAGAAATCCCTTTCTCTTCTGGAGAATTCCTGCAAACATTGAATCTCAATGTTCTAACAGCAAGTCTGCTCAGCAGGCTACATTTGAACAGCTGGCATTCAGACAAGCAATGAAGCAGCCAAGAAGTCGACTGCTTTTTCTCCTTGGATTTTGAAAAAACAACAGCAGCATCTGAATTCTGCCCACATCTGCATGCAGGCAAACATTACAGGAATGTTATTTTAGACATGACATGCAGTTGCAATGGAAAACTAATGAAGAATCTCATTCTTAAGATGTATTCAAAAATCAAATCGGCTTCTCCTCCTACAATTGTACCCATCACAGACAGCAAGTAGTAAAACATGTATTTATGTAGATAAATGACATTTGAAATAACTTCAATTGTACACATTTGCTTATACACCAACAGCAAGTTAAAAGTTTTAAGAAACTAATTTTGCATGGCACTGTTGGATTTTATATTTTCTTTCTGAGGCTTGTACAGAAAAATGTGCAAACAATGTAATTTTGTAATACTCTTCTCAGTTCAGTTCAAATGGGCTTAGGTGCCAGCAATGGTATCTCACTCACCATCTTCTTCACTCTGGGCCTCAGGTGAAGAATCAGACTGGGAAGATGAAAATTCTTCTTTCCACTTTTTCCTTTTCTTTGGTGGTGGTTCAGCCTTTACCTTTGGCTGTTTAGCTTTGGGTTTCACAGAAGAGACTTTTGTTGCTGTTGGTTTTGGTGTTGGTGGATCAGGGGGTTTGATGTTGCTATTACTAGGTTTGCAATGAACAGTCCTGCAATATTATGAAGAGAATTTTTATGAAAATAATTACCACACAAGTTTGGGCAGTAATAAAATACCTATAATCTTATTTAACCAGAATATACTCCCCACTGATTATATACACTTATGTCACTGTCACCTGTAACTGGGAATTAGATTATACACACTATACATACTACTATATTTTTGATATAGTAGTTGACCAGACAACTCCTCTTCTTTGTCTTCCCACCACTCAAAAAAGGAAAACAAACAGGAATGTTAATATCAGAAATACAAAGTTCTGTACTTTAGGACAATAACGCACTACAGTTTTGACAGCAACGCAGGAAATACAATCCTGGGAAGTGCTAGAGAAGAGTTTCTTCAAAATGGGAAAGCAGTGGTATGTACAGCAGAAACACTGTCAGTATCTTCTGGAATGCTGAGAATAATTCTAGACATCTGTCAGAAATGAAGATTTCAAACCAAAATGGATGGAGACAACAGACAGTAGAAGGATGAAAGGAATGCAAAGCCTGCCCCAAACGAGGAAGCTGAAAGACCTTGCTTAATGCAGCTCAGTGAAACACAGAGGTGGGATCTGACTGATTTCTCCATAAATACAACATGCAGTACAAACTGAAAGAAAAGCCAAAAGCAGTATTTAGAGAACAGCATATGCATAACAAGCTAATCACAATCATGTTTTGTTAAAACGGGGGGTTGCTTCAGAGCACTGGTGCTGGAACAGTCTTCCATGGCCCAAGAAAAAAGGAGCATCAAAATCCCAGGTACTTTTAAGTAGATCAGGATTATTTCATAACATTGATTATCTGATGGCACTGCTTTCTTTGAGAGCAAACTAGACTTAAAACTCCAGGGTTTTCCTGAATGAAGAGCACTGTCATGAACATCTGTTTTTAAATTAACTTTCCAGGATTGAGAAGAAAGCATGGTACTTCGAGTATACTGGGACAGAATGGTCATTAAAGCAATCCAGAAAAAACTACCTAACTAGCAAAGTCCACAGGATACAAGAAAACAATACACAAAAAATTAAAATCATTACACTAGCAGGCTTGTATGGCAAAGGATGACATAGAAAGAGCATGTAGAGCCCTAACACCTCC
Organism: Edolisoma coerulescens; assembly: GCA_013397115.1. NCBI lineage: Eukaryota > Metazoa > Chordata > Aves > Passeriformes > Campephagidae > Edolisoma > Edolisoma coerulescens. The sequence goes on along the minus strand of VWZW01008817.1, from coordinate 674,947 downwards.
AAAATAACTGATTATGGAACAGAATAGAGTAGGGAAGACAAGGCAATAATTTATATTTAATTTCTTAAAGCAAACCAGACAGTTCTCAGTTTCCATATTAAAGCACCATTAACATACTTCAAAGTTATAATGCCTTATTTCAATAGGTGTGTTCTTAATATGAAAACAATATGGCAAAAGGGAAAACAAACTGAAAGAAAATACCTTGCTGACTGGACAGGCTTGATTCGTGGTTTTTTTGAGCATACTCTGACATACTCCTTTTTGTTTGCATTTTCAACAAACTTCACATACACTCGTTTGTATTTTGTTTTTGCATCCCCAAAGTACCCAAGATACTAAAAGAAAAAAAAACAAAAACAAACCACAAATGTTTCTGTTAAGCAAACTTTGTCAATTTAAAAGGAAAAATTTCAATACTAAAGAAAAGTCAGTTTAAACCCCCCCATGTTTACATACAAGGATAAGCCACTCTACAACATTTATAATTTAAGAAGAATTCTCCATCAGCTTTCCAGATAATAATTAAAACTGAAGACAATAAGATAAGAGGAGGTAATTTGGGCTCCTTTTTGTCTCTTTATTTTATTCTCCACATGTGTTATCTCCAAAAGCATTATCTGCCTGGCAAAAGGCTGCCTGTTAAAAATTGTATCCTCTCTGTGTCACTCCTACTGCAGAAAGCAGTTGGTTCACAAGCCTGTTTCCACTGACTTTATTCTGGTTAGGAGAATAACTAGTTCCTTGAGGCAGCCGAAATGACACCAAAGAACCCATGCTGGAAAGCAAAAAATCAGTCCACGGATGAATTTAGGGAGAGCCTGAGTTGGAGGGCTCTTCCCCCCTCTAGGATGTTTGCTAAGAATGCATGTCAGAATCACATTCTATTTAGTTTCCTAGACTTCCATTAAGGAAACCAGCTCCCAGGAGGCTTCCCAAGGAATTTTTAAGACTCACACTGTTAGTAGCAGCAAACTCTCTGTGTCCATCACGCACTTCAGGAACAAACTTTTGCAATAAAGCCTTCTGTACTTTCCAGATAGCTGGAGGCTCTTTTCCTGTTTGCAAAGCAACCTGGAAGGACATAAAATTATTTGCTAAAAACAGTGCTTATTTTTCTTCCAGAAATGTGTTTGTGCATCACATTTTTTGAGGAAGTTAACCAAGGATAAAATTTAAATAGGTCATTAAAAATTCCATAGTTATTAAGTCCTGTTTGCATCAAGGCAAGGTTGTAATTATCAGCTTTAATGAGAATTCTCTACAGATGCTACAAACTACTAACTCAAATAAACCCTTTTTGGAAAATGTAGTCAAATAATAATAATTTTTTCATGACTCTTCAACTAACAAACTTAAAATATCTCCTAACTTACCTTAATCCATTTTATAAGTGACAAGGGCATATTTCAAACTGATAACACTTGTCTTATGTGACAAAGTTATGTTACTTAATTCAAAACTGCAGCTTGAGAGAACGAACACATAGACAAGTAATCAAAAATATTAGAAATTTTCCAACAGTAAGAATATTGCTGGCTATGATAGCCACAAAAGGAAAGGTAAACATGCAGAAAAATTAAAATGGTGAAGCAACAAAACCAAACCAAACCAAAATATCAAAGACAACAAGGAAATTCACATAAACTCATGTGAAGAGTTGTACTGATTGCTTATGGAAGACATTTCTTGTTGAAATACCAAGCAGAACTTCTTACAAAAAACCAGAAGCCAATTCCATTCAAGTTCTTTTGCAAAGCTACACTTCAAAGTCTACTCCTATCTTAAAAGAAAAAAAAAAAAGTAGTCAACTGCCTGTGAAAAATTTATGCTTTTTAATATTAAAATAGGTAATTCCAAGTTCTAACAGAGGTTACCAGCACACAGATTTACTTTATTAAGTGTGTAGCATAAAATGGGTCATGTACATTCAAAATATGTTTGTAATCTGCACTAGAAAGACACCTTTAAGGCATTTTGGCAGCCATCAGGCAATATTAGAATAGAAAGAGAAAACTAATCTGCAGCCTTTCCTCTTCTGGTAGTTTCTTGAGGCTGAATTCATATGCAGGGGTTTTTGTGATGCATTTCCCCCCAGCAAATATTCAGATTACCTTGAGTGTCTCTATATCTTCAATCTTCACTACAAATTCATCACGTTCTCTGTACATTCCCTCTCCTTCACTGTCCATATTCTCCTCATCAGTACATCCTTCTATTGCAACAGTCTCTTGTATTTTTGCCAATTGTTCTGAAGTCACAGCATCCTGTTGAGCTACTTTTAAGGGGTCAGCTGGATTCATTTTCTCCTGCACGTTGCCTACAGGAGCAGTTGTCTGTGGAGATTCCTGCTTTATTACAGCAGTGGTGGTGGTGGCAGCAGCAGTAACAACTGTAACTTTTTCAGTTTCTGAAGAAAAAATCCAAATTTTAGTTAAATTATCAAGGATTAGCAATGTAATACGGAACTAGATTTTTCTTCTTTTCTGTTACAATTTATATTAAAAGCAACTATTCTAGGAAAAACACCTGTTCTAGGAGTTAAAATAGAAGCAGTATTTTGACTGCAACTAAATCTTAAACAAAACCAAAATACTGTAGCTAATATACCTCTGTTTGTATTAAACTGCTGCATCTGTTAGCATCTGGAATAAACAAAGCTGAATGCTTTAGAAAACAATTTGATAGTTATAGACATGATCACCAGGTAATACTGTTGTACTTTGTGACAATAAGCAAATACAACAGTAAAGGTTACAACACTGAATCTTGTTATCTGCTGCTAAGTCTTTTTAAACTGGATTACAGAAAGAGAAATACACATGAAATATGAAAATATTTTCTGTGTGACTTTTGGACATTTATAATTTATATCTTGTGATAATGTAACTGGAAGTTCCAGATTAAAACTTTGGCAATAGCCTAACGATTTTTAATATTAACAGAGGTGAGCAATGAGAACTGATGATACAAAACAAAGAAGGGAAAAGAACATTCTTTTCCTCCTCTATTCCAAAGAGCCAAAGAAAAGTCCCACCTTTCAAATTATTCTTTCCCACCTGAAAAAAATTAGAATCCTTTTTAGATATTACTTTACAGTCTTGTACACATATTAGTTTTAACACTGACTTGCTGATCTAAAAGAAATCAAGTTATAGTAACTATATCACAATTGATTATATCACTTAGGAAACTCAACCACTTTACAGTTTTGCTACAATCACTGCTAACTGTTGTCTTTTTCACTTGAAAAATTATAAAAAAGATAATGTAGCATATTCTAACAAAAGTGACTCCAAGCAAATGATTTAAATGTCAAATTAATGTGTCAATACAAAAGCAATATACCAAATAAGTGAGGATTCATTAAATCCATTCAGTAAAATTGTTAATTTGAAATGTGAAATGTACATCACCTCACATTATTGCAAATATGTTCTATTTCTTCAGTGAGAGCTCTGACAGCTTTAATTAGATACACCATTATTAGTTGCCCAGGTATATTTATGTATTTGTCAGAACAGTAGATAAAGGTACATGCACTACTTCATACTATCAACAAAATACTATGTTTTAATATTTGTCTGTCTATACTTATTTGCAAAAACAGACAGAAGAGGGAATTACTAGAAAACCTGCAAAACACCATTGGGAAAGAAAGAAAGAAGTCATTACTAAGCATCTTGTACAACGTACAAACAATCTTGTGTTGTCACAAAACAGGAAGGTGAATTCAAGAAATTGGTGATATAAATATTACATACTTATGGATAATAAAGAAGATACAATAACATTGTAAAAGAAATCACTGCAAATAAAACACTAATGGAAATGCCCACCCAACAAAAAACCCATTTGAAATATTTCTTTGGACATTGTACACAGAAATGGCTTATTAAAATTAACAAACTTCAGCAAGAGGCTCACACCACGGCACTGTCCAGATTTCAGCTTTCTGGGAAGAAAAACAGTCACTGCTTTCTTGTTTGAAATATATATTCAACTGAAAGACTCAGAAGGAACTTCATCTTCTGTAGCAGCCTTTTTGAAATGCATGCACTTAACATAATTACATAGAAATATCCACAGAAAAAAACCAGAATAGTAACTAAGATGAAGTATTGTTTAGCATATCACATATTCTGCAATATTTTTCCAGTATCTTAGGTGTGATTATTACAATTTAAGTTTAATTTTGCTATGCATTTTTCAGTAAATCATGTCACACCTAGAGGAAAAAAAAAAATCTCCCTCTTTCCTTTAATCTAAAAAGGGAAACCATTACTTCATTCTCTCTTGTTAAGAATCAGCTTACGGGTCATGGGCTCTGAATCCTGAGAAGAGTTACAGAAATGTTTCATTTTCTCCCTGTGATTATTTTGGAAGACAATGGTATTTCTCTGGAATTAGTACAGTTATGTGATTGGATGGATTGTTTCTAATTGCTTACCAGAGGGGAAAAAAATCTTTACTGAAGAGACCTGTCTAGGCAAAAACATTCTGTATTCTGAAAATACTTCAAAACAAGGCAGCATCAGTTAAAAGCTCTGGACATGGATGTACAGCACGGATGTAACACAACTGAAACTGAAAAGTGTGTGAAAAACTAATTACTCCTCTGATCAGCGGTTGCTGCCAGCCCCTCCCTGCCCAAACCAGTCTTTCCCAGATTTTGTTCTTTTGCTAGCAACCTATCAACACACATGGAGCTACAACACTCCTGATCAATATGGCTCAAAAGACTCCCACCTTGGACCAGCCCAGCCAAACAAGTGCACTTTACAAGTGCAAAAGTTGGTTCATACCCATATTAAGCGCAACTTCATCATCACAGAAAATGCATGTTTACCTCGCAAGAACTTATCACCTGCTGATGGCTATTATTAATATATTCTCTTGCTAGGATTTTTAAAAAATAGGTTGAGAACCTCTGACATGATGTTTTGTTGAGGTTCCCAGATGAAAATCATATTTAGTATTCTAAGTCAGAATCGAAGAGAACACACACATTATTCCAACTCTAGGCTAAAATAACTTTTTGGCATTAGTCCTACTTAAGTAGCATGAAAAACTTTATTTACATATATTGTAAGTGTGGAAAACACTAGTTTAGTCCATAGTCAAACCTTTTGAACAAAACTCTTAATTGTGGCCAAAACCAAACCAAATCAAATCAAAACCTTTACCTGAAGACAGGTAAAATTTTTCTTTTTTTTCCCCACCAGCTACAAAAATCTCCTTCAACATATACACTTGTAGTAACCATTTTACCTGATTTGATCTTTTTGTCAGATGTATCATCCAGGGCTGACAATGCAGTAGAGATGCTCTTCTGAAGATCATGGTTACCACCCACAGAATCATCTTCATCAGAAGAAAATGAAGGCAATGTTTCTAAATTTTTCTTAAGTTCTTCATCGGCTTTTTTGGTTGGACTTTCTCCACTGACCTCAGCAGCCACAGGTGGTGCTGCTGCTGGCTGAGGCTTTGCAGAGGGCTGCAGGCAAGGGGCACGAACTATTTGTGTGACTGGTCTCCTAGTCCTATTTGGCATTCGTACAGCTGGAGTGGAAAACTGTTGCCTAGGCCCAGACTTGAGAAAGTCTAAAAAAGATGCAATAAATCCTGTTTTGACTTCAGGCTGTTTTTCTTCAACTTCTTTAATTTTTTGCCTCATTCTTTCCTGATGTTGGTAAGTATCATAACAACTTTCAGAAACAGGAGAAGAGTACGTGAAACAGGAATCATTTCCTCTTGAGTTTTGACGTTTACATTGTCCACTTCTTTTTACCTGTTTCTGAACAGCACTGTCATCTTCTGCAGCATTTTTGTTTTGGCTTTTTCCTTTGCTTTTTTTCTTCTGAAGGTTCCCTTGAGTTAAATCTTGGCATTCTTCTTCCGTTCTATTAATGGCTCCATCTGCACTTTGGGGCACAGAGAGCGGCTGCAACAGAACCTTTGCCTGGTTACCTGCTGCTGTACCATCATCACCACCCATATTAAAATCATTCTCCGAAGCAGCACTTTCCTCACTTAGGCTCCTACCACTTGAAACAAACTCTGTGTCTCTTGCATTCCGTGTACCATCAACAGAAGCATCATTATCTTCTTCAGACTCGTGACTGATGCTAGATTGTTTCTTAACTCGAACAGCCTCTTGCTCTTCTTGACCAGGACCAAGGGCAGGAGAGGTCATTCTTGCTGGTACACTTTGATCAGAAGTTTCAATGTGCTGTTGATCCAAGTTCACAGTTTTTGTCTGTATTGTTGACACTGGGGTAAGATTTAGAGTAATTTGGCCTCCATTGAGAGAAATATTATTTCTGCTTGCTGGCTTTCCAACTACAGTAGGTGAGGCACTGAAAACAGAAGACACATGTCTGGAATCCAGTGATCTGAACTGTGTTTTAGACTCCTCACTATTTTCAACAGTTTGGATTTCCTCTTCATTAGAAGCTGATTTGGCAAAGTCAGATGGTGTCACTCCACAGGCTGCTGCTGTTGCTGCTAAGATGTCATCCACGTTAGATAATATATTCCTCTCGTCACTGAGAAGTATAGATTCTGGGAAGCATATTGAACTAAGCGAAACAAATTGATTTTTTGAATCATGTTGATTTGTCTGAGTAAAATGATCTTTTGCTGTCAAATGCTGCTGTAGTGGTTTTGAAGACTCAGAAATGTCCATTTTCATTACTTCTGAATTCTGACTATGAAGCTGTTGCTGAGAATGACCCCCATTACTTTGAACAATGTGACCATCCATCTGAAGGAATGGATGTGTCACCTGCTGAGGACTCTGTATTCTTTGCACTTGAGGTGATGCCTTTGCTTGTCCTAAACCTGACTGCAGGATTGACTGGTGAAGAATCTGCAAGTCACAGGTTGATTCCAGCAGTACCTGTGCACTGGGCAAACACAGCTGATGACCATGTCTTAAAGCATGAGGCTGAACCTGCGGTGGCGTGCTAATGACTTGGCCCTGCTGCTCTTGAGCTTTACTTTCATGTACCTTATGCATAAGAGAATGCTGTTGGTTTAGTTCCTTAGCACTCACAGTTACCTGTGTTGTTCGCAGTAAATTAGCTGTCTTTTTGATATCATGGCTTAGGCTGGTGATATGGCCAATGTGTTGGGAAAGCTGTTCCACAGAACCAACCATTCTTTCATCTTTTTTTGTTCCTTGAAGAGTAAGTCCAACAACTTGATCTTCAAGACGAGAGTTGCTTCTGATTACACTTTGAGAGTATCTGTCATTTGCTTTTGAGACCCTATAAGATGCATCCTGAGCGTTGATCTCCTCCTCAGTTAGGCTTTGAGTGGAAGATTCAAGAGTAGCTTGCTGTTGCAATGCCTGCATATCCTGCATTGATAATTCCTCCTCCTGTTTTGACGAGGCATACAAATTAGAGTCAGACTTCCTTTTAACATAGGACTTTGTTTCTGAGGAAGGTCTGTTGTTCTGCAGTGTCTGGGAATGAGCTGGGGATGCAAAAGGAGACTGGACAGATGGCAAAAATTTTTGAGACTGCGGAGAGGAGGATTCTTGTGACTGAGAGTTCTGAGAAGAATGTAAAGAAATATAGCTTTGATTAGGACTCGTGGCTGGAAGAGTTTGTACCCGAGGAGAGGCATTAAAGGAAAGAGAAGGCGATGTTAATGTTAAAGACTGCCCTGAAGAATAGCTTTCTGAAGGACTAACAGCTGCTAAAACTTGTGATTGAGATGAAAAATTAACTTGGGACTGGGTAACTGGAGATAAACCCTGAGAGTGACTAGAAGAGTAGCTCTGAGCTTGGCTGACTGAAGAAAGTTCCCTCATTTGCCCAGAGTAGTTCTCATTTGGAACTGAGGTCAATACCTGTTCCTCTGAGGAGTAACTTAGAGTCTGACTGTCAGAAGTAATAGCTTGTGATTGCCCAGAAAAAGTCAATGTTTTATACAGTGGGGGCAGCTTCTCAACCTTGCTGGATGAGAAATCCTGTGAGTGGCTGACAGGTGGCACATTCTGAGCCTGGCATGAAACATAGTTTTGGGACTGACTGACCGACAAGAGGCTGGGGAGCTGTGCTGTAGAATAGATCTGTGCTTGGCCTGTAATGACAGAACTCTGGTTTTGTGCAGTTTTGGCATAGCTTTGTGTCTGCACAGTGGGAGCTACACTTTGAGGCTTGGGAGTCTTTGTTGACCTCGGAGGCTGCTTCATGGAACAGTTTTTCACTTTTGCTGTGGAAGCAGATGGAAAACCAGGTGATGGAATTGCAGATGTGTATGACTGAGCAAGTTCCACTGTGACTTGGGAAGTCTTCTGCTGTGGTCCTCCATTGCTCACCTGAGTAACATCTCCAGCTGGACTGCAGGATAATGCTGAGTGCCTAGATGTATCCTGAAAGTTAACTCCACTTGTACTTGTTAAATAGCTGTGTAAGGAATGCTGTGAAACAGTCAGTTGAGGCTGGACAGACTGAGTACTTGAAGGCCGCTGGTGGTGTTTAATAACACTACATTCTCGCTGAAGTGCTCTATCCATGGAAGCAGTGGAACCAGTGAAGACAGAGGTGCTGTAGGCCTGAGACACCTGCTGAGCTCCTCCAAGGGTTGAAGGCAACAAACTAAACTGAGGTTGCAAAAGGTGGGGTGCAGATTCTTGAGCGGAACGATATGTTGATGACTGAGGGGGTACACTGGTACTCAGAACAGAGCTGCCCAGGCGCTCGAATGTCAAAGCCGTCGGAACAGTGCCTTGCGACGTTTTAATCTGTAATAAAGGATCGTGGGTAGTTAAGAGACCGTTCGATGTAGCACTGAAAGTAGCATCTTGAAGAGTAAGAGAGGGGGTAGTAGCAAAGTTTCTGCTGCTGAAGGTGTTGGGATGCTGATACGCTGATAAAGCAGAGGTTGGTGGAAACGTTCCAGAGGCTGGCAAAGCTCCAGTAACAAATAGTTCTGTGGCTGTCGAGGAATGCATACCTGGAAAAAACAAAAACAAAACAAGAAGGAAAAAGGAGCATAAGGGAGCTTTACAAGTTACAACACTCTGCGTTTCTGTAAGTCATTTAAGTGCAAGCTCTTACAGCATTTACAAATACAATGTTCTTTAAAATCACCACCCTTTTAAAAAAGCCAAACATACATAGGGAGGCACTTATTGTGGGTAATTTTCAAAATGGAAGTGCAGGGTTTTTTAAAAATGCCAAACTCTATACCCTCAGTGAATTGCCGAGGGAAAAACTCATATCCTTAATATGCAAACTGTTGATAAAAAAATGTACAAGATTAATTCTGCTTTGAAATTGAAGGCCTCTTTATTAGTTTTTATTTCAGTTTAAAAAGAAGGTCAGAGGAAACTGATCAAAAGCCCTGGCCACCTTTAATAAACAGTAAAAAGGCAAAATTACACCTTAGCAGTTGTAATACATACACAGTTTAAGAAGCAATCCCATCTCCTGGATTTACCCTCACAAATAATTTTATAACTCACTTTATGGGAAACATTTCAGAGCATACAGTGAAATAGCTAATGGTCTATACACGCTGCAGTTCATTTTCTTAAAGGAGGGATTTGATTTTCAGTACAAGCAATAAATATTATTTGTATGCTATCTGAAATGAGAGTCCAAAATATCCACAGACAGCAATTATCTGCACGGTGCAATAATAGCAACTATCCAACTGAAAAGTCTATTACTTATTTGCATCCAGCCGTTCGTATGACATCCTGGCTTAAACAAGATTTCTCAACAGAATACACTACTCCAGCTGAAACAGGAGTGTGAAATTCCCTTGCAAGCTTTGAGGCTTAGAGCAGTGATCCATATCATTCAATGCTTTTCACCCTGTAACTTGCAGGCACTGGTGAAGTTTGTGTACTACTTGTGTACAAAGTCTACCAAGAAAAGTGAAGAAAGCAAGTTTATTCCCAGAGAGGCTTAAAATTCTTGTAAAGGAATCAGTTTCCACTGGGAAATTCACCAGGGTATGCAAATCAGAAAATATTAAAATCAGTGGAATGATTTGACCTTTTTCAGTTCTTCTTGCACACTTAAAAGCTTTTAGCTTTGCATCATTTAAGAATAAATAAAAACTCTCACTAAATAAAGCTTGTTTTGAAACAAATACTTCAGTTAAAAAAATATTTCATTTTACAATACAGTAAGTCTTCTTAAGCTGATTGCAACTTAATCATACAATTGCTTTTGAAGTTTCAGGTGAAGCTGAGAAATAAATTCTTTGTTTCTCCCTTTCAGTCCAAGACAAACTGATATGAAGAGATGTGATAGTGAAGGAATGCCAAGGTATTTTTCCTTAGTCAACAATAAGGTCTTTCTGAGTAAGAAAGCATAAACAGTGTTTCAAAGCACTTTTATCCCCCTATTCTAAAAAACTGCAACATCGTGTACAACTGGGTTCTCTTTTACTGATCCCTACTGCTAACACAAAGGTAGGGCCATCCTACCTTTGCATCAAAGCATCAAAGAAGGGGAAGAATTTAAACCTTCTTTAACTGCAGATGTTCATTTCTCATCTAACCTATATTTTTCCTTTCTCTTCCATAAATCAAAACCCTTCCAACTACACCCGTAACTTTTTAACCAGACAAGAGCCAGTCACAGGAGCACTGTTATGGCAGAACTGCTGGGCTTTATATTTTAATATTTGCTCAGGAGCCGACAAAAGGTATGGCAAAGGTACTAAGCTGCATGAACAGACACACCCTCACTACCCTAAGAAATCAGAACACTGATAACACAACCCAGAGATCAAAGGAACACTTGGAATGACAAATATAACAAATATAATGTTCTTCTTTTTCCCCCAAAATCAGCAGTTGTGGGGTTTGGAGAAAACCCCAGAGTAATAAATCCTTCTAAAAAAGGTCACCTTGCAGAGTGAAGAGCTCTTGCCTTCCCTCAACAAAAAAGTTTGTAGAAGACAAAGCTCCCAAAAGACACTTGGGAGGATTGAGGGTTACAGAAAAGCAGCAAAAGTATTCAAGGACAACAGAAAGCTCAGAGCACTGGTAATATTGAAAAATGGGCTTACTGATGAGTTCTTAGTAATGAGTACTGAGAAGTCTCTCAATCACTGGTACCAACATCAAACCCAACCCACAGCATGTCTCCCCATTCTTCACAATTCACTGTTAGGCAGGCTGCAATGGAGAAAATACTAGGACGAAGAGAAAAAAAGATTTCTTCCCAGCTGACATTCTGATGTGAGGATGGGTCATCATAACTCTAAACTCATAACTGATTTATATGAAGACTGTTTGCCAGATTAACAGCGTGCATCTTCATCTGTGCTCCCACATATCTGCTTTTGTCAATGGTGAGTTAAAAGCCACAGTCTCTATTCTTAACTTTTTGAGTAGCTCTTCACAGAATGCAGCTGCACATTACCCTCAACAGAATGGGTGCAAACTATCAACAAAAGGACTGTTCCACTCTTGCTACCTTGTGCCTCCTCCCCAAATCGGAACAGCAATCATACAGCTGCACTGAGACACAGATCAGCCTGCTGATATAGAGGAAAACCATCCCACCAAAGGAAAAAGCCACTCAAACATTTTCTGTCAGATCAGTGAATAGATCCTGCACTGCACAGCTGCACAATCACTCCTTAAGATTAACCAGAACTTGAAGCTACCCACAGATGCAGTAGCAACACTTATCTTGGTGTGACTGTCTACAGCAAGCTCAAAATCTGCAGTTTCCTGCTCTGCACAGAAGGCTTGACAGATGGGGGAGGTTTATGGAAGGCAGTCAGTCTGCCAAAAGAGATGGCACATTTGCTTAGTTGTAAATTAGATCCCTTATTTCTATGTGACATGCACCTCAGACCTTCTTTTTGATAACACCTTGCTCATTACTTCCGTGTACAAAAGGGCCAAAGCTACCCAGACTTTCAGTACTAGTATCACAGAAGAACTATCACAAGGAACAGCTTGAGAATGAAAGGTTTGCTAGGATGTACAGGTAGTGTGCCTGAACATGCTTACAGTGATAGTGAGACTAGTTCCAAACAAAGCTGGGAGAATAAATTTGGCTCGTTAGACAAAATAATATCCTATGCATCTAAATTCCTTCTAAACACCCAGAGCTTCTGCTCCTATAAATCTTGTGCCAACATAATTTCATTGATTTTGGTATTTTTAAATATTGAGATGTAAAAGAGGTAGAAAACATGCAGCCTTTTCAGTTAGCCAGAATATTTTTGTTTCAAATCCTCCCAAACATTCAATATAACAATGACAAAATTTTATTTCAAGAGAAAATTTTCACCTGTCTGCCAGGAAGGAGCCCTGAATTGTGGTAAAAGGGTAGATCCTGAAGAGACTGCCTGAGCAGTACGAGACTCGATAGCAGAGAGAAAATTCATAACTGAAGAAGTTTCCTTAGTGTTACCTCCAGCACTGTGCATACTGGTATCAAATATTCCTGAAAGACCTGGATGATAGTGGAGGCAAATGAAACAAAACAGATAATTCAGATGAGCTTCAAAGAAGCATAATCAAGTAACAAGGATATATGTTCATAATTCACTAAAACATCCCCATCCTATGAAACATTAGCATTGTTAAAGTACATCGATTTTTCTGTGTTTAACTGTTATGCAGTGTTACAACTGGATACAGTTTACAGTATCCATTTTAAAACCTATCATTAAATGTAAGTCAAACATGATGCTTCAAACAATATTTAAGTACACCAGTAAAATTCTTCTTTTATCTGAAGATTCACTGTTCTATTTTCACCTGTTTAAATATTCAGAATCCCTCCTGAAACACGTTCAACTTTTCTATATCCACTTTCTTCCCTTTTGGGCAGCTTATGGAAGTTTGGACTCATCTATAGGACTGGCGCATGAAAAGGGGTTTTATTTGCATTCCCTGTTTCAACAAACACCTTTATGTGTTTCCCATTGCTCAGACCTTCCAATAGCAGGGGGCTCAATGGGAAGCACTGGTGAGATCCAGAGCTGTGAGTAAGCGAGATTATGTCAAGACTGCAGTTCTCACTCTCCATCATCCTGATCAAGGACCTGGCCAGGAGACTACAGACTCCAGTCAGCACACGAGCTCAACCACTTTCCTTAGGGAACTGGGCTGCAAAGTGAGCATGAAGAGGTCAAGCCCCGTGTTCTCCTGACATGGAGACAGGATATCATCAGGATCAAAGAGGGAACCCACTGCAGATGTCACACAGCCTAACCCAGTGAATTTTAACTTTTCCCAGCATAGTCTCAGTGTGTACATGGAAGCACCAGCAGCAGAGTGCTCCAGCTCGTGTCAGTTTTGCTGTTTGCTTTAGTCTGGAGGAGCTGGCAGCATTTCTGCCGCTGGCTCGGAGACACACAATATTTGGCCCCTATGCACAGGCCAAATCCTGAAAAGCTGCATTTTAAAGAATAAGTGCAGCTTTTTCAAAAAACAAGATACCAAGCATAACCTGCCTTTATATTTTCCTTTCTACTTATGACATTTTGATAAAAGCTAACAACTGTTAACTTTCTGCTACATACTCAGCTCTCCTAATACCAGTTCCCAGCACTTATATGACAAACTCCCTTTGATTATAAAATTCATTAACTTTAATCTAAACTACATAACAGTTGGTTTGGGTTTTTTCCCTCTGTAGCTATTTAAGCAGTATTCTCATGATATGGACAGTTACCAGCAGGATGTTGCGCAGTTGAGTATCCAGGAAGCTGATGAGAAGCTGTGTATGTCTGTCTGTGAAGGTCTGTTTCTGAATGTGATGAGTGTCCTCCTCCATAGCTTAAGCTAAGGAAGAAATTAAACATTATTAACAAAATATACAGCTAGAGAAACAAAGAACAATTATGAAATCCCAATCACAAGCCAAAAAGTTAAAGAAATACTGGAAAATTCAAGCCCAAGATCAGACAGATGTAGTTCTGCTAGGATATCACAAAAAATGTTAATCGGATAAAAAAAGTACTATGAAACCTAAAAAGCCAAAGGATGGGGGAAAACCTCACAAAAATCAAAGCTGATCACAGAAAAGTTTATAAAGGACTAGGTCAGAAAGACAGAGTTCAACTGTAGGAAACACTGGACACTTTTTTAATGATTTACTGATGCAAAGTCTGCAAAGCAGATAACTATGAATACTTGCCCACTTTAGCATCTGCATTTTTATTCCATTAAAACTTACAGGACCTCATTTAATTCAAAGGCTGGAATGACCAGGAAGCTGTGGGAGCAATAGTTTTTTACAATATTTTGGTACTTTTGGTACAATTTAATAAAATTGACAGTAAAAGCACTACCAAGTGACAAATCCATCTTCAGACCTGCTAGCATTAAATGTAAGTTAATGATTCACAGCTTTTATTTAACATTTTTAAGTGAGTCACCTAAATTAACATGATGTTTCAATCAGGCTTAATGGAAGCAAACTGAAAATATACACTGTCTGGGTCTGTTCAAAACCAATAATGCAGAAAAGAAATAAATGCAATCTAAACATCAAGCAACCTTAGGAACCTGCCAAAAGCCCTAATGATTTCCAAAAGCAGAAAACAGAGGGGGAAGCAAAACAAAATCCCCAAACTTTCAAGCTTCCACAGACTCGGCTCTGCATAGCACCTGTCAAATGGAAAAAAATGAAGGCCAGCATGACCAAGTAACCATTTATCTTCTTCTTTTCTTGCCTTTTGGACATTAAGTTTATAGGTAGCTGCTACTTACTCCAGTGCACATGTGAGACTGCTTTAAGTTCAAAATTCAAGTGTAAACAAATGCCAAAACAACCCAAACAATGAAACCCACAGCCCTCCCTGCTGCCTGCTGTAAGGGAGACTTCCCTTATCTTCCATCCCCTGGGATGAGGGGGCAGTCATTCTGCATAAGGGAAAAATTGAACTCTCGATGCCAGGAATCATGACATCATGGGAAACTTTTATAGAAGACACCAAATAATACAAAAATTGGCAACTTGGCTGGATTTGCTTCATTTTCATTAAGATGACGAGAGGAGCCAGATGAGTCTCTTAGAGCACTGTGACCTGCACACACGATGAACCAGTAAGAGCCTGCCTGTGCAGGACTTTCCTGCCTGAGATGCACTATCAGGGGATGTATTTTCCACTTCAGCAATGCTCTGTAGTCAGCATGCCAGGCTAAAGCACAAGCCTAAAGAATGAACCAAAATACTTTGAAAAAACAAAGAACCTCAGCTACTGCTTTTCTCAGTTGTGCTCATTGTCTAGCACTTTAACACCTTTCACAGAAATAATTGCAATTTAGAGAATTGCCAAACCAAAATTCAGAGTCAGCAGATCCCTGTGCTTATGCTGTAGAGGACAGATCTTTGTGCAGTTCAACACTATGCATCAGCAATTGATTTCTATTATATGCTGACTGAAATCTAACTATTTGCATCACTGCTATGGACAATTGGCAGACATGATTGCATGACACTGTAGGTTATTTTTTTATTTACAGCATTAAACATTTTCTATTATTTCCAGACCAAAAAATAAAAATTGCAACAGTGTTCTGCACATAAAACATTATGCAAGTAATAAAGCCAATCGAAATGCAAGTATTTTCACAAGAAAAATTTTAAAGTTAAGGTGGTTTGGGGTTTTTGAACAAACTTGCATGGCTGGGGAAAAAACCCCAAACATAGAACTTCAGAGAGATGAAGCTTTCTTCAGGACTTTTTAATAAATAAAAAAGCATTACATGAGAAAAGAAGTTTCTAAACTGAAGCATGGAAGTGCATGCATTGTTGGCAAGAATTATCTTCACTGACACAAATGCTGAGCTTGTGAAAACTTTCCTGCAACAGCAATAGGTTGTATTTAGGTTTTCTTGCAACTTTACTTACAGCATTTACTATATAAAAATATGTGGTGCGGACTTCTTTTTCATACATGTTTTAAAGGCAAACTCTGAAGTCCTACAGCAGCACGGCTTCCTTTCCCATTCTGTATTTGCAGGCTGAGAGGCACTCTGGTGGTGTTCTAGGCAACTGGGCCTACACTTCACAGCAAAAACCCTTCCAGAGGAGGCGAGACCCCCAAAACCAGAACAAGTAATATCGCCTCGTTCCTCCTCTTAAATTGTAAAAGCAAAAAGTCGTGAGCAAAAAGTGGATGAACTTTAATTAACCACCTGAAAATTCTGGAAATTAAAAAATTTGTTGTGAGGGGGCCTTTTGTGTTTGTTTTTTTCTGTTTGGGTTTTCTTAATTATTATTTGTTTGTTTTACTTTAAATTTCTGTTTATTCTGGTTGCTCGGTGAAGATTGTGATTCATTTCCCCCATCTTCACTCCTCTACAATTAACCCCTTTTTTTGTAAAGGGCAGGTACAGTACACACAAATACCACAAGACAGCCTAACACACAAGACTGTAGACCAGAAGCAGAATGCTCTGGAAGATAAAAGTAACTTGTGAAACAAACTTGGACAAAGACTTTGTAACAAGGAGGGAGCTAGGATTAGCACTGGGATACAAAATAACCTCTAGACTTCAGCACTCAGAAACATTGTTAATTACTAGAAACTCAAAATTCTTGTAAGGATGGGCATCTTAAGAACACTCAAAGTACACGATGGCACGTTCTTTTTTAATATAAACTCCCAGCTCATACTTAATGCAACCGCAACCTCAAAAATGAATCCGTCTTTCAATAAAAAACATTGTATTTATTTGAACAGTTAATTGTTTATTGTATAATTAGTGGTTGCTGGAATGTAGATTCTTATCTCAAAAAGCCTTGCATATATGCCTTCAGTTTACATAAGCTTATCCTAAACAAGCACTGCAATCTGAGAGATTACTGCCTTAGGGTTTCTTTTTATAAAATTTAACTTTTAAACAGACAAACTTACACAGCATGTAATTTGCATATCAAAAATACATCCAGCATGGCAAGTAACACCCTTATGGCTACCAAGCCCTTTGTGCTCTTGTTTAGAAGTTTGCTACAATTGTGCGAGTTCTTACTTGTACTGAAATGTCAGATAAGTTACTGCAGAGACATTCACATTTCTGGTACTTTGTCATGCGCTGTTCCAAAAGCACTTGGCCCTTATCACTGATTATCACAGTGACTTCCCACTTCCACTGCCACAGTGAACAGCACAATGGAGTGATTACTGCTAGGAAATAACATTAATTTGACACACAAATTTTGAAAATAGTTCCCCCTGAAGTATTTTTCATTGAAAAGATACATTTAATTTTAGAGTAATATTTAAGAGATATGCTGTAAAGAGTTATCATTATTTGTCATTGCTTTAATAATGCAATAAAAAATATGTATGACAATGGAAATGAAATGACTCAAGTATTAATCTGATTTTTTTCACCTACATCAGTTGGGCTAATAGAAGATTTTTACTTCTCCAGTAAAATTTCTGGAAGAAAACTGTACAGTCATTGCACTTGCATTGTTACTAAAATACCTCAACCTTGATTTACAACTCCTTTTTGTTAGTCCAGATTAACTCTGTCAGGAATTGACCCTTCACACATCTGTTTGCATCGCTATTCTCATGATCATTTATTTTCAAAGCATTCTTCAATCCAATAGTTTCACACAAATTCAAGTCTCCATCTGCAAAAGGTTATCAAGTCCCATTGCACTCACCACCCTTCTCACTTGCCAACACAATTATCAGGTTTATGCTTTATACACAAGTGAGGGATGCATTTCCCAACTTCAAACCCAGATGGAAGTATCATTTTTACATGGAAACAAAATTTAGCTGCAATAAACACTGGACATACAAGTAAGTATTTTTTTTTACTTTCTTCAAATAACCTTGTTCTCTGAGGTATCCATACAGAATAAAACACAGAAACGGAAAAAAAACAGTTTACATAAGTATCTTTATCCCCTTTCCATGTAATGATACTTCTTTTACCAAGTATTAAGTAAATTTTTTCATCTTTCTACTTTATTTTCTACATAAATCTTCATTACAGCTTAGCAATTTTTAAGGTTTTTGGTTGATTGATTGATTATTTTGCATTTGGTGGGGGTTTTTTTTTGGGGGGGAGGGAGTTGTTTGGGTTATTTTTAGTTTAGTAACAGCAGTCATTCAAGTAAGTACTAGGGAAACTCACAATGCTTACATGGAAAGCAAACCAAAACTCTTCAGGAGCAAAGGATACTTCTGGGTCCAACACCTCGTTCTTAGGCCCTTTTAACTTCTGCCTCTCTTATAAAGGAAAATTGCTACAGAAAACCCCACACTGAATCACAGAGCACTTTCGAAGCATTCAGATGGTGCAGGCTGTGCTCGAATTGGAGCTGGACACCCACAAGACAAGTAGGTGTGCAGGAAACTCCTGACTCCAGGAGATCCAAGCGGTGCTCCCACCACCCTGAGAAGGGAACTCAGTGCCCCAGCACTGGGGTCCTGCACAGGCTGACAAGTCTGAGAACAAAACAGCCAAGCCCAAAAAACACAAGCCAACAACCTAGCATGCATACAAGGCATCAGATTTGAGGCAGACCAGGAAATTTGATCTCATTTTTGTCCGCCTGTTCTGCCTTACTGAAAACAAGAACTCCTGTGAGAAGATGACTCGGCACAGCCCCCTTCTAATTAAATCACCATAAAGGAGATTAAAAAGAACAGTGATAGCCTCGAACTGGCAAGAAAATACCTTTAAACCCACACTTTGCATTTTATCTTACTTGAGATATACGTGAAATAGGGGAAATATCACTCAGGTTTTCCTCTCTATCCCAAAGCTCAGACACTTGGCAAAGGAGTCTCTCTCCAATCAGCTACTTAGCTGTGCTATAGCAAATTCCGCTTGGAGACCAAAAGCAAACAGACAAATGCACTTCTAAATATTAAAAATGTCATTCTAAATATAAGATATAGAAACTGACACAGAGCTTACATCACTTTTTATCCACTGTATTTGATTTTAGACGTGTAAAGTGCAGTTCCAGGTTGCATTACCTGCTGACAAGTACACAGTTAGGGTTGCTTTAATATGAGATACAACATTTATTATTTTGCTTAAATACTTATCTTTGTTAATTTGCCTTTATTCAAGCAACTCGTGGAGAAGGAATGGAAGAGGATTACTCGAAAACATTACCTGAATTTAATACAGATGAATTGGAGGGTAAATGGCCCTTCAGCCGCCCATTGTAACAGCAAGAGTTCCCTGTTTGCTACAATCAAACTAGAATGTAATTCAGCATCTTGGGGTTATCTGCAGCTCAGAATAAAATTAAACTTTAAAAGCAATGTTAGAGGTAGATAACTTTAATCCAGAAACAGGTTTAATCTTGTATTTTAAAAAAGCCATGACTCTAAGAAGCAGATGAGGGAGTTGCCCAGGAAGAAAGTTGCTACTTAAATGAGTTCAATACCATTAGTAACACCAAGTCACTCCTGTCCACCACATTTCTGGAAGTTTAAAAGCACAGAAAGCCCTTAAAGACAACAGAAAACAGAAACAGAAAATGTTTCAGAAATTAATTCCAATTGAAAGCAAATGCCTTCTCAGCCCAGAAACCCATTTCAGTGCAAAATATTTTTCAAATGTATACAATATGTGATTTTTCACTCCTATTTCCCAGCCACAGACATACTTGGGGGGGAGGGGGAAGACATTGCAAGCACAAATTTGGGTTGAAGCCTGAAAATGTTGGCAGGTTCAAGAAAAATAGGAAACCAGCCTACTCCCTGCATCTAATTCCCTTGATCCTCTCATTAGATTATACAAGACACGACAAACCTTAATATTATGTTTGCACAAAGAGAAAGAATATTTAACAATCCAGAACAGTTGCAGTATCCATGACATAAAAGAAAAAAAATTTGCTACTCAAAAAATTAAGTCCACTACTGAAAAATTAAAAGAAAATAATCTCTAAAATTAATACCTCAAGGTACATAATGCATTCTTTTAAGAACACCATACATCTTTAGCATTTGCCTAGCCGCTTTTTTTAATTATAACAAGAAATATAGAGATACCGATATTTTCAAGTATTATTAACTATCTAATAGTATTGTTCTTCAAGACAGATGACCTTTGGAGGGATGGAAAAGACAGAATCAGACTCCAGTACTGAGGTAAGTCAGTAAGCCACAGAAGAGAAGCATTTTATCGACAAGCTCCAGTGTTAGTTGGTGATGGCACATTCTCCCTTTAATGCAATTACACACTACATATCCAGCGTAGAATATATCCCATCCTAATAAACCAAAGGCAATCACCCTCCACTCTTTCATTAAAAATGAAGCTATAATGTTAATTTTCTCCTTCAATTCAAAGGCAGAGCCACCAAGAGCATGGCTGAGACTGCCACAATGTGGGCCAAGGATTGCCCGGAGGTGCTTGCGAGAGGAAACACTCATTACTTCCTTGCTTTCTAGGAGCAGAGATAAGGAGCTTCTAAGAATTAGAATTTGAGGTAGAAAATTACATGCAGGGAGCTGCCTCAATAAGCAAAAGTTCATGCTGTTCCTGTGATTCTTCACCTGAATATATATCACATCTTAAGGGAATAAAGAGATTTTATGGCACAAAAGGTCCATTTCCCTTTTATTCCCATGTTAATGTCTCTGAACTCCTTATGCTCCATCCTTTTAAAAATGAAAGACCCAAAACCGCTTCAGGAAAGCCAAAATAGTCTTACTGGGACTTCAATACCTGAGTGCAAGTGCTGGCTTGTCTGATTAAGTAACCTGTGGAGTTCTTAACAACAAAGACAATATAATTCTGTATCCAAAAAATCAGTTAAACTCTGCCTTGAAAATATGTCTGCAAAAACTAATATTCAGATTAAAAATGAGCTATTTATAAACTTCAACTTCAGTTACTACTGAGGGACAATTTATGTCATTTTTTAATGCATACAACCTGAATCAGCTTTCTTTATGAGGTTATTTATGGCTGAAATGCAGTACATTAAACAAAATAATTTCTTTTCTAAATCAGAATCGGTAAATTTGGTACTGCTTCTCTTGGCTTTGACAAAAAAACTTTGTAACTTAACCAAAACAACTTTCTAACAGAAATTTTGCAGCTTAAAA
This sequence comes from Edolisoma coerulescens, assembly GCA_013397115.1. Taxonomy (NCBI): domain Eukaryota; kingdom Metazoa; phylum Chordata; class Aves; order Passeriformes; family Campephagidae; genus Edolisoma; species Edolisoma coerulescens. The sequence goes on along the minus strand of VWZW01008817.1, from coordinate 653,899 downwards.
AATGAAACTAAAATTAAACTGTTCTACAATAACGTCAGTTTTGAGCTCCTGATCCTCTTTTAAAGATTTCAAGGTCTAGAAAGGAGCTTTCAGTGCTTTCCTGCTCTGAATACTCAAGCCTAACTCTGATGTCCTTATTAACAGGGTATCATTTACTCTCCACATCTAAACAGACACTGTTACACATATTCTCCCAATTTATATTATAATACAGTGTCAGAAAAAATTTTAAGCCATTTGTTTGTCAAGCAATGTTCTGGGGACTCATACATCTTCCCTGAGAGCTTCTACTCTATCTGTCCCTGCAGAAACAGGAGTGCAGAAACATCATGGCTAGCTTCCACCACTGTAAGATCTGCAATCTTATTTTCTTGCCTTTTGAGACACTGGATTATTTTGTCACTATATTTATTTATCCTCTTCTCTTACCTTCTCTCTATGAAAGAACTTTTGCTTTATGCAGCATAGAGAGAATAGCTGTGATTTTTTAAATTAGCAATACTTATCTCCTAGAGTTTTACTCACAATTTCAAAAGATTTTAGTACCAGACAGTAATGGAAATCTAACACTTTTTCTCTGATATGTGATGTTATTCTGTTGTCAAAAGTATACTTGGGGCATATTCAAAATTCTTCTCAATATCATTCCAGTACTAATGGTTGAACACACAGCATAATCCTCTATTACAGCTGAAATACAAAAAGATTCCATTACTTTTAATAACAAAATTTTATTTCAAAATATAAAAATCAGCAGAGCGTTATCTCAAGATGTGGCTTAGCCACGTCAGAGCCTTAATAAAATTACAATTCATTTTACCTACTGAAATGGTTTTCAACCCTCATCCTCCCACAGTTATTACAACATCATATTTTGTGGCAAGCTTGAGTCTTACCTTTAGGGTACTACAGGAATACTTGATATCCCATTTCTTAATAAGCCCTTTGTTTTCCATTTATATGGAAAAGATGATGCTGAAGTTGAGATTTTCATCACAAAAAGAGGTAAGAAGTGCAAATACATATGTGCTGTACACTGACAGAGCCATCTTATGCTGCCAGAAGGCTCTTTTCATTACCAAACCTCGAAGCACTTTCCAGTTCCATAACCCATGGAATACCTTGTCCTTTAATCTAGGGAAACCAAGGCACAAATAATAACCCACTCTAACTTACAGCCCTCACACCACCGAGTCTCCAACACTCAGTACCAACAGAAGTCAGTTTCTCAAGGTTTTGTGAAGTTCAAATGCACCCCTGTGAAGAGCAGTGGCCCCAGGGCCCACAGCCACAGGACTGGCATTGAACAGGGGCATCCACTCAGTGCCCACACCTGAGATCACACATCTTGCCACCCTACAGCCAAAATTTCAAGGCCACTAAATGGGGTCTAAGCCTCCCAGCATGTCCACATGTCCAGTACAGTGTTTTCCACATCCCACAGCCCACTACAAGGGCTAAGCAGCTCATATGAGCCCCTTTAGATTCAAAACAAGAGGTATCCCTATGACTAACACCACTTCTCTCCCAATTTAGGAGGTGTGCCTAGGAAAGATCTAAAATATTAGCAACACAGTTCGTCATAAAACACAGCAGCAAAGAGTCCTTTACATTAAAGGAAGCATCACGGGGTGTTATTACCCAAGTTTATAAGGAAAATTAGCACAGCTCTTGAATTTAGCTCTTATACCTCTTCACAAGGGCTCTCCTCAACCTAAAACAGGTTTAAATTTACATTTTTAACCTTGCAAAGGGGACCAAGGCTATAGTTTCATTTGTCACAAGTCACTATTTAGCTGAAAATACTAGATGAACCCAGTTGCTTGTGAATGCTTCAACTAGAAAATGTGCGTTGCTCAAAACTGTAGAAATTTAGTTACAGCTACATGGCATTGACTTTGAGATGGGAAAAACTTCACTATATTAAACAAATTCCTTGAATATGCCCCAGATTCTGATTTGAGCTTTCACAATGATCACACAAATGTCTAAACAAAAACAATTATTAATCGAGATCAAAACAGCATATACACCCAAACTAAAAAAATACCCTTTAATTGGTGAAAAATCCTGTATTCTCTTAAAAACAGTAACAAAAGGGAGTTTTTTGGAGGGGGGAAAGATGAAAATCCATCTCTCTCCAGTGGCGCTGACTATCAGTAACCTCCAGCTCACCAGTGCCAGCAACTGGAGGTAGTTAACACATGGTTGTGTTCAGAGTACTGAGGAGTTGGCTTTCTACAAACACTCTTTGCACAGCAAATGAACAAATGTTCAGATTCAAGAAAAACTTATTAGAAATCCTATTCTTGGCAGCCTCGGTAGAACATAATGAAATCAGACGAACATAGGGATTGAAGGATTTTTCACTGTCTAGCACTGGAATTTTTGACACGAAGACGAGAGAAAGTAAACAGGATGTGGTGTGAAACACCAAGTTGCCATATTTCTGAGAGGGATTTCCTGGTCAGGAAAAAGGGCAGCATGGAAGGTGCAGCCCGGGCTGGTACACTCAGCGTGGCCCACGCCACACAAGCGCAGTGACCCTTTGTCTGGCACGTTCTGGATTACCAAGAGCTCTCAGAACAACCTGCCAGACATCTGGAAATGCTAGACAAAGGGCTGCAGCCCTCCAACTCTTCTCACACAACGCTGTCAGCTGAAAAAAGAGGGATATCTCCAACCAAATCTAGATGTATGACTGCCCCAAGTATAACTCCTACAGGATTATTAAGGAATAAATGTTCCTTAGTACCCTGCAATGTAAACACTATTACTCTAAGATAAGGATGCCTAAGGGTGCCTTCTTCCTGCTGAGCATAATTGGTTGTGCTTTTCCAAGTCCTAAGCAAGCAGCTCAGGTAGGCATGTAGAAGGAAGATGAAAAACAAGAAAAGCAATATGGGAAAGTAAAAGCTTGTCTAAACATATGTAGGCTCTTGCTGAATTGCTTTGGAATAAGAAACTTTCAAGTATGCAGAAATGCAGGAATAAGAGCTCCTTGCCCGTTTGTAGCCCATCATCAGAGGGGTTCTGAGGAGCCTCTAATGAATAGAAGTGTCCACTTAGCCCCAAGTCTGTCTAGAGCAATGAAACAAAAGAAGCAATGTAACAAGAGGTGAGAGAACAGCAGAAGTAAACCCAAAACCTAAGAAACCTGCCCAGTGAGACAAGTAAATCTAGTACTTAATAACCACGCACTCTGTCCTCTCTGAAAACATTTCTCTTTGCTTAAAAATTCAAAGAATTTTCTCTTCTCTGCCACTTGCATGGTACAGCAAGAAACGCTGTGCTTGAAAGGCTGAACTCTGCATGCTGCTCAAAGTTATTTTTGTCACAGTTAAGGCTGCTAAGGAAAGTCTGAAGTGAGACTATTAATGTACTGCCTTTTAACTGTTTTTTGTTTCGGTTTGTCTTTTCTTTGTTTGTTTAACGTATGGAGTAGGCACTCACCATGCAAAAGAACTTCTTGACATGCAAATTTGTGAATGCTTTGACAAAATACAACAAACTAAGATATCCATGCAAAATACACCCACTCCATAAGAGCTCTAGTATTGTTTAGAATTAATATAGTTCAGGCATAGGTGCTTTTTTCCTGACAGGAACAAAGATTTTTCTAAAAACAGCTTCCTTCCTATGACAGCATTATGCCAGAATCAGCAGCAACTCCAAGAAAAAAATAAAAGGTGGGCAAAAGCACTGAAGAAACAAGGTGAAAAGGTTGTTCTCTGTTGGTATAAGGTAAACACACCTATGATTAAAGTTAACAGGATGAAAGGTAAATATACACATGGGACTGAAACACTTTTTGCATAGGTGGTGGAATACTACCCCCCTTTCTTTTGGAACAATGTATTCTGCAACCTGTGTTGAAGTTGCTGGCTTCATGAGAAAGGGCTAGCATCTGAAATATTGTAGGTGATCTCAGGAGAGATCTGGCACCCAGCTAACATGGACACTTACTGAGTGCTCCTGGCAGGGAAGCTGGCAGTACAATTTGTGTGGGATGTTCATCGAAGACAGTGACATGGCAAGACTGAGCCCATCTAAAACCTGTCCAGAACCACTGGGAAGAATCCCTGCCAAGGCCACCCAGCTCCACTCCTTACAGCTGTGCTCCCTGCTCATCCCCACGCGCCACCCCTGGGTTCCAGTCCGACAGCACAGGTACACCAGCACAGCCCTCCAGCTCAAGCCATTCAGCGTTTCGGTCAGGATAGCTTCCTCACGGATTAACAAACGAGACCAGCTCCCTGTGCAGCTGCACAAGCACCAGAGCCAAGACAAGGGAAGAGCAAGGGAGCCCCTTTCAGCAGCAGTGAGCCTGAGCAGCCAGTTCAGCCTTCTCAGGTAACTGCACCATCAGACCAAGTTTCAGCTCATTCCTTCTGCACATAGCTCTTTATCACCATTTCTCACTGCAGCAGAATGACACACACTGCTTGAAATCTTTCATGTAAAGCTGGCATTAAATCTTAGACAGGTAAGCAGCATGTAATTCCAAACAAGCCTGGCTGGCTCATTTTGAAACTTTAGCAAAGATTTTGCAAGATGGCCACACATCTGCACCAGGGAAAAGCTATGGGACACAGAGCAAGAATGCATTCAGCCCCACAGCTGTGATTTCAGTGTGTGCTGAATGCAGGGGAAAAAAAAGAAAAGGAAGGCCAACAAAAGCTAGCAAGTCCCTCTAAGGTATCTGCACTATACCCGTGTTTATTTTGCATGTATAAATGTTTCAAATATAAACTATGAAAAAAATTTGTAAAGATTTTAAAAGTGACTTATCTTTCTATATGTTTGTAAAATTTGTTTAATCCTTCTGTGCCTTTTAACACAAAAATTTTAAGTATATTCCCAGATTATGAGCTTTCCTTTCAACATTTGAAATACTACGCCATAGGGAACTTTCTGTAGAATATGTGTTTAACAACAAACATTGGTTTCACCTCTCAGAACAATTTCATTTGATGAAAGAAAATGTTCTCTGCTTTTCTAAAACACTCCACACTTTTAGAGTTCCTATAGCTATGCAAAAATCCATTAGAATTTAAAATTGAGCCTTAACTAAAACACAATTATCATACAGCTGTTACAAAAAGCATTAGTTTGACAGCTATGCAAAAATGAGTTAAAAACTCCATCAAAACCATTTATCATAAAAGTATAAGTCTCCCATTTATGTAACTTCACAAATGAACTATCACTGTAACTAACTCTTTATCTTAGATTAGCTGTTACAAACATAGGCCACACTCATATAATGCCAGTGCTATCTGTTGTAAAGAATCACCTTGAATTAAATTATATAAAACCCCATATGCTTGGGTAGGGCTGAGATGCATACAGACTATCAGGCATAAAGGAACATCAGAGACCACGGTGGTCACCATAAAATTTAAAACAACAACAAATAATTGTGACTGACTTTTAATCACATGTAGCAGATTTGAGTCTTAGAGCTGTAGTAAAAACAGAACAAGAACAGTGAGATCCATCCACGAGTAAAAATCCTTCTCTAAATGAAACCCTAGGAGTACCCCCAAGTCGGACAAACAGAAACCTCATCCATTATCACCTGTCTCCACGTCTCTTTCCAAACAATTACAACAGTCTCTCACACTATTACAGCTCACCTGTTTTCTGAATACCAAATAATTCTTGAGCAAGTAGCAAGTAAGCATGACATACCTTATCTGCTATTCAACAGCTTTTGACAAAAAGAGGCTTTAAGCACAGAGGCAGGGTTTTCTGACAGCTACAGTAAAAGGCCAAAAGTGGCAGTGCACTCCTAGAACCACCAGAAATTCCTTCAAGATGCTGACAGCCTGTGTGTGTAAGGGGTGTGGGGGTCAGGGGACGTGGAGGACAGGAGCACCCCCTCAGCCCCTGCTACAGGGCTGCCGTGGCTGCACTGTCCCAATATGCTCCTCAGCAGGAGTGGTCTCTGCTCAGTTAATGCAGTGATCCAAGTGATTTCCATCAGCTTCCATCCTCAATTCACCATCTTCTCCTATTCCATGGGAACAGGTATGTCACAGCAGGCCTGGTAGCAATGTTCTTATAACACTTCACCACACATTTCCTTTCAGTTGATAAGAATAGTGCCATTGCACAGACAAAACAGTGCCTGCAAGAAATAAGGAGCAGGATAAAATCCAGATGGCTGAAGTGAAGCGCAGGAAGACAGGAGCAATGCTTGTAGGGAGGAGAAATCATTTTGATGAGCTGAGACTGTGAACATGGCTCTCCACACAAAGGGAACACAGCCTGCCACGACACAGCCTGCAACAGCATAAATATGAAATTAAATTTGAATGAAATATTGTTATCTATATCACCTAAAGGCTGAATTCTTTTCAAGCAAGTACCAGATGAACACGATACACATTTTTTAATTTAACATCAGGCTAATGCAGCTTCAGCTGTTAAGATGACTACCTGTCAACCACAATCAAAAACACCATTTTGAAAAATGTGAAGTGATCTGTAACACAAGTCGAGGGCATGGAGAGCATATTCCTTTACAGTACATCTACACCTTCTCAATTCCATTCCAGGCTAGTGGAAGCCTTGGCAGTGATAGGAATGACTCTTCCATCCCAATTCCCCAGCAACTCCATCCATACAAAGACAAATGCTATCTGCAACAGAGGAACCACAAACACCTAAAGCCCAGACTCTACTTATCACTGTGTCCAACATGGTTTAAATCTTTAAATCTGACCAAAGACAGGGTATATTAATTCTTGTTAAAATGACATGAACCCCAAGAACCAAATTCAGGAGAATTTCAAGCACAAAATATGATTCACAGCATTTTCCCTGTTCTTGGTACAGTTAAAAAAAAAGTTTAAATGTTTCAACCAACACATTTTAAATGCAACATTTGTCACCATGTATAGAACCTGGAGATGAAACTTCAAAGAACTAAAACAAGGTCTTCTTGACATTGTTTCCTGAAGCATAGCATAAATATTGCCATATCGTACATGGATGCAGTAACACTAATTCGACTGGTATAGGCAGCAGGCATTAATCTCATGAGCTTCTGCATGGTACCTATCTTGGGACTTTCCTCCATACCATTTCTTTTAAAGAATTCCCAAAATGTATATTTCAGACTGCATTCATATAGCAGCTATTAAAAAAATGAAAGATATGTTGTAAAACCAGGGGATTCTCTTAAATATGTATTAAAAAAAAAATCAAGCAGTTGTGTTTCTCGTAAAATCCAAGAGATCCAACTTCTGCTTCTGCAGTACATATTCTTAAATGACCTGGGGAATCCAAACCTCCCCTATGGAATAGTTGGCACGATCCTCAAGAGATGATGAGAACTGGCAAAAGCAATATAGAAAGCACAGGTCACTGACTTCCACTGAAATCAACACAGCAACATGACCAAAAGTAATTCAATGATTAGGAAGAAAAATTAGAAAGAATGCTATGGAGACCTTAGTTTGCCATGCAGGCAACTCTTCAGAGAAACTGGCTAAAGAGCTTCATTGGGCAAGGGTTTGGCCAAAAAGCTACCTGTCCTTGCAATTCTCCATGAAAGAGGGAATATAGAGCCTCACATCCCAGGGAGGCCCTGTGATCTTCTTACTTAATTATGTCTCAAATGCAATGTTCATAATTCAGGAAGGGTAACAATAACTTCGAGGAAATCTAAAAGAAATCTGGGAGAATAACTACCGTAGTAAAAAAACCCCAAAACCTCTGGTAATACACTTCAAAAGATTATGTTCTTTTTATTCAGAAAAATAAGTAAAGCAAGACATTAATTAAAATTCGTAAGAATTCATACTCAACATATAACGGGATTGTCAGTGTTGATGAGGCTATAAACAAGACTCAGTGGCCAGAAACTAAAGGTAGCATTCTTCAGATCAGAAATAAAATACAAATCAGTCACTTGCATACTTGACCAAGAATTGTGCTGAATTTTGCCTCACTGGAAATTTTTAACTACACCTTCTAAAATGTAAGCTCTATTTTCAAACACAGATTTGGAAAAAAAAAAAAGTTTTATGGCCTGCATTATGAAGAGGTCAGACTAGATGATTGCAACAGCCCTTCTGACTTGATAATCTATTAATCTTATCAGACATGTCTGACCACTTTCAGAACCAAATGCAAAGTCATCTACTAGCGCACCTATTTTGACGGGATATTTTTAGCCCGAGACTCTCTTTTACCTTTAAACGCCGTCGAGATGGGAACTGCAGATAAATCAAGCTAGAGACATAAAAGGCAGGCGATAACGAAAATCTCATCGCCTAGAGAATACTCGTTTTAGTTGGCAGAGTTACACAATCAAAAAGCAACCCGAAGCCAATAAGATATCCTGTATTTTCCCCGCACTTCCCGGAACTTTGCAGAACTCTCCGTGGGACTGAATCGCTCCAGAGAAGTTTTGGCTGAGAGGAGGCTCCGCACGCCCCGGAGCAGCGCTTTAGAGGAAAGAGGTTCGCCAGGCTCAGCGGAGCGCACAACAGCGGAGAAATGGAAGGGCGCGGGGGATGCTGGCGCGGCGCGGCCGCCTCCGCCGGCCCGGTGCCCCGGCGGGCAGCATTGTTCGGGCGGGCAGCGCCGGTGCCCGCGGCCCCGCTTCCCTCCGGGAGCCGGGCAGGGACGCGTGAACTCTTGAACCCGCGCCGCAGCCCGACGCGAGCC
>VWZW01008817.1:572287-644444 GCA_013397115.1 Edolisoma coerulescens | reverse complement strand
CGAGCGGTGACGCCGCTCCCCGCGCCCGTCCGCCTCCCCCCGCGGCGGGGCTCGCCGGGCCACCACCCGCCACCTCCTCTTTTATGTGTCTGCATGTCAGAGCTTTCCAAAAGACTCGGGCATTCCCCGTCAATAAGTCACTGCAGGCCTGGAGCCTGAATAGAATCGTATAATGGGATCACAGAATGCTTTGGGTTGGAAGGGACCTTAAAGATCATCCAGCTCCATCCCCTCTGCCATGGGCAGGGACACCTTCCACTAGATCAGGTTGCTCAGAGCCCCATCCAACCTGGCCTTGAACACTTCCAGGAATGGAGCAGCCACAACTTCTCTGGGCAATGTGTTCCAGTGCCTCACCATCCTCACACTAAATAATCTCATCTTAATATCTAATCTAAACCTACTTCCAGTTTAAATCCATTACCCCTTGTCCTGTCACATGCCCTTGTAAAAAGACTCTTTCTAGCTTTCTTGTATAGGCCAAAAGTCAACTAGCAAGAGAAGAGAGACAATATCTATTTACTCTTTCTTTATTTTTATTTAAAGCAGTCTAAATTTAAATGGTAAAACTTCAGAGAGGTTCTAGAGGCCTACTTTAGTGAGGACTGGCTAAAGCAGATTATTTTTATTTAGAGCAGTCTAAGCCACCTGGTTTGTAGACAGTAAATTCCTATATCTTTTGCTGTATGCTTGTTAAAACAAAGAATAAGGAAAATGGGCACCATCTGCACGGAACAGGGTAGGAGCAAAGGAGACATCAGCGTCGTGCAGGGGGATGATGGGTGAACTGTGGTGTCTTGCTTTCCCTGCAGATTGAAGATAGGGAGGCCGAGATGAGCAGGAGGAATGTGCCTCAGAGGTAAAGATGAGGAATATGCTCTTGAAAAGAGGGTGACTGCACCTGAAGGCATTGCTCAGAAGAGGAAGGTGTATGCTAATGAGCAAGTAAGTCTTTTGAAGGCTCAGTTTGTAGCACTCCAGGCAATACTGAACCACAGAGTGAAATGAATTCTGTAGTGAAATGCATTTAGAAACTTGGCTACAGCCAATCAGATTAGGTGTTAAAAAAAAAAAAAAAGGTTACAAAAACCCTCAGCATTGGAATGAAAAGATGGAGTGATCAGTGTTAAATGAGAAAGCGGAAAGGTAAGAGACTTCAGGAGGAAAAGCTGAGGTTCTGCTTTTCTCATGCCTAGTTTCAAGAAGCAGCAGGAAGAAATGCAGCCGCGGATGGGGAGGGAAAGAAAAGTAAGTGTGAGAGTCATCAGCACTTGGGAGAGGAGCGAAGTCACCCAGAGGCCAGGGCAGAGCGTGGAGAGAGAGAAGCAGCAGCTCACCAAAGCCAGAAACCAGCAGAGTGAGTTTTCCTTGTGTTTGCATAAGTTAGCACCTGTGTTGCTTGCAACTGGAGGAGCGCATGTGGGGGGTGGGAGACCTTCTTTGCCTGGGAAGCGGGAGGGTTGCTGTTTTACATATGAACGAGGCCTGATGACAGAAAATGACTCCAGTTGTATGCTAATGGTGAAGCGTTTACGCTGCTGATACGATTGAAAGTGCCATTTCCAGTGGGGAAGGACCCACAGTTTTTCTATTTCCCTGCAGGATCTCCACCAATCTCCATTATATTATTACACTTAGAGCACATTGTTTCCCTCAAGTGGGCCTGAGAGGAGGGTGATACATAGAACTGGTACGAAATGCCTTTTCCATCTAGTTGCAGTGTTTGGTTTTCTGGAGTGAATGTGTTGCTGTGGCGTTTCTTGTCCCAAATTTGGAACGATGTTTCAATAAATTGTAAAACTGCTAGTGTCTTGTTTGATTTTTTTTGTCAAGTAATGGCAACATGAACTTTAAAGGGTACCATTATGTTGTTTGTTTCCATTACAGAATTTCTCTAAAGAGAATGTGGGAGTGGGTACATGGCTGTAAAATCACGTTACACGAGAAATCACAGACAACAAGCACCAGTCCAGATTTACAGGCAGAGAAACACAGACAATGCATTTATACCACTAAGTGAACCACAGACACAGTGTTTCCCTGAACGTTGCTGGAGTAGATCCTTTTATCTGGAAATCACACAGTGAAGTTGAGTGAAACAGAAATTGTGACAGCTGTTGTTAAGTTTAATTTCTTTTACATGGTTTTAGTAGAGGTGGAGTAGACTAAAAACTTAATCACTAATGTGCATAACCATCAGATAAAGTCAGTTTATCCAATGATTTGCTTTTCCTGTGTATGAGATAAATCTTGTCCTGAGATCAGCCAGTGAGACTTCTGCATTTTTCTCATTAAACTTACCCCTGCTGCTCATTCCATCCTCTGTCTAGGAAATCTTTCTCGAAGTTTGTGCATTTTATCTTTTTGTAACCAACTGGTATTTTGTAACACTTTTCTCTAAGGCAACAAAAGAGTATGTTGAGAGTAAGTGCTTTTACAGTATCCTGTATCCAGGATACTCATAAGCAGCTTTTCTGAAGGATCTGTTCAGGGACAGAAAAATTCCTTTGATAGATCATGTTAATTAGATTTTTTTTTTAATGTGTAGATTAAAGTGTACCTATTAAAATGTGTATTTAGAAGTCATGTCAGGCATGTTAATGATTCTGAATATACTTGGATTCTTGTCTTAATAAGGAATGGTTTTGTTTCAAATGCAGCTGTTACTGCTGTTTAGGAACTGAGCTTTGGTGGGCTAAAATGCCTTCTGAACTGTAGTTCATAACTGAGTACCTGTAGCCAGTAGTGATATTGTATGTGCTTCTCTCTGAAGTCAAGAATTTAATATAATAAAAATATCTTGCTGAAACATAAGCTAATACAATTTTTCTCTCTATTTAAGACCAAACTCTTAAATTGAAGCACTGTAACACTATCTGTGCAGCACACCAGCCTGGAGCAGTACTGATTTTTTTCTGTTTCTCATTTCTTTCCCTAAATGAAGAGTCTCCACTTGGAAAAAATAAATCCTTTATAGAGTCAAAAATATAGAGTCATTTGATAGCTAGGAGACAGATATAAGTACTTAAGGTAACACTTTAATGGGAATCATCTGCTTAAGGTCTGAGGAATGATCTCCAGTGCTGCAGCATGTGCTGCTGCCTCCAGATGTGGCATGGCAGCAGGGCTGGGCTGCCTCAGCTGCTTGCTGACACCCAAAGGAGAGAGCCCTTCTGTCCCTCCTTCCTTGCTTCACCCTCTCACTCCTAGTGATGAGCTCTGGCCACAAGGAGAGTAACGAATTCACTCCACTGGCAAAAGAACATTTACCTTTTTTTGCCAGAGGTAATTTTTCTGTAATTTTGCTGAGCTGAGTCAGCTTGCCTTTGTGTGAAATGAGAGCTGGCTCAGGGCAAGCAGTGGTAGTGTGCAGCCAGGAGAAGATGACAGGGAAGTTTTACTTTTGATGATATGTTGTCTTAGCTTCTGGTATATTCCAAATGAAAATCTCTAGAGCCTAGGAGCGCTTGAGGATACACCTCTGCAGGCAGTGATGGGCTCCTCTGCCCGTGTGACACTTCAGCCAGAATCAAGCCAGCTCTGTTGCAGACCTGTGTTAGCTAATATACACTGCCCCTTAGGGAAAAGGTCCTATTTCCTCTTTCTGTTTAAATCATTCAGTGTTACACAATCCTGAATGGCAATATTGCTTTTTCATGTCTAGTTACATGTTTAAAGTGACCACATGCCAAATGAAATGCAGGATCAAGCTAATGGGTACTTGGCAGTTTTCTGTGATTTAATCATAATTAAAGCAATGTATCAATCAGAGATTCAGGGCCAAAATAATGCTCCAGTTCATGATTGGCATCAGTGTATTTATTTGTAACTGATATATTTATTAGCTTCTTTGTTGCATAGTGTGCTAGAATTATTACATATGTTAGCAGAAAAATGTCGGCCAGTGTTTGAGTTGAGTGTGACTGTTTCATATGTTGTATATCATAGAATCATAGAATGGCCTGGGTTGGAAGGGACCTCAAAGATCATCCAGTTCCAACTCCCTTGCCATGGGCAGGGACACCTCCCAATAGACCAGGTTGCTCAGAGCCCCATCCAGCCTGGCTTTGAACACTTCCAGGGATGGAGCAGCCAGAACTTCTCTGGGCAACCTGTGCCAGGGCATCATCACTCACACAGCAAAGAATTTCCTCCTAATATCTAGTATAAAGCTACTCTTTCATTGTAAAGCCATTCCCCCTTGTCCTGTCACTCCAGGCCCTGGTAAAAGTCCCTCTCACCCTCTCTTGTAGGCTCCCTTCAGGTACTGGAGGGCCACAATTAAGTGACCCCAAAGCCTTCTCTTTTCCAGGCTGAACAGTCCCAGTTCTCTCGGCCTGTCCTCGTACGAGAGGGGCTCCATCCCTCTAATCTTGGGGGTCTCCTCTGGACTCACTGCAGCAGGTCCATGTCCCTCCTGTGCTGGGACCCCAGAGCTGGATGCAGCGCTCCGGGTGGGATCTCACCAGAGTGAGCAGAGGGGCAGGATCCCCTCCCTCCACCTGCTCTCACGCTGCTCTGGGTGCAGCCCAGGGTGGGATTTGCTCTCTGGGCTCCAGGTGCACGTTGCTGGCTCACATCCAGCCTCTCACCCACCAGCACCCCAAGTCCTTCCCCCAGGGCTGCTCTCCATCTGCTCATCCCCAGCCTGGATTGATACCGGGGGCTGCCCTGACCCAGGTGCAGCACCAGCACTTGGTCTTGTAAAACCACATGAGGTTCCCATGGGCCCACTTCTTGGGCTTGTCTGGGTCCCTCTGGCTGGCATTCCATCCTTCAGGAGCGTGAGCTGCACCACTGAAGACTGGCCAGGCAGAAGGCTCCAAGGTATGTTATAGCTTTAATGGTGTCATGGATGTAAAAATACCAGGAGGGCACCACTGGGGGTCCTTGTGCCTGGGGCAGCATGTGGTGATTCTTCACAGAGCCAGTAGTTGCTGCCTGTGCTTTTTGCATCCTTTTTACTGCAGATGCAGCAAACCTGGCTCTACGCTGTTTTTCCAATGTCTCTCTAGCCCCAAAGCTCTCTTCTTTCACAGAAAGCATTGCTCCTATACTTCACTTTTCCTTAACAGATGATGCCTGGTTTTGGTCTTGTTCTGGCTCTTCCTTTGTGTTTAAGTGCCAAAATATTTTTTTTTCTTCCTTTAAAAGGCTTTCAGCTAAACCTGTAAATTGGGCTTTGCAGCAAAATTCTTAGTATGCTTTAGAGCACTTTTTGATGGGCTGAAAAGAATCATGTAAGAATAGTCAGATGCACATGCTGGATCAGCAGCTTCAGCTGTTGTTGATGGAAGAAAGTTAAAGGCAGAACATGCAGTTACTGGTGCAAGTCTGAGATTACAGCTTGGTTGTTGAAAGTGGATGAAAAGGACTGTATTTCAGTACATAATAGTACTTTATTTTAGAACTATTACAGTATCATAAATAGTTTGCTAACATACACAAACATCTTAGTGGTTATCTTTCAGTGGCTAACCATTTGTCAACAAAAGCTCTAGAAATAAGTTTAACAAATAGCCTTGTGCTGAGGGAATGAATCTTCACAATTGTTTGGAAACAGTGTTTTGGAGACTTGAGGACATTCTTTTTCAAAAACTAATGTTTCAAAGATAAAACATTAAATAACTTGAATGTGTCTAATCAGATGAAGTTTGAAGAAGGTCAGGCCAAAGCTGAATTGGGTCTGATGTATCAGCACATTGTGAAAAGTGCACAAAATAAGATTTCTGCAGCACGTGTTTCTGTTGAGCACTGTTGGACAGCAGACATCCACTACAGATCCTGGATGCAGCACCTTTGTGCAGGCTGTGGATGCTGCCAGCGTGTGGTATCCTGCATGAGCAGGAATGAGTAAGTAGATCAGATAGGCATCAATAACATGAGTCTTGGTTAGGCTTGTTATTAATCACTGACTGTGTTGTTTGTTGTTGTAATTGTGATTCTGACCAAAGCAGAAAATTGCAGTTGCTTTAACAGATTAGATTTTGCATTTAATTTGGCACATGGCCTCTTTAAACATAAAGCTAGGCATTAAGATATGTGCAAATAGGGAAGAGAGTGCTGCCTTTCAAAGAACACACTCAGTCTTGGAACCTCACAGCAAATACTCTCCTTCTTTGCATTTCTTAATTTATATTACACTGTGCATTTGTTTGACAACTTGAGTCTATGTACGAAGAAATCAAGCAAAATCTTCAGAATTCATTCTATTGAGCTAAAGTTGATCTATGAAAGCTTGGCTTCTGACACGACAAGAGATGATCGAGCTGGTAGAAAGCTCACTGCAGCAATGAGTTGAAAGCTCTTGTTTCCTTCATGTTCCCAATCCTCCTTCTGGTCATGTGGTTCCACTCCTTCCAAGGTGCCACCACTGGCACTTGTGTTGCCTCAGCTCACCCACTCTTGAGAAAGCCGTCTATGTTTTCACTGGATGATTTATGAAGGGATCTAGTAAGGACCAGAACTGGTATAAGGTAAGTGGGAGAAATGTGCAATGACATGTAGGAAAAAAAAACCTTAAGTAAAACGTTTGATCTTGAACAAACTTATATTTTTAATAGGGAGTATTTTGTTTTAACTCTTACTAGAAGGTATTTTCCTTTGTATGATGTCAGTTCTGGGTGTTTAATGTGAAATATTGGATGTTAATGTATTCAGTACTTGCTGATCTTTAGAGAAATTAAACTGAAACTTGAAGTACTGAGCAATCAGAGGTGTTTCTTGTTTCTTAAATGAAGTAGGCACTGCATCAGAAATTAAAACGAGGCCATCTCAAAACTTAGGTTTAACTGCACCAGTTTCTAGACTGAAATATTTTTCCAGATGCTTTGAAGTCTGTCTGCTCCCTTAAATGTGTGGGCTCCTGGAGGCTTCCAGAATGTCAGCAGCAAGATGCCTGCATCTGATGGCCCCTACTGCTTCAGTGTTTCCGTAGTCTAGGTGCTATGGAAAAAAGCAGGAGTGAAAGAAGGAATTGTTATCCCAAGATACTTAATGAGAATGAAGCATCTGTCCCATCAGCTGTATTTCAAGTATCAGTTCAGTTGACTGATTAAAAAGCTTCATTGGATGTTCAAATATAGGAGGAGATTCTGGTGGTCTATGGGGAACTCAGCTCCTCTTGTATGGTTGGAAGAAAAAGCATTTATCTGACTATTTTTTTCCAGAGGGCAAATCAAGAATGGTTTAATTTAGTGAAATTCACTGTGCTCAGTATTTGCTCTGTCTAGCTGCCCTCCTGCCTCTCTGTGGAAGTTCATTCACACTGTACATGTGTGCCTCCACTTCAGATTGAAATCATCATTACTGAAGAGGAACTCCTGCTCCCTGCCTTGCTTTTGCATTCCTGTTCTGGTCCTCACTGGAGGGATCTTGCTTCCTTCACTAACCCTAGGAAAGTGGTATTTTTTAGCCGTACTATTGTGTTAAACCTTCTCACCAAAGGCCTGACAAAAGTCAAGGAAGATGGAAGGGTTAACACCTGGTTAAGTTCACTTTTGTCTTGAAGAGTTCATCTTCAGTGACTGCAGTCCATGGCTCAGATGCTCAGGTAAACTGGAGCAGTGGACCAGGAAGATTTTGTCCAGAGTAGAAATTGCCAATGTTAAAGAAAACAAACCATGGCCCTTTTTCTCTACCAATAAGTGCTATATGGCATGAAGAATCATAGAATAGTAGAATGGCTTGGGTTGGAAGGAAACTTAAATGCTCATCTAAGTCCAACCCCCTGCCATGGTCAGGAACACCTTCATGGATGGAGCCCCATCCAACCTGGCCTTGAATGTTTCCAGGGATGGGGCATCCTCAACTTCTCTGGGCATCCTGTGACAGTGTTTCACCACCCTCATGGTAAAAAAATATCTTCCTTGTATCTAGTCTAAATCTACCCTCTTTTAGTTTAAAACCATAACCACTTGTCCTGTCACAATGGGCCCTGCTAATAAGTTTGTCCCCATCTTTCTCATAAGCCCCCTTTAAGTGCTTTCAGAAGAGAGCATATTGTTACCAACTCCATTTAAAAAAAATCAAAAGGGTTGTCAGAGGGTTGTTTCTCATTTTTTAATCATAGGCTAAATTAGCATTTTCTCTTTCACTGTGATTAATTTATATGAATGTTTATTTGGAAATTGTGTTAGAAAATAATAGAGAGACTAGCAGAGCTTAAAATATTGCTACCTGTCACCCAAAAAGTGACAGTACTTAACATAAAAGTTAGAATTAAATATAGCCAGTGACAAGTGCATTCAAAATGTTCTGACAGATGAGTAGAAGGAAATATGTTCATAAGATAAAGTAACTGTTTATACAATTCAAAAATGACTGGAAATAGTAAAAAATTACCACCTAAATAAAGAGCAGGTTATTTGAGAAGATCTGCTTAAGATTTTTGAGAGGAAAATACATGCAAGTTCTTGGTTCTGGAAATGACAGTGATAAATTTGTAGTGACAGGAATTAATTGAAAGATGTTTACAGTACAGAAAGACCGTGCTTGAAGTGTTTGAAAATGGCTTTTAAACCTGGAATTTCCTTCCTGTTCTCTATACCACATGGAACAAGTGAGGATAGCAGCAGTAAAACTTTGTTGGCAGGAGAGACTGTGGATAGAAAAGTTTGGTTTGTTGCTGGTTTTTGTGGTTTTTTATTACTTTGATGGTTTATTCAAAGCTATAAACAGTGTTGCTAATAAGATACAGGTAATAAATTCATCTTATTCACAACTGGTAATCTCAGGAATGATAAGGAATTTTGCTATGCTTTTCAAATTTCAAATACAACTTTTAAGGGCAGATCAGACTGAAGCATTCTAGTTAATATAAGTGGGCATCGTTAAAACAATAGAATACTCTAAACTGGGCTTGGCAACAGCATTGTGGTAAATAATTTGGCAGAGCATTAAACTTTTTATTACCTGAAGTGATCAGTTATCTAATTTTTTGCTCCAATCCCAGTTCAGCTGAAGCCAACAAAAACTTTGCCATAGACTTTGACAGGATCAGAATCAAGTGCTTCACAACTCACATTTTCCTGAGCTGTGGAGAGGAAGTGCACTTCCATGTGGTACTTTGGTTTTGCTGTTCTAATGAATTCACAAAAACCCCAACAACCCCCCCCAACCTATAAATGCATAATTGATAGATCACATAGCAGGCTTTCTTATCGCAGCAGTAAGCAGGTTCAGTGATTTATTTTTCAGTTGACAGAGCCAGAGATCACTTTTCTGACCCTTATTATTTGCCCTAATTAATAAATGGTCTTATTTTATAAAAGGTTACATGCTGTAATCTTCTATGATCCTGAAAAGGCTGTTCTGGAAAATTGTTCAAGGCAATGGCTAACAGTATTTCATGTGACATGTTTAAAACAGAATATGTGTGTTTACCAGTGTTTTGTTTAGACATTTCTGTTTTCAACTGTCATAGTAGATCTCTGTTAAATCACTTAAAATCCACTGTCTTTCCTAACAGTCCTTGAAAGAAGCGCCAAAATCAAAACACTGATAATTTACGTCTCTATTACAAGTTCAGTTAACTTGCTGCTGCTTTGCTGCTCAAAATCTTCCTCCTCCTCTTCCTACTTAATCACAGAACGCTTTGGGTTGGAAGGGACCTTGAAGATCATCCAGTTCCAGACCCCTGCCATGGGCAGGGACCCCTTTCACACGACCAGGTTGCTCAGAGCCCCATCCAGCCTGGCTTTGAACATTTCCAGGGATGGGGCAGCCACAGCTTCTCTGGGCAGCCTGTGCCAGGGCCTCACCACCCTCACGGTAAAGAATTTCTTCCTGATACCTGATCTAACCCTGGCCTGTGTCAGTTTAAAGCATTCCCCCTGGTCCTACTACATTGCCTAGTAAAGGCCTCTGAAGTACATTTATTTGCTGCTTTATACATTCTAACAGCAACTCCATTTTCAAAACAAGCTGCATGTAAAATTTGAATGTGTGGCAACACCTCTAAATTCCTAAGTCCTCATAGTCTATCTCTTGCTGATTTTTCCCTCTGTTAACCCTGTTGAATTGTGAGTTCTCAAAAGAGACAAGATATAGGGTAAGAGTTTGTTGGGCCAGGAGTCAGTGTATGAAAGAAGGAAAACAAACTCAACCCAAACAACTGCCATTCAAAGGAATTTTCTCCTTCTACAAGGAGAGGTAAGTTTACACTGTATTCAACTAAATTTCAAACTTTGCTCCTTCTTTGTAATAAGCAGGATGTGTCTTGAAAATTGTCATGTTATGTGCAACCAGTGTTTGAACGTCAGTCCCTGCGTATTTTCAGAGTCTAAGGTGCAGAATCCCCGAGTTAATTTGAGTGTTTTACTCTGATGAAAGGGCACTTTACTGCCCAAAGCATTACACCATTGATGTTTAACAGTTACACCCTCTTAAGTTTTTTGATTCATTAAGAAGGACAAGATTTTTCTTGTATTGCATGGAATCAGTTGCAAATGATTTGTAGGAATAGTAGAAAAATCAAATTCCCAGTGATTGAATGGGATGCGCTAAAATTTCTGTAGCATATTTAAAATGTGACTTTGCCAGATGTCTGTAGTAACATTTAAGAATCTCTGTATGCTCACAAGCCCTGTTAATTCCCTTTCCTTGAAAATATTCCTATCAGTTCCATTAGTTAATAGTTTTTGTGTCCCAGGAAAAAATCCAGGTAAAAGTGTGTTCTCGAGCTCAAAATGCACATAAAAAAATTTAAAAATTGTTAGCTAAATGAAAGAGAAATATGGGAGAATGTTTTTGCAAGCTTATAATTGCATAGCTTCTCATAATCTCGTATTTTGACTGTCAACAGTGACATCCTACAATTCACTTATTTCGGTCTTACAGAACTTTGAGAACTTCAAGATGCTTTCACAAGTAGGGCAAAAGTGAATTGAAATATCCCAGCATGGGGATTCCCCCATCTCTCAACAAGAAAGAAGCTGTAGAGAGATTTGTGACTCACCAAAAGCCAAATTCCATGGTGAAGTTTTATGAACAGGAACACCAGTGGCACTGCTGTCAAGTGCATTGCATGTGTTTTTCAAAGAGCAACACTTCATTGTGTAGCACTATCAGTGTACCCTCTTTATATTCCAAGATTTGAAGTGTTTTCATTATTACAAAGGCATTTACAGATTGAAAATCTCAGACCAATTTTCTGCATCTCACTCAACAGCACTGTAGCTTCTAGTATGTTAAAAACAGTAAGATTCAGTGAAATGTTACATATTCATTTCAACCTTTAATCCTTTAACTTATAAAGTGGACTGTAGGCACCAAATTGAAATATAATTTGCTGCCGTCAGCATTGACTCAATGAGGGGGAAAAAAAGGGAGGTTTGTTTCTTCTTAAAAAACTTCAATGTGTGTGTCTTAACTGTACAGCCACTGTCAAAACAAGAAAACACCAGCCTGACGTGTTTCCTGTGAGACCCTCTGCTATGGCTCCCTGTGGTGAGGAGGTGAAGGGACACAAGTGCTGGGCAACAATTTGCTCAGCAAGATCTGCAGGTTACGTGATGCTGGGGGTTGATATTTTAATAAGATGTAAAATTAATGGTGGCTACATCTGTAGATACAGAAAGTGTCTTGATACAGTGAACCAATAACTCCCTGAAGTTCTTGACTCTTGGTTGTTGATCTAATAGGATATTTCATTCTACTTAAAGGTATCGTTTTGTCATCCCTGTAGTGCAAGACACACTTATCGAAGTGCTTCTGTGGGGTAGTTTGTCCTTTGATTTGGAAGTTAAATGTCTCTCTCAATATTTCCATTTTTAAACTATGAAAGAAAAATTAGCTGTGAAACCTGGGTAGTTTTTTAACAAGGGTCATATCTCTAGGTCTTTGCTTACTATCCCCTGGCCCACGGTACTCTACTTACTCTCTCCGACCTGGTATTTACTGTTGAACATCAAAACAATTTGATACAAGTATACTTTGTCTGAATTGCGTGCCACGGAATGAATGCTTCCTTTTGATCCAAAATTATAATCATAAAAAACCAACAAATTAAGTCATGTGACCAACAGTGTCTAAAACAAACCAGTGTAATCGAGTACCAGTACTATATATATATATATATATATTTGAAAGATCAAGTCATGAAATAATTTTCACACTCCAATCTGTTACAAGACGAATAGAAAATTCACACAGCAAAGAAAATATATCAAAGAACAAAGTAGACTTCTTATGGTGGTTTAAAGTACTAAGTCACAAAAAATGGTTAGTGTCAATATGAGCAATTAAAATACTGTTCTTTCTGAAGAAAAAGAAGATGAAATTATTAATGAAACATCAACAGTTGATGGGATGGCTCAAAGTGCATATGGAAGAGGGCAGCAGTACAAGACTTGCACTTTATGCATTCCCTTCTCTTAGCACAGTGACTTTGTACCAAGAATAGTCCTGCAGCCTTTGCAACAGGCAACCTCTTTTCCCAAATGGGAACTGCACTTGTTCCTAGTTGTCCAAAAGATCTTCCACATCTTTGTAAATCATCTTGCAATATGCAAGGTAGCACACACTTTTTCAAAAGTATCTTGTGTTCCAGTAATCCCCCCTCACCCCAGAAGGAGGTTTGTGACTAGGGGCCAGGAAGAGACATGGACTTTTGAAACAGCCGTGCATCTCTCGGGGGCCCTGGATAAGGGGGTGGGGGCACGTTGTGTTGTCCATCTGAAGTGACTGCTTGCTCGTAAGTGGGTAGTCCTGAATCGTCCGTTCTGACAGGAAGGGGGTTTAAAGAAAACTCTTCATGCCTTCTGAAGATGTTGGCTGAATTACGTCTTCTGCTTCTTACATAATCCAAGTACCTAAACAAAGGTAACAGCAGGTAAGTGGAAACTTCTGCTTTATAGGGAAGCAAGAATGTAAGGTCTTAATTATAAAATAAACAAAACCCAAAATGACCCAAAAGACCCCACAAGAGAAAAAGGCATGCTTTCAGTCATCACAAAGACCAGAAGAAAAATACTCTCTCCAAACCACAGGGTAAAAATAGCTCAGTGATGTGAAATTTATAGGGAAGAGGAAGCACAGAATCCTCTTACATTCTTTTCAAGTTTAGGACAAAGGAACAAGCAGGAGTAGAGAATTGGTAAAAAAGCATTTCCTCCAAAGTACTTCATCATCTACTACTACAACTACTTCACATCTGAGGTGGAGCACGTGCCATGAAGAGCATACAGCCTACTTGAAAGCACCAATAGAACACATTAGACTTCCCATTACAGGCCCCAACCTACTAAAATTATTCCATCATCTTAGTAAGAATATTTTGGAACCAAAACCACACAAACACACACACTAAAAAAGACCAAACCCAAAGGTTTGGGTGTGCACTATTGTTTTATGTTTTTGTGTTATTAATGGCAGCATAACTACTGCTAGTGCCTGCTCACTTAACTTTGCTTCTAGGCAAGTAAGAACTAGAACTTCCACTGGGTTCTCCGAGAATACAGTTAGGCCAACCCACAGTGACTTTCAAATGCCACTCTTAAGCAAGAGTTTGTTTTGGTGTGTGCTTGGGTTTTTTTAAGCAGTGAAATTCCTTACCCTGGTGGTTGCCTTGATTTGCATCTGCTCTTGCAGCAGTAGAAGATAATCAATGCAATTATAACCAACAGGACTCCAGCAGCAACCAGGCTGATGAGCAGTCCTGTGACGTTAACCTTTTGCAGTGCCTCATCACCTGAAGAGAAAACATTGGTGGTTTTCATTGTGTTCTTTCCATCTACCCAGTCTGCAGTTTACACTGTAAAGTACTACTTTAGCTGTGCTCTGAGGCTGGTCCTTCCCCAAATGTCTAACTTGCTGTGAGAAGCTGGAAATCTGTGCAACACAACCCAAGAGTATCATTCACAGTCAGCTTAAAGCAATAGGGAGTAGATAATCCCCTTTTCTCTACAAAAAACTCTTGAGATGCCTGTCTTCTAATGCCTTCCAAATATTCCTTCGTGTACTTGTGACCTTGATCAGGCTGTAGATCTTTCCTCAAGTCCAACTGATGGTTTTTTATTAAACATCTGGCATCAGACTACTCTGAGCCTAAATCAGGCTGTTATATTACTATTAAAGAAATGGGGAGAAAAAACAAAACAAAACCGCAGAGAGCAGCCACAGAATTACTGCAGTTTACCAATTGTGTAATAAAGAAATGGTCCAGGAAATTGTAGTTTTTACTTACAGAGCTATAATGGGTCCCACTTTAAGATGCTTCTGTTTTACAATATGATTAATGCCTTATATAATTAAATATACTTGTACAGTTCACAGTGATCTTCAGTAAAAAGATAATTTCTGATTTCCTTAACTGAATGCATGATCTATTAAGAATGTACTGTTATAACAACCAGAAAATATTGCAAAAAAATAAAAAAAGTAAAAAGATGACTTACCTATTTTTATTTTAGGGCCTTTAGTTGAATAGTCTTTCCAAAAATCCATCTACAAAACCCAGAAAGAATCTGATTTATATGAGATACACAAGTGACAGGCCTATTGGCTTATTTTTAATATGGTACCTTGGGGAAAATTTAACAATGGCATAAACAAAAATAACTCCTGCTGAAGGATTTGTATTTGCTCAACCCATGGTATTTTTCTTATACCACTTTGCATTAAAATTTCTCAGATGCCAGTTGGTAAAACAGAAAAGTATATTTAGCCATCCAGTGTTACCTCATATTTCTGCCTGATTATAGCAGAAGTTAGGATATATTCTGACACCAAAAAAATGCTTACAATTATTTTTTGTAAATTCCTACAAAAGAGTATTTGAGGCAAAGTTAAGTTCTTAAGAATCTGACATCTGCATGAACAGTGTTTGAATTCATATCAGCTAGGAAAAATAATGGGATTCATTTAAGAGAAAAACTTTTGTGTTGTATGATCATCAGGCATTAAATGTGTTTAGCTATAATTTTCACTTTTGCTACCTAGCAAAAGACTCTAGGAAGAGTTCAATTTAACAGTTTGACCTTTTTCTTAGGAAAGTGTTAGCAACAGCAAACTATCACTTCCACCTTTAGAAGAGGAGTGTATTCCTTGCTCTTTCTGCAGCTTAGTGTAGAGCACACCTAGAATCACAAAGAGATTCTTGCTGCATGTGCAACAACCAGTCTTCAGACAATCCTCACATTCTTTTATTGGTCTGGAAGGTTTCTTATTGTTTCTTTT
This sequence comes from Edolisoma coerulescens, assembly GCA_013397115.1. Lineage (NCBI taxonomy): Eukaryota > Metazoa > Chordata > Aves > Passeriformes > Campephagidae > Edolisoma > Edolisoma coerulescens. The sequence continues at coordinate 629,267 of VWZW01008817.1, read as the reverse complement.
TTTATATATATACCAGGTTTCTTCTCAGCTATGTCTGGGTAGGGAGTTAGAATATGGTGTGATAGGAATACTCAGCAATAGCTGAACTGCAGACTTGCTCCATATTGGCCTCTTACAAAACACTTCTTTGGCATGACACAAGGATGCAATCAGCCAATTACTACAGAGAGCACGTGCAACACATTTAAATTGGATGCTGAGAAGTTACTAAAAAAACCAGAAGTCTGAAAATATACGAATATCTGCAAGTGGGACTTCTGAAGCTTAATTTCTATTTGTTTGCAGAATTAAAGTCCACATCTGAAGTCTTTAAGACAATAATACATACTCAAGTGCATTCACTGTGTATCTAAAGCAAAAACCCCATGTAATTGGGATATCTACTTTTGAAGTAAAATAAGTAGTCATCTTTAAGTGCTGTGTTAGAGGAGTTATAGTATTTGTGTACAATAATTTATGTTGCAATAATTTGTGTACAAAAATAAGGTTATTTAGCCAATAACCTCCCTCACTATGTTAAATTCAGTTTGGACTGCTACCGTTTTATCAGGGTCTTCAAAAATTTCTCTTGCTTCTTCATAATTGCACAGTTCTTCGTAGCATTCCCTTTCCAGGTTATCAGCTGTGAATGCTTCAAAATCAAATCTGTTGTTCAGAAGATGTCGCCCAATGAATAAATTTGCCTCCCTTGCAGATGTGAACACTAAAAAAAAAAAAAATCAAGTTGATTGAAAACAAGTTAGGAAGGTTAAATTTGGTATTTTTAAAGAATGGTAAAGATCTTAAAGGAGCACATTGGGATAATTTCTTTCCCTAGCATCTCTCAGCTGCATACAAGAAAAAGAAATATCAAGGTCCTCTCCTAAAATGTCTTCTTCACTACTATCTTTCCTAACTATGTAACATAAAAGAAACATATTTGCCTTTCTCATAAGCCATCTCAGCTATTCCTTATCCTGGCCAAGAGAATTTGATTGTCATGAGACCTGTTGGTCAAATTTTGATGTGACCCCTTCTGGGATGTGAGCATCAGTTTTTACTGGAGCTCTTAAGAACAAAGTAATAGTCACAGAAATTCAGTCAGATCCATAGCTGACTAAGACCTTGACCTACTGGAGGAAGGAGGCAAGGGAGGGGGCCAGGGTGGGGGAAGGAAAAAACCAAAACTCGTCCTTCTAAAGAATCCTCAATATACATTAATCAATATTCTGGTATCTGTGAGTACCAAATTTTATTTACAGAATTTGGTTTTTAAATCACAGCAGCAGATTCCTATTCATTTTGCAATTGTTCTTTTTTCACCATCATGGCATCAGGTTTTATGTAAAGGTGCCATATCACCAAGTTTATTTGTTTTAGATTAGTCCACAATATGAATTTTACTGACAACAGGCATTTCTGAAGAGAGTTACTTATTCTCTTCTTTTGTGCTCCATGAGGCCTCATGGAGTTAAGTTGTGAGGTGAGATTCCAGAACAGTGAGTGAAACTATAGAAGGCTGTGGAATACAGGAATGTATTTCTTCACTAGGCATTTTCCATAGTCAAGTTTTAGCCTGCTCTTGCTCCAGTTTCTTATTTAAAAAAAAAAATAAATCGTTTTAGGACAAAACTAGGTTTCTGGGTTGGTTTTCAGTGAAAGCCTAATCTGTATCCAAGAAATTCAGGCTATTTGGTTGAGCAAAACGGCTAGAGGATTATTTTTGCAAGTGTAATGCAGAAACAGCATTGTTACACACCAAGCCGGATGGCTAAAAAAGGAGATGAGATTCAGGATAAAGTTATTCAGCTACAAATTAGCTTTGTGTTCTTGTTAGCCTGTTTGGCAGGATTATCACATCGCTCAGGAATTTTCACCCTAATAGTTACTGTTAGGTCTTGCAATGCATCTCGTAACACTTTGCTCTCTGAAAACTGCAGCATAGCTTACATATTGTCTTTAATATTATAGTATATTTAAAGAATATTACAGCATGTATTTATATAATTTACATACTGTTACAGTGTATACTGAAGCAGCTACACATGCACATGCATTTGTCTTTGTTATTCTAAAGCAATTGCAAGAAAATCTAAGCTTGAAATATTTATGCTCTACCTACAAGGAACCAGAGAAATGGACTTAACAAAAAAAATCCCAAAAAACCAAACCCCCAAACCAAAATCAAAACTCCCTCAAACCCCCAAGTGGAAAGGGGGAATACGTGGAAATGAAATTATTATCAATATTCTTGGTTCCATGCAAATGACAAAAGTAACTTCAATCCTGTGAAGCAGAGATCTTCAGTATTGCTCAATAGTGTTTCACTCTTTACCATGCAAGTAGTATTTGCTTTCCTTCTGAATTAACTTAGAGAACTGATGCATTTTTTATTTAAAATGGAATGTATAGGTAAGTTGCCTGGAGCCTAGAACCCTGAGTTCCCAGGGGTGCATGGACCCTTTTTTCTTTTCAAGATTTTTTATCCATTTATCTGCATTTTTTTCCACTTTGTCACCTATCTCCCTATCTCCATCTCTGACTTATTTGCAACCCAGTTATTAAGACAGTATTTGAAGGATGAAACAGATGGATTTGAATTGTCTTCCAAATGTGAGGGATCTGGATGCAGTTCTACAATGCTTGGTTTGATAAAATGATCCATGCACTTTTAGGATGCCCAGCATTTAATTAAAAATACAACCCCACAATATGCTCAGTGAAATAGCTCTGCTGGTAAAAGATGTTCAGAAAACGCTGAAGGGGGACCTCTCAAGGCAGGTACCTCATACCTTTGGCAGCTGTTCTACTTGCTAAATTATTGGATAAAGGGTTTGGCCCTTCTCTGTCCAACTCTGCCTTTAAAGGAGGAGTGGCCTGGGGCTACTGTCAGGAGAGCGTTCTCACAGGAGCTCACAGGAAAGAGGCAGCCTGACGTTTTATGCCCAGAGCAATATGGATTTTAACAAATCATCTGTCTCAAGCATTTTTCTGCTAGCCATGGTTTCTGCTCCACACTGCCCTTAAGGAGCCTCCTGCTCAATATGATGACTTTTTAAAGTCTGTCTTAAGATTTCAGCACTCTTTGTCCACTGAGAAGACTGGACAGCTAAGTTAGAAATTCCTTTTTGAAGCCTTGATGCTTAAAATGTTAAGCATCACGTGGCTTTGCTTCGCAGTGCTTGAGACCTTCTGGGGAAGTTATTTGTTTTCACATGAGTTCCTCTCCACTTCTCTCCCTCCAAAGTGAAGAACTGCAAAAGCAGCACTATGCTTATCTGTCCAGGTGTTGAAAGGGGGTCTGCTACTAAGAGAATATACCAATTTCAAAGAACAACCAAATAAACCTTTGCAAATACAAAGGAATTTCAGATATACAAATACAACTGGGATGTGCTCAAATAGTACCAAAACAATATCGTCTTAACACAGATTTCAAACTTTTTGAATTTTGATTTTACTTAAAGGATTCTGGTTATATCAACCACGATAATCCCAGAGGCCTGGAGAAAGTTCAGTTGTCCCAATCTGCATTTATTACTAGATCTGATAAACACTTGATATTAACGCCTAAGTCAATTATCAATCATTTCAGGAAAAGATATTAAAATAAACTGAAATTAAGCATAAAACAACTTAATTTTTTTAATAAAGTAAAAAAAAACCAAAACAACAAAACCACCACCAAAAAATCCACCCCCAAAACAACAACAACCAAAACAACAACGACCAAACAACAATTAAAGAAGCCAGCAATGCAAAGTTAGAAACAATTTGGGAAAGCAAAAAGTCATGTTAACACTAAATTACCATCTTTCCATTCAGGTTGCTTCAAGGTATTTGATCTCCCAGGGCAGTGAGGAAACGCGAACATCATCACATGCAGTTGACACAGCACCACCAAAAACGCCAGCATGGCCGGGAACTGTCAGACAGAAACTAACATGAGCTAACAAAGAATGACAGCGCAATCTTCTGAAGTGTCAGCGATGAACCCTGAGTGAATCCTGTCAGTGAAGTCATCCAGCGCAAGCACCTACACGCACTCGAGGCTAGTGGGTCCCTTGAAGAAAGACACCGACCCGAACTGGTCCTGCCTGTCTCTTGCGGAGTTCTCGTTGTGTAACATCCGCACATGTCGCCGGGGCCGCTCTCGCCACCTCCTGCTCTCCTCTCCCGGCCAAGCAGAGCGGCAGCCCCGTTCGCTGGCGAACTGACAGGGAAAGAGCCCCCGCAGGGTGCCCCAGGTACGCTCTGAAACTGCGGAGCCTTTGCTGCCGGGGCAGGTAATAAAAGCTCCCCGACGGGAACAGGTACAAAGCCCGTTTTGTCAGGAGTGTGAAATAAATCCGTAACTCTGCACGGAGTCACCCGACACAGGTAAAAACACGATCACCGCCCGAGGCGGGGACGTGCGACAGCCACTCAGGGGCACAGCCGGGCGCTCCCGCAGGGCGCTCCCCCAGGGCTGCCCCGCTGCTGCCCGGGCCGGCCCGTGCCCAGGGCACAGCGCTCTGCCGCCCCCGCTGCCGCCCCCGCCCCGGCCCGGGCAGCTCCGGGGAGCAGGAGGAGGGCCCGGGGAGCGCCCGCGGCCGGCACGGCGGGGAGAAGGAGCACCTCATCCCGCTTCCCGGGGCTGCCTTACCTGTCCCGGCGGGACACGGGCGGAATGGCTCGCGGGGCAGCCTCTCCCGGGACTGTGCGGCGGGATCCGAGCGGAGCGGGTGCTGGGACAGCCTGTCCCGGGACTGTGCGGCGGGATCCGAGCGGAGCGGGTGCTGGGACAGCCTCTCCCGGGACTGTGCGGCAGCGGCAGCGCTTCCTGGAAGGGTGCGGCGTAGTCACGGGGCTGCACCCGGGCCGCCCCCGCCCGCGCTGCCCGAGCCCCGGCTGGGGCCGCCCTGGGGCGGGGGCAGAAACGCCCCTGGGAACTGGGGAAAGAGGGGTCGTGGGGAGCGCTGGGGCCGCCGGAGAGGCTGCCGGGGCGGCAGTGCTGGGGCTCTAGCTCGGGCACTGCGCTGGGCTTTTTTTCCAGACACCTGCCTGACCTCTCAGCCCCCGCCCGGACCCCGGTGCGGTGTAGGCAGCAGGTCCTTTCTCCTTCTGCAAACCCCTTTACTGTTAAACCTGACTTTTTGTGCCTTGGGTTAATCGCGGTGCCGAGAACCTGCTTTGGGTTTTGCTTCCCCGGAGGAAAGCGCAGGGTGTGCTGGTGGCAGGCTGCCGGCTGAGCAGAAGCCGGGGCAGGGTGTGCCTCCCCGGCCGGGCGAGGCAGCGACGGTGCTGCTCCACGGTTAACCAAGCACTTACCTAACAGAGAGATAGATAGCACTTACCTAACTATTAGAAAGCCTTGTCTCCACCAAGCTTTCTGAGCCAGCCAGCACGGCCGGGAAAGGACCAGCAGAAGTTTCAGACACGTAAAAACAATTTATTGTTTGGGGTTTTTTTGTTTTGGGTTTTTGGTTTGTTTGCATGTTTTACTCTTTTGGTTTTGTTTGTTTGTTTGTTTTTGGTCAGTGACGGTAAACATTAACCTTACAGGCTACAAAGTGGCAGAAGTGGTTCCCTGAAATGCATGAGGTTGATTTGCACCAACACATACCTACTCCAGGAGCTCCCATCACTCTCCTTCCCACCGCAGAAGAGCAGCCCTGCATGGAGGCCAGGCTGAGCACACGGATCTGGGGCTCTTTTGGCTTCTCCAAAGGACAAGAGAATTAAGTACTTCACATTTGCTGTAAGGATTTGTTTAATACTGCGTGCTGGGAACATTAACTATGTGAAAAATTTTGGGATAGGCTGGGTTGGGTTAAAAGCTGCACACCAAAGAAACTCTCAAGACACATGAGTGGAATGATTTTGCTACCAGGAAATCCAGGGACTGACAGTGATTTGTGTCTGTGCTTGCATGTCTCCAGTAGTGACTCTGGATTGTATTCTTTATTTAAGTGCTGGAGTGACTTGTATATACAAAAGCAGGAAAGAGTAGGATGAGGGGATATTGGATAACACTAGTGTAAGTGATCAGATATTCCCTGGAGAAAACCAGCAACTTTTGATGTGTGAAATAAGGAGAACTGTTTGGAGGAATGATGACTGTAGTTAAATATTTACTTTATGACATCAACTCACTGCAGTTAAGAGGTACTTGATGAATATGTAACTTACAAGCTGGGATGGCTCTAATGCTTTTTAGCTGGTGGCGATCTCAACAGAATATTCTGTATTTTGATTGTGTATGTGCTTATAACACAGTGGGGAACTAAGATAACAATACTTTAGAAGAAAACCTTATAGATTGTTTATTATCTAGCTAAGACTAAGGAGACAAGACTCCTTAGCTGCTACATGTTGGAAAACAAGAGAAACTACCATTACTTTGTAGAGGACCTAACAGCTTTCTCCCATGCCCCTCTACTCAACCCTCACCCTAAGTTCCTACCTGATTGTCACAGAGAGGGTGGTGTCAGCTGTGAAACAGCTGCTGACAGCTCCAGTGCAAGGGCAGGAATGTACAAGGACTCTGTGGTGCATTTAAGTGTAAGTAAAATACCTGCATGTCAATGTGGAACTTCTTATGTGTCGCAACAACAACTTTGTATGAGGAAACTCTGCTGTACAAGTAGCAGGTAATCTCCATTGTGTTGTGCCAGCATTGTGTAGGGAAAAAGAATTTTGGAATTGCTTATGTATGCCTTCTGGGGAGTGGATGTGAATCTATCCCCTGGCCCTGCCCATATCAGAGGAGAAGGCTCCAGGTGTGGACTGAGACTGATGGATCAGCCCCATCCAAACTCTCTGCTGGAACTCACCCCTGCTCTAAAGATGAGGAGCAATGCAATAGAACTCTGGTGGGAGAGGCCCTCAGAGCTTTAACACTCACCAGTGGTTACCCAAATGTTTCTGACTGTGCTGCTCGTAGAAAAAATTTGTGTCTTCTGTCTCTGTGTGCATGGGTGCTCGTGCAGGTGTGGAGGAGGTTTTTCAAAACCATGTGACACAAAACATAAACAGTATAGCTTATTTATTCCTGAGATGCAACAAGGAAATGTTAAGTTGTTATACATTGGGAAAACAGGACAGTGTAGTCTTTGCTTTGGAAAAGACTGTAACTTTCTCCTGTGTGTCCCTCTGAGCTCAGCCTGTGTTTCCAGCTCTGTGTTCTTGAGGACTGGCAGTGAAATCTCCACTCAGGGTGGCTATACAGGTAAATGGACGGGTGAAAACTTATTCTGTAGGTAGTGACTAGAAGTGTGCTTGAGTTCTGGTTTGTTATGCAGATCATAGAAAAGGTAAAGATAAGTAAAAAAGGGTGCAGCAAGTGCTCAGGATAAATAGAATATTTCCCATGTATATGCAGTTTTTAGCATGGCAGAGCAGTAAGTACCTTTTGCACATAACTTTCCTACTTGTGAAGTATTTTTTCAGGTAAAACAGCTTTGATTAGCAAGCTGTGTGATGAAGATGCTCAGACAGGTGGAACCATCCATTAAGACGTTACTTTATCAACCTTTTCAGATAAATATCAGCATACAGTACAGTAGATACATAATTAAAAATACTCTGAGAGGTGCAAAATGGGAAATTAATTTATATCACTTGCTTTTAACATTGGGTGAATACATAATTCATATTTCTAAGAATATCTCTAAATTATTGACCATACTAGCTAGTACACTTATTTACCTGTATTTTAGAGCTTCACTTGTTGCCGTGATGTTTGGTAAAATATTGTTGGAGAAATTAAATATGGTGCTGTTGAATTGAACCAGAACTGTGTATGCCCTCACAAAAGGAAGATGATACCAATCTGAGATGTTCATGCAGTGATTTTTTGATTTTGAATATACTGATTATTTTGCTGCAAATAAATAGTGGTGTATTCATTTTTACTATTTGAATATTCATTTCAGTATAGTAAAGAATAATGCTTTACGGATTTTTGATTTGGAGGACTTTGGATCAGGAATGCATCTAATTCCTTGTAAGCTGTATCCCATTCAGATCAGATTGAGGATTTTCTTTTGACTGTTGGATACAGAGTTACGAAAAGTATGAAAAAAACCCTCTACCTCACCCCAATATGCAAATATATCCTACCATAATTCAAGCAATAAATTTCTCACTTTTCAGTTTCTCATGAAGTATTTATCAATTGATCTGATAATGAAATGACATAAATGTGTAATTGAGAATGACCCCTCTCATCAAGGATATTTGGAGCTGTGTATATCTGGTCTGTTCTTTGCAATGGTTTATTTGATATCCTGAATCATACGGTATAGATTTGTCCTTTATACAAAACTATTTGAAGTTCTTATGTTTGTTGACTAAATTTCTGACCAGGTAGCTTGATTTAGGAGTAAGGTTTTTTTACTAGAGGTAATTGAATGCAATAGATTTTAATTATTGGTTTTGTACAGTTAACATCAAAGGGCTTTGATTGTCATATTCAGCAATAAACATGTCAACAAGGAAGTCAACCATATCAGTATCTTGGAGAAACCTAGTATCCCATTCCACACAGTACACACAGGAGGGAAGGGGTTTTCTAGACGAGGCTGTATTTGAAAATGACAGTTTCTTTTTTGGTACTCCCTGGTGTCCCTTACACCTTCCTGTAGAAATGCCTGGTTTTTCAGTTATATTGGTTGGTCTGATAAGAGACATAATAAATTATATTATGTTGGCTGACAAACATATCATCAAGTAAATCTTTACTTGGAATCGACATGACTATTTTAATGATGTTATAGTAGTATTTTAAATATGCCTCAATTTCAGATACACACAGCACTTCATTTTTAGCTAAGGCTATTGCTTTATCCCCACAAGACAGGGTGCAGTCTTTTAAGTGTTCATCATGAGATTCTTTACAATTAAAAATTTGAATTTAGCTGGTTAACTTCTGCTGAAGTTGTTACTTTTCTCCTTCAGAAGACTGTTAATGATTTTTCCAATTGAAAAAAAATATTCTGGCACAAATATCCTGTGGCAGTGTAGGGGGAAAAGCAAGAAACATTAAAAAATTAGGAGTTTAGTAGCAAAATAACTAGGATTTTAGAGACAGGTTGAAAGATCCATGCCAGTTGTTAAGTTTCAGAAAGAGACATGATTTTTCAAAAATATTTTAAGACAGCCTACCCAAAATTTAAATATTTGGTTATTAACCACTAGGGTGTGAGATAATTTGTATTGGTCAGAAATAATCATAGGCACTTGTAATAATACATAAATAACAGAAGTAATTATACATGCAATTAATAAAGTTTGCTACTGTCATAATAATCTAACCTTCATGGGAAAGTTATTCAACTAAAAATGCTTACAGAGGGTCAGTAAAAACCTTGCAGGGCTTGGCTTCTCATAGAGATGCCTTTATGTTTATTTGAAAGGATATAGAAATGTCACCAGTGCTGAAGGGGACACTAACGCCCACTCTGATTTCAGTAATGGGCCCAGGCCTGTCAGCTCCCACTGCAGGCACTGAGAATGCTGCTCATCTAATGGGATTAAAATCCTTCATTGTCAGTTGCTCAAATTTTTTTTAGATGCAGCAAGTTTAGTCAGACCAAACTTTTTTGCCATGGGAAAGACTATTAGGTTGTGAGACTTCTACATACATGTCCTGATGTGAGCATTCCACAAAATGGTTTCTGGGAAACTGTCAGCATAAGTTGGTTCACTTGAAACTATGTGCTCACAAATATACACAGGGTGAAAAAAAAATCACGTCAAAACCTTCTAGCAGCATGATGAAAATCTGCTTCTGGCTCTTCTTGGTACAGTTCTGTTGTGTTTTGGTGAGCTACTTTTTGATTTTGAATTTTGAAACGAGCCTGTTTAGGTTTGGTATTTAAGGCCACTGGGCATGAACAAAAGCTCTTGGCCTCAAGGGGTGGGGCAGTCTCATTGGTGAGGGAGGATGCAAAGGAGCTGGAGCCAGGCTCTCTGCAGTGGTACCCAGTGACAGGACCGAGGCAACTGGTACAAACTGAAACATAGGAGGTTCCTTCTGAACGTAAGGAAGCTTTTTTTGCTGAGGAGGTGACTGGGCACTGGCACAGGTTTCCCAGAGAGGCTGTGGAGTCTCTGTTCATGGAGGTATCAAAGCTGGCAGTAGTGTCCCCGCCTGGGGGTGGGATGGTGGACTGACTCAATGACTGACCTCCTCCCAGCCTCAGCCATCCTCTGATTCTGTGATACTGTCTCCTAGCAGAGCCCAAGCCCTGATGTTTCCACTTTATCTCAACTTTCTGAGGTCTGGGGTTTCTATTTAGCTATTTCTGTTGCATTCCCTCATTTGCCTCAGTAACCCATTTCTCCGTAGATCTGAGATCTTGGACTTAACCAATTGCCTTTCCTGGCTCGCACTAGAGGGAGCTCTGTGGTGGCCTCTCAGCTTTGTCCTGCAATTCTGTCGTTTACAATTCGTAAGGTTCCTGCTGAGGATCTGTTATCAAAGCAGAGAAGACAAAGCTGTGTCTTGGAAGGGTTTCATTTTCTAACAAAATCGAGCTTGTGAGTTGTTCGTAGGTGAAGTTGTGTAGCAGCAGACTGACAGCTTTGGCTGTTTTAATCCTGCTCAGCTGCAGCAACGATGCAGCTTCTGATGTGCGCTAATGCAAAAGATATTGATGTTTCTATTATGCTTGGCACTCATTTTGGTAGCTGTGGAGATACACTTGTAAACTTTGTGTTTGTTGCTGTGATACAGGCGGTTTCTATTTGCTATGTATTTGGTTGATCCACAAGGAACTTGTTTGTGGTTGTGGGAAAGTTGCTTGAAGACTAAAGGTGAGAAAGGGATTTTTAAGTTTTCTTTAGACATGTAATCTTAAAAATTCAACTTATTTGCAGTGGTGAGTAGAAGACAACTTTAACTGAGAGAGGTGCTATTATCTAAGCAGATGCAATAGTTATTAGGGTTGATAATAGATCACATTTTTACTAGTTTTCATGTTTTAACCTGTATTTTTTTCATGCATATTGAGCTGTTCTTTTTATATTGATTTATATTGATTACAGTTTCTGGAAAATGGCCAAGGACATTGCACCCATATAAAGAGCAAAGTGAATATATTACTGGTTTTGAAGAAGCAATCAAATGAAAGTTTTGGTGGTTTAAGTCCAAATGAGAGAACGCCACATGTGTGACGCAAAGCCAACACTGCTCTTTTGAGGATGCAGTCATTCTTTGCTGTGGTGTAAAAGCTGGTTCTAAAAACACTCGTTGACTAGAAAGCAATTTTTCTGAAAAATGTTATTAGGATCAGTGGTGACAACCTGCCTAAGTAGTCTCTCTGCCTAAGAAAATATGCAGAAAATTTAGTTAAGCAGTCTCCCTACAAAGAGTGTTCCAGCAAGGAGTAGTGGTACAACATCTGTCTCTTTTTGCTGTATGGATCTCCCATTGTTTCCAGCAGAATAGTTTTAGTGACAGCATCTCAGGTGTGTATACAATTCTTGACATTTCTATCAAAGGCAAGGTATTTCACAGTGTATGGCAAACTCCAATGCTTAGTGAGCATTCCGTCTTGGGAACATAATCTCTATTACTCTGGGCAGGTAAGCTAGCAATTGATTGACTTGTGCTTTAGGAGAGTCTCATGTTGTCACATTCACTCAAAGCCATTGGTGTGTATTGGAAAAGGTTACTGAGCCCTGGCTCAAGATGGCTTGAAGATGCTTTCTATAAAGTTCTTTATTTCCTTTATTTCTTATAAAAAAGGATTTTATCTGGAGATTGCAGAGTTGGATATGAAAAGTCTTCTGGAGTTTCCTTGCTTCTGGATCTTGGGGAGCAATTTTTTTTTAATTTCAAAAGATGTCTTGGGAGAAGGGACTTAGTGTAATGGGTTTTACTGGGTCTGTAACAGAAGGAGTTTGTGCAACATGGAGGATTGCAGGACCTTCAACAGCCTCCTCCATAAATGCATGAAACAATTAAAGCAGCAATAAACAATTGGAAGAGGCTCAAATCTTTCACACTGGAAGGGGCTTTGATGACAGAAGGGGCCATTTTAATTGTGGTGTGGATCACAGATTTTCTTCTCTAAGAAACAGGGGTTTTGGTGATGCTTTCTTTCATTATTTCACCATTGACTCATTTCCTCAGGTAGTTGAGATCTTGTCTGCTACTTAATTTTTATCCAGACTTCCTTTTGTTCTGCTTCTTTATGGTCCTCTAAAGAGGAGATGGAGTTGAAACTTCTTTTGACATCTCTATGCATTAATATTGAATTATTTTTCAGGAAAAAGATGAATCTTATTTTGTCTTTGTAAATTATGATTAATATATTAATGAAGACGCTCTATGGACTCACTCAAATTTTTTCTTAACAAGCTAATGATCAAGCAGCAAATGATATAAACAAGTGAATAACTTGTTCTGCCTCTTTTTCTCAGGTGCATTTTGCAACTTTATGATTGGCATTCTGGTGGAATGGGTTAACCAAGTGGGTTGAATCACGGTGTGGGAATGTTTTTAAGACAGTCTTGCTTTTGTTCAACTTAAATCTTGCGTATTTAATCCCTATACTCTTTGTGTCCATAATTAAGGTGTTGTTTGTTTTACTAAACAAACAAGAGCTTCCAATGAACTTCTAGCAAGGAGATCAACTGAATTTGCCCCCATTGTTTAATGACTTACTGTATCCTACTTTTTCTTCTCTTACCATGAGTTTGGGTTTATAGTAACTGCAGTGCAATTTTCGAAATAAAGGTCTTCTGATTTATTTCTTAGATTTTTCTCTAGAGAAAAGAATAATACAGTAAGTCATGTGAAAGATGATAGAAATTGAAAAGTTGTCCATTTGAGTTTAAAAAAAAGAAATTTAAATTATATGCCTCTCTATTTGTATGGTTTGGGGAATCTTTATTTATTTGTGTAGGGAGACAGAGGCCCCATGAAATAGGATGGACTTCTAATTGCCGTTGAACAAGGGATGAAAAATTCTGTCTCTGTTTAATGCATTTGAGGCACACAAGGAAAATTAAATTGTAGGATTCTGTTATGAATTTTCTTACTCTTTTGAGCCTTTAGGCCAAGAGTGCATGAAGGATGTGATGGTTTTAAACGACTGGCAAATTTGACTTAACAAGCTCTTGGATTCTGCTGTGGTGGAATCACTATTGCCGTCAGTAGTTTTTTATTTTTCCAGTGCTGCAGTGTCCAAGTTCTCTAGAAATATGCTTATGATTTACTTTTTTGTGTAAGAAAGATGTTACAAAAATGATTATACCAGTCATGCAAGGGAAGGCTAAATAAAAATACTACTGGCATAAGGTCACTTGCAGGTGGCTGACTTTGCATAAAAGAGTACTGAAGAATCTAAATAAAATAATATCATGATGCCATGGTGTGAGTACACCACATGAAATACATTTATAATACAGATATAAAAACTGTGGAGGCATAGGAAGTAAAGTGATCAACTTTTGGATGTTCTGTAAATTCCTTCAAGAACCAATACACACAAGAAAATACCTAGGCACTTCAAGGCACTTTGCCTCACCTTCAAGCTAGGTGGGTGATGCTTTTAAAAACTGTGGTTTCTTGTAAGAGCAATCAAAAACCATTTTTTTATGCATATATCTATATGTATGAAAGCACAGACACCGAAGTGCTCAATGAAACCTGCAAGAATATAGGTACAAAAATAATACAGAGTAGGAAGCAAGGAAGATTAAACAATATGCTATTTAATGCTGCTAAAATGACTCTATAAAGACTCTTTTTGGATGCTTTGTTTTCTATAAACATCTTTATTACATTGGGTGATTTGTTTTTTCAGGGTTTTTTATAACACCACAGAATGAAACAAAAAAAATAACCAGGTGCTACCAAACTGCTATGAAAACATCTGTTTAGGATTAATTTAGAGAATTCTTTCAACCAAAAAGTATGTGTATATATTTATCACTTTAATAAAGATATATTCAATTAATTTTGAAAACCAGAGTAGAAAATTAATTTCCCTCCCACAGCCTTAATGAAGAAATAAAGAAACTAATTTCCCATTGCTGTTAGAGGGGTAATCCACTCCTTCACATATTAAGGAATTAATGTAACGCATCCAGTCAGCCAAAGAGTCTCGGATTCTTCCCCTCCCCCTAATCTCTTACACCAGCTTATTTTGTGCCACACAATTATGAAAAACAAAATTGGAAGATACTTAAGTCTTTTTAAGTCTTTCAGATTTCATTACGTGCTAATTTTAGAGCTGTTGCTACTTCCAGTAATATCATCTGCTGAATTTGATGGTGTTTGCTAGTTTTGTTTTTCTTTTAAGAAAAAAAGAAGAAATTTTATGTTTATAGTAACACTATCAATGTTATTATTATTATTATCCCACACTTGTTTTTAAAAAATGCCAGAAAAATGTTAAGGAAGAATTGTGATGGACTTTATATGCCTTTGTAGCATTTGTGTGGTTTTATGTGATCAAAAAGTCATCCTTTTTATTTGAGCTAAATACAGAAGAAATATATTTTCTTATGTTTATTTAGTTTTTTAAAAATCTGATACATTTTCTAATTCTAGGAATGTGTGTGAGCAGAGTTTTATAATTGGAAAGCAGGTCAACATGTTATTTTAAGGTATTGAATGTGGGTAGTTGAGAGATGTTCAGAATTACATTCTTAAGAGAGACTTTTTGACCCACATAAGCAGCTTTATTTCTTTATTTATTAAATGACACTTCCTGCACAACAGAGGCACCAGCTGAGAGTGTGAGTGCAGTTTATGCCCTTAATGTGAGAAAACCATGAGATTATGTAAATGTTCCTTTAAGGAGGCAGTTTACATTAAAAAAGCCTTGTTTTGAAACTCGTCCATTGTAGCAGACGTTTTGGGGGGGTTAATCTTTTTTGGTGGTGAGTAGTGCTCCATGAAGCAGCTCATTGTGGACATAGCTTGTGAATAGAGTCATTGATAGCAGAAAGCTACAGGGTAAGTATACATTTAATTGATTTCTTGATCAGGAATGCTTCTGCAACAAGCAGAGCAATGGAGCTTTATTACCCATCACTAGCTTGGATGGTTGGTGTGAATGTGGCATAATTCAGAAAATGGGAGATGTCCAGAGCAAGAAGCATTGAAAATACAGCCGCTCTAAGGACATCTAACACATGAAGGTTTTTGGAAAGAGCTGAGACTATAGAAGCTGAAAGGATTTATAAATCGAAGATAGGAGTCCATAAACATTTTTTTTGGTGTGCAGGGATGATGGAAAGAAATTAACTTCTTCCCTTTGTGTCCCTTTTCCCACACCTTGGTTTGAGCAAAAGTAACAAAAACAGTGTAGGAAGCCCTACAGACCCATTTAACATGGGGGGAAGAGATTAACCTCTCCATGAAAAGAGTATTTTCTTCTGTGTTTCTTCCAGACCACATGTATCACAATGTCTCAGTAGTTATCTTTTATCATCCGTAGGAACCGTAGATTCCAACAGGAGAGGAGCAAGGTGTCTTTCAGGACTGTATTCCAGATTTTTCTCGGTTATCATTTTGATATTTGTAGGCAGCTGTATTAATTATTTTCAAAAATTAATCCCAGTGATTAGTTCTTTTATTATTTCTGGTAGATCTCATTCACAGTATTTCAATTTGAAGGTGTTTCAGTATTTTCTTCTATAGATATACTTCTTATAAACTCATTTTACTTAGCCAGACACCATCACAAAAAGCCTGATGCTGAATTAAGAAGCAACAGTCTAAATGCAATAGTTAATAATTTGGAAGAACATAGCAAATATGTTTGGGGACAAGTGTTCTGTTGAGGTTGTGAGAGCTTGACACCAAAAAGGTGAAAGGCTGAAGAACAGTCCACTTCCTGTAGTCCATCTGTAATGGAATTTTCCTTCCAGATGCCTGGTCTGATCATATTAAAGAGATACAGAGAAATAATTATGAATGGAACAATAAAATGGAGTCTTGTAAATGCAAGCCAAATAGGAGGACTGTTCCCATTTTCTCACTTGGACATCTTCACCGTCTCTAAATTACTTGTATAACACATTAAGGCAAGCTCAGCATTAAATACCATCTCAGTACGGGGTTGTTTTTTAGTTATATGGGAAACTCCTCTGAAAGCATAGCTTCAAGAATGTGGAAATATTAATATATAAAGTTTGGAAGTGCATCTGGTTTTTACTAATTTTTAATCCTAAGAGTTTATTAACATTTTCCTTTCACACTGAACTTGTCAGATCAGTAAGGATGTCATCTTATCAGAAGAGCAGTTGAGACTGAGTTGAATATAATCCCTGAATCATCATAGCCATATAACTAAAACTGGTGATGGACCAACCCCATTCTGTGCAGCACTGACATTGCCACTGAAGTTTCAGACAGAAAGTTCCTCCTTAAACTGTTGTTAGTGCTAATATGTCTTTAAAAATAAACAGATTTTTTCTCTTGCCACAGAGCACAAATATTCAAATTGTTGCAAATTGGTTTACTATGTACTAGAACTATCTTTGTGCAAATACTCCTGGTTAGTGATCATATTAATAGAACTTAAAAAATACCAATTGCATTTTCTGTAAGAATTTTTGGTTCCATTCTCTAATTTTAAAATAACTTAAAGTAAAAATACAAAGTTAAAGTTTTCTTTGGCATACTATGTCCAAATTACCCCAGAGGTACAAGCATAAGTTTGTACATAAGGAACTTTAAAGCAAACAAACAAGCAAACTCAACCAATGCAACATAAACCGATAAAACTCCAAATGTTACTTCCTAAAAATAGGATTTGATGGATTCCAAAATTGCTAAATACATGTCACATTACTGTTGTATGAAATATCTCAAATTAACAATGATACTGTCAATTTTAAGTATAAATTAATTGAATTTGGGTTAAATTTAGCAATAACATCTACTGAGAAAGAAAAGGCATTTATTGAAACACAGCATTTGGTCGGTGTGTTCCACTATCTAGTATCAAGTATACATTGTGGTGAAAAAATTGGCACATGATCTAAAGCATGTATTACAATAAAGACGGATGCAGATTTGAGATGACATCTGAAGATTTTAAAATGAACTTGTTTTTTCCTCAAAAAGGGATTTTTTTTCTTTTTAAGTATACATTTGCATGGTTAAAACTCAGAATTCCTGGTGGAAACCATTAGAGGGATGAAGGTTTGCTTGGTATGCTAATCTACTTAGACTGCCAAGCGTATTTTGAAGATTGGAGTGCTGTGCTGAGTCACAAACATCACGATTTCCAGCAGCTGCTGGAGCCAATATGCACTAATCTGTTTTCATTTGCCTGTAGACTTCAGCCCGAGGGTCAGCCCTCTGCTCTGGTCGTTTCTCAGCTTCCAGCTGTGGCCTTGGCAGGAAGAAGCCTCGTGTTACTGGTGACAGTCCAAATTATGTCCCTGTCTAGGAGATCCAGATCACCTATTTAAAGACTTCTGCAGAGGAATGCTTTCTGACTTGTACTTCGGAAAATATTAGATTTGCAGGTATCATTGTTTCAAATTAGTATTTTAGGTTTTGCCAAGTAAATAACAGGATTTCAGGGGGAAAAAAGGCAACTCATTCCACAGCGACTGTATTATCTTTCCATAAAGTGTGCTTTATGAGTAATATGAAATATGCATAAGTATTTGCTGTGGATTTTACTGAAAGACACTGACAACATACAGCTCATGGAAGTGATGCTTTCGTGGAAGTTTGTGCTGCTGCTGAAGACAATAATCCAGGTAAAATGCAAAAAATCTTGGGTAAAAAATATACAACCTTTTTGTACATTTATATTTTAATTTTAGCACAGAGAGGAAAATAACTAAAAAGGTTTCCTATACTGCCTTCAAATTTGTGGGGTTTTTTTTTCTCTAGGATATGTATTTCTGCAAGTCAGTTCTATTCTGTATTGTCCAGGAATTGAAATAGTTGCTGGAAACCTATTTATTTCTCATGTTCTTCATCCTGTTTACTTTTGCCTCTTTCAAGTTTGATCAAGCAAAATTAATGGATCCTAACAGCCAGTTATTAGATGACTTCACCTCGCTTTTCACAGTAAATATAAACCCTTGATAAATAAGTTCCTGCATACCTTTTCATTATAGCACTCATTTTCACTTTGTACTTCTTCTCTTATGCCTTGCCTGACTTGTATGACTTTGTATCCCCTTTCTTCCTCCTATGTCTAGGCCTTCTTCCATGCAGCATTTTTTTATTAATGATACGTTGATAATTATAATAATGAATGTAAAGTTTGGCAGAGAACTACTCAGTTGGTAAAGTCATAAACTGTCACTATGGTTACTACACAAGTAACAACTAACAGCACACAATTTTGACACTGTTTGGAATGAAACTTTAAAATGTTGTGGTGTTTCACCATATAGTGCTATTTTAAAAACTGCTGGATAGAATACTTTCAATTTTAATTCTCTTAGCGTTTTCCATGAATGTTGCAAAGCAGAGTTCAACAAACCATTCTGTAATATCTGATCTTTAAATAATCCAATTTTATTTAACATGCTATGCTTGTGTCATCTGGCTCTTTTTATCTTGAAATCAGTAGGAGAGCAGGATTAAGTTCTCTACATAAGATACATGAGATTCCGCTGCTGAAGGTCCAACTAGGTATTTGTGTAAATAAAAGGTTAATTTAATTGAAATTCACTGGCAGATCTTCCTGAACAGATCATATATTGCAGTTGTGTATTCCCACGAGGCATCCAGGAATTCTCAAAGCAGCCAAGACCTATGGGGAAGATAGATTCTCAACCAACTCACTGCTCCCTAGATGGAGCCTTGTGTATGTTACCTGAGGATTTTTGTTCTGATAAATCTGTAGAGTTCCATTTGTGATACAGAAACCCCAGGATTCCGAGGTATGAGCATGACTGCTGTTGCCTGCTGAGTTTAATGAGGACTAAATTGATCATGTATTGGAAAGGAGATCCACCAATACATAGGGACAGAGACCATCCCAGAGGATTGGTGTCACTTGAGGTTTCTGGCATTACTGGAATAAGCCTTCCTGAGAATATTCCTTTGGGATTCTGTGCTGAGGATGCTGCCTAGCCAAGAAAACACAGTTTTTGATGACAAATTATTTGGACGGAGTAAGAGCACAGTTCTGAGCATCATCATCATTCTGCTTATTGTTTTAATAATGTTCTTTCAGGTAACCCATTAAAAATATATCTTTTTTTAACTTGAGTGCTTTGGAAATGTTGATTTTGTTATGAAGCATTTTCTTTACCACATGTGTTCCAGCAAAGTTGGGCTGTGTACAGTCCAAAACTCAAATCACCTTCTCTTTAGTGTTGTGTGCATTTTAACCAGTCATAAAATTGAACAGTATTGTCATCATTTAAACAAACTCAAATAGAAAAATCTAATTTATGTCAAAAACCCCTGAAATCCAATCAAAACAAACCCAAACAGTAAAACAACAAATGTCTGGGGAAAAATAATACACACTTGGGGCAAAATACTCATCCACTCACAACTGTGTAGTGGGACATGTGAGATGAGAAAAACCAGTGTCTGGTAAGTCTTGAAAAACAAATTGTCTTCTGGGCTCCGTACACTTAAAACGAATTTACACGGTGTCACCAGAGGGCAGAGTGGAGGATTTGGGGTGTATTAACTGCATTCCCGTACTTCGACACTTTGTGAGCGTGCCCAGCCCAGAGCCCTCACGGTGCCCGTCCCGCCGCTGCGCTCCCTCGGGCCACCAGGGCGTCAGGGCGGCCGCCCTCGGGCCTGGGAAGGGGGCGGGGGCTTGGAAACACGGCTCTTTCCAGGGAGATTTGCGCTTCGACGGGGCAGGGTGAGGCCTCCTGCTCTAATTGTCCCGGGACAAGGTGAAATCCGCTGTGTTACAGACATGGGCTGCCTCTGCCCGTGCCCCGCCGCACCCTGAGGGGAGCGGGGCCCGCTGCCGGGGAGGTTCGCGCTGCAGCCGCGGCTGCTCCCCGGCGTGCGGGGCAAGGGCTCGGCGCTGGTCCCGCTGGAGAACACCCTGCCTCTGCACCGGTGGAACTGGGAAAAACAAGGTGTGCGTAGTTTTATTTGTCTTTTTCTGAAAAAAGCCATTTTCCGGCTGGGCCTGGGCGGCCGCAGTACTCTTAACATCTTGGGCCTGCCCCGAAGCGAGCAGTGTCTTTCCTTGTTTTTAATATGTTGGGCTGATTATCTTGCTTTTCATATGGATTGTTTATGCAATGCCCCGTCCAGAGTCTGGA
Organism: Edolisoma coerulescens; assembly: GCA_013397115.1. Lineage (NCBI taxonomy): Eukaryota > Metazoa > Chordata > Aves > Passeriformes > Campephagidae > Edolisoma > Edolisoma coerulescens. The sequence continues at coordinate 609,065 of VWZW01008817.1, read as the reverse complement.
AATACTAATTTAATTTAGCCGGGCTGGGCATACAAACAGTTTTGTTCTGCCGCAGGTCCGTGAGGAAAATATGTGAAAAACCCGGACATCTCCTCTGTTGGTGCTGTGGCAATACATATTTTATGTAAAAAAAACCCCCCAAGCAAAATGTGTGGACAATGGTAGAGTGCTTTGAGCTGCAAAATTAGGAAAGTTTAAATTTGTCATTCACTTAGGAATTAGAACAAGTACATAAGACAATCCACATTCACTGAGGATTTCTAGTAAGATCTCATTCATATCTCTCATGCTCATGGTGAAGGCTAACGTGAAAAAGAGCTTTAAAAGTACCATGTTCAGTATATTTGCGTAGTCTTTAAAGTGCTGCTGTTTTTTGGTTTCTTATGCCTTTTGCATTCAAGTTTTTATCATAATGTAATGTAATTATGGTCTTCTAAGGCATCTTTACAGAAAGCTCAGGCATCCTGCCTTCTGTCCTGCAAAAATCCCGTACCTGTTGCTTGTGTGCCAGGCTGGGTACCCAAAGAGGGAGGAGAACTCCTGCCTGCTCTCTGCAGTCTCTGCTGTTCTGGGATTTTGGGGATTCTGTGGCATGGAGAGGAGACATAAAATGTTGTGTTCTGGTGCAAGGCTGCTCCTTGCCTTCTCCTGCCATTCCTGGCCTCCTGTGGGAGCTGTTCCAAACCTGGTGCTGCAGAGACATCCTTACTCTAACCTAGAGTGAGATGCAGATATAAAGAATTAGGTAATTTTTCCTATGATGAGAGTTGATTTTTTTATCACTAATACTTACATTATATGATGCTCAGGCAGCAAAGAAACAATTTTCATATATTATGGCCCACCGAGATGATAATGTAATTCCTTTTGAAGCTTTACCATAGGGATACCAAATATTTAATAGCAATGTTAGTATAATTTGTGTTGAGGAATGGTTAGTGGAGGAAAAAATAATACTTGTCAGGCACATTTAAAGGAAGAGAGAGGATAAGAAAAGGAAACAAACCAGCCTTCAGGGAAATCAGCTCTTTCTGAATATAAAATAGATAGTTCCAAAGTGTTGGAAAGAGTTTAAACATCAGTAGTGCCTGAACTTGCTGATACAGCATAAATCTGTTTAATGTTCATATTACATTATTTTGGACTGATCCCCTACTTGGTGGTACTGAGTCTAATTATTTCATTGTTTGCGCTTGGTATAGGTATTTCACAACTATAACTATAACAAGTAACAGCTACCACACGGGAATTCTTCCTGAACACATCCACCCTTCTTGCAGTGAGTGACACATTCCAAATGAGCACTGGGAGCTGCAGTTGTGCTCGCCTTGTGCTGGCAGGGCACTGCTGCTGGACAGGGAATTCAGATGGAGCTCTCGGGGCTTCTGGTGACTTAGTCTTGCACTAAGCTTTTTTGGAAAGCAGTTTGATTTTTATTCCATGGCTGTAGCTGTCACTGCAGTGCCTCCAGGGCAGCACAGTTCAGTTGGTTGTCGACTAGGTGGCAGCATGGTGTTTGAAAAGGACACAAACTGCTTTTTGCTTGGCTAAAACACCTCTAGTTTTATTCTGCGCCTGTAAAATTTCAGTAAACCTGACTTCTGTTAATCCCTTCAACACGTAGTATCTCTATACTAGTAGCTAAAAGGATGCTGACTAAATATTGAAAAATGTTAGGATTGAAAAGCTAGGGAGGAGAATTTAATCCCACATGAAAACATGTTGTAAGCAGAAAACAGTTTTACAGTCTTAATCAGAGTGTCGCTGTTTATGGTTTCCTCTTTTAATTTGAGCTGAAATGAGTTAAGATATCTTTTTCTAGTTTATTAGTAATATTTTACTTGTCATTGAAGAGATCTTCAGTTATTATTTATGGTTTTACCATAGCATTGTCTTATAAAAGGCAAATACAGTATAATATGTAATTAGTTTTGATTAAGGGAAGCAAGGATCCTGATAATTTATATCTGTGTTAGTCCTACTAACCAATTTATATGATACAAAATTTTTAAATCACCCATTTTTGGAACATACTGGCTAGCTTGTGTAAGATTATATGTTTTCATCAAAAGAATTCATGTTATTGAAAGCAACCTCTTGTAGTGGGGGGAAAAAATGCAGATCCCAAGCAATGCAGTACTGGGGCAAGCAGCTCCAGTCTTTTAAATTTCATCCAGAATTCAACAGGTGGCTAATACAGACTTTGGCGTAACTGACAATATTCTTTAAAGCTTCACCCTTCAAGTTACATTTGCTGTAGCTCTGTATTTGATGGGAGTAATCTTTACTGCATTATGATCTCAAAAGCTGTTTTGGAGCACTGCAATAATTGCTTGAAACCCCTATTATCACATCAACATGAAGTATTGCAGATTGAATAAAAAAAGGCACTCAGAGGGACTTTCCCATATGCTTTCTGGGTCATCAGTTTGGTCTTCTCAGGAATGTGTTGTTCAGCTTTCCTTTTTCTTTTTAGTTTTTTTTTTATTCATATGTTGAAACAGAACTGGAAATGTGGAGAAAAAAAATGAGAAAAAGAAGAAAAAAATCCATTTAAAATCGTGTAGGAAATTGGGAAAAGCAAAACAACCTACCAAGACTTATTGCTTCTTGACAAAGAAAACCTGAGGGTTCTAGCAGCTGAGGGTTCTTTATTGAATGCTTTTTCCACAATTCTATTAAAATCTGAAACTTTGGAAAGCATTATGTCATCAAGCAGATTGTTTCAGATTTCTGCTATCTAATGATGGTTTTGTCAGCAAAGACTCTAAAGCAGGCTTTTAAGGACAATTATTTTGCTCTCTTATAAGTCTAATGTTGGTCTCCCACCCTGAAAGGACAGGATGCTTTCCTAGGCTTTGAGAAAGGTAACTTTGGAACAAGTGTACAGCTTCCACACAGAAAATCTTTACACTTATCTAAAAGTTAAAAAAATGCCATTGATTTTAGGCCAGAAACTGCTGCTACCAGAGATAAGGACAGTTTGATGTGACTAGGACTGCTTTATCTTTAGAAAACAAGAAACACTAGCAGGTTCACAAATCTTTTCCTTGGGTAAGCTGTGCTGAATTGTAGGATATCTATTATATGGAGTAAATCTGTTCTTTTAAGTCTTCAGCTGCTAGAGTGGCAAGAGAACATCATTTTTGCTTTCTTCACTAACAAGCTTTGTATTTTATACTCTGTTTCAGAATTTCTGTCATGAGGCCTCTGGATGATTCTGTCCTGTGTTGTTAAGGTAAGCTAACAAAAATATAAACTCAAAATATAGGAAAGAACATGGAAAAGGGTGGATACTTATTGAGAGAGCAGGTGCAGCGAAGTATTAATCCACCAGTAAAAGGTTGGAGAATGTTCTCCAGAAAAGCCCTGAAGAAACAGTCTCGTTCCAGCAGTCTCCAAAGGTTTATTGCCCAAACACAAATTGCACAGTGGTGGTAATGTTGTACTTGAATCTTACAGGATAAAAAGCAACACACAATCCACATTTTGTGCTTTGGACAGATTTAAAAATCCCAAAGTTGCAAGGTCAAGGAAGAAAATTACCATTCACTTTAATTCAGTAGAAAAGAGTTGTAACTGGATTTTTGTTTGTTGTTGATAAGACAGTGAGGTAGAAGGACTTTTTACATGGCCTGAGACAGGTGTTCTTACATTGTGTGTGGTTATATAATGTATGAATAAAACAAGACTCTATGGCACTTTAGTATAAAACTATTTATAATAAAATTGGTATAAAGCAGTCCTCTAAAAGAAGAACTTTGCATTGACAATGCTACCTGATTTACTGTAAAATTTTAAAAAATCATATAATCTTCTGCATTCAAAAACCACAAGTCTGCTTCATCCCTCCTTCAAATGCTTTTTGATTTTATATGATCTGGCTACAAAAATACAAATGTTTTTGTTGTCTTCTGGTTTTGAGTCTTTAAAAAGAGTCCACATCTTGATGTTCTACTTTAGGAAGAACATAATTGTTTGTAAATGAACACCACAACACTGGTGCATTGATCTTAGCTTTTAGAACAAATTGTCTTGTAAGACTGGCAATCATTTTTGAAAACTGAAAAGTTTGGGGATTTTTTGAAAAGTTATTAACTTCTAAAGTTCTTGAGAACTGTGAAGAAAGTTTTTCTTTTTTGTCTTGTATAATGCTGTAATGATTTGTAGATCATCATAATTGCAAACGAGTAAATACAGTGATACTTTTAATAAAACCGTAGAAGAGCATCTCTAAAATATAAATTGCATGGCGGATCCCCTTTTAGGAAGGAAGAATTTTTGTTAAATAGCCCACTGTTGCATACAGAGACATAATTTCTGGAAGCTAGAGGTATCACTGCTTTTCCCAGAACCTGCATTCTTGTGAAGGTTTAGATTGTTTGCTTTCATTTTCATGTGTGAATGGAGCCATTCTCAACCAAAAACCAAAACAATTGCCAAAAGACACGACCTCAAAGGAAACAAAGCAGAGAATTAACCCAGCACAGCTCACTGAAGAGGGTGTGTTACACCCGGTGACCTGGGGTGTGTTCCTCATTACACCACTTTTAGCCCTCTGCATCCTGAAAGCAGCTCCTGCCGTGGTGGCTCTTTCACAGCTCAAAAGAGTTGCCCTTCTGGAGCTGTGCAGATGGACTCTGGGTGGGCAAATCCAGTGAGTTGGTTGGGTTTACGTGATGTCTGGTGCGCACAAATTGCTGTTTTTCCTAACAAAGGTGGTATAATTCCTGTAGGAAGATGTGGGATGGAGGAGAAAATGAAAAATAACATTTGTCTATAAATGCCTAAATTGAAAAATCAAGGAAGACAAGATCAAACATAACTGCATACAATATTTTTCAGCCTGTAAAAGTTCAAAAATAAAAAACCCTACCTACAGAAAATCTCTGGATCTAAAGCAGGAAAAAAGCGCAGCAATTGTGATAGGGATAAAGCTGCCTTCAAAAATTATTATCATTTTTTAAAATCGAATAGAGCCCAAGAAATTTAAGACTCAATAAAATAAGTGTTAGGCCACCTGAACCTTTGCTTACAGGTTCTTAGCAATGGTTCTTAAAAACGTGGCTTGTTCTAGATATCTTCTCTTTGTAGTTGTCTTTACAGGTGCCATGTACCCTGTTGTTTTATAGCCCACGTTTTATGGCACTGTGTGCCAGTAGGTTTCCTTATGGTTCAGGAATCCCACCTGGCTTATGCAGCCAAGGTGTGAGACCAACGTGATACGTGGAGTCTGGAAAATGATGAACATTGATTTGTTTTCCTAGTTCCTTCTGGTGAGCTCTTATCGTGGAGTCTGGGCTTTTGTGCTCCTTTGGTACAGCTGGCTGATTGTTTTCTAGTTCCTGAACTTACATGTGAGCTGTAACTTCAGGAAATTACAGCAGAACTTAAGGATTTATCTAGTTTTTATTTTTTTGATGTAAGAATGGATTCTAGACAAATCTGCTCGTAGTTCTCTCCAACACAAGATGTTTGAACAGTATCAAAAAGACAGTTCCTTGAAAAATGAAAATGCATGTAAGACTTACTGTTTTGTTTTTTATCAAGCAAGCAGAGCCACTAAATGTATTTCAGTCTTTAATGATCATAAGGGGATCCTTATCCTGTGTAAGGGGATTATTTATTTCTTAATAATCCTTATGATGTCTTATATAAAATTCAGGCATACTATGCCATTCTTGTGTATAAATATTTAAAAAAATAATTTTATTTAAAAGCAAACAGTGTTTTATACTCTTCAATTTAACATGACAAAAATCCAAAGCATACTTGTTACGCTGTAATCTGAGTTGATGGTTCCACAGCCGCACTAACGTCTTGACCACAGAGTAACTCAGCATATTTATATTTCCATCCTAGCTCTTGACTGAGCACAACGGTGTGTGTGGGTGCATTAGGTACCCTGTGTACCTGGATGAATTCATTTCAGTTACTAAACTTTTGTACTGTTTTTCACAAATAGCCATAGAAATGTTCTTTACAGCTAAAATGTCAGTTTTAGTGGGCTGCATCTGAAATTCAGAGGTGATAGTGTTTATTCTTTTAACTGCATCTGGTGGGGATAGACAGATTTTTATGGCCATCTCTTTGATAAGAAGTTTCTAGACTTAAGCAGGTAAAGTTTGACCATTAATATTTTCATTCCTGAGTTTCACCAAGCACAGAATTTAATACTTATGCTTCGGAGTAATTTTTCTGGAGGTAGCATTTGCAAACGCCTTAGGTTATGTTGGGGCAGAACTTTTGTCTCCTTGTGTGTAGCTAAGTACTGATAAACAAATAAAATCAACTATTATTTATGAAGGTAGGTACAATCTTCAAAACTGATCCAGCCTATACTGAAATGCCATAAATTACCCTGTTTCTAAAAAGAAACTCAGGGTGTTGCAAAAATGTACCTGAAGGGGGTTTTGTAGAGAAATACTATCAAATTCTGCACACACGCAGTATTGGAATGTGTTAAGTTGAATAGCAGGGGGAAGACATTTCCAAGCAGTTTTTGTAAGATATCGCTCTCGGTCGCACTTCTGGCGTTTGAATGTTTTAGTTAATATCAAACCCTGCAGTTGTTATTGTGGTAAAGTGATAGTGTGAAATTGATGCTGTTATACTATAACAATAAGGACGTGACTCATGTATTTTATGTACACATGCATTCAACTGTAGTGACAAATGGCTTCATGCTGTGTGATTAAATGCATATTAGCATTTGCCCTAGGCATTTGATTATTACCATCTTTACTTCATTACATTACCACACTGTATGGCCATATAATTTATAAGATAATACAGACATCACTTTGTTGCTGATAGGAATTATTCTGTTTTATGGATGGTGTCCTTTAATTTTGCCTTTCATGGATTATAAAATTGGTTAATATCTGCTGAAGTGAATCACTGGAGAAGCAAATAAAGATGTTGGCCTCAGGTCACAGTGTCATTTGTGATACTGGCAAAATCTTACAGCCTCATTTATCCCTGTACATGATTGATAACACCATGGGTTAAATGGAGAAAGCTTTGCTTCCATTAAAGGATCATCATGAATGAAGACCTCCCACTTAAAAGTCAGGCATGATGAGAAGACAAGAGACTATCTACAGGTCAAATTAAATAACTTAAATAATTTAAGTGGAATGACAGTGTAATTTGTTCATTCTGTGTTATTACCCTGACCCCTATCAGGCTTATAGGCTAACTTACTTTCTAGTGTAGGGTATTTAAGATGTAATTTTTAATAAGTGTTTTTCAAAGATATAAAGCCCTTTGTGGCACTTAAAATTGTGTTAAAATGGATTTTTTCATGTGCTTTTTAAAAAGTAATTTTTGTCCTTATTTTGTTAAATGAAAAGCGAATAATAGGAAAGCAAACATAGTAAATGCTTCAAAATAGGAACGCCAATCTTTCACTTTTAAAATGTTATCACATGTATGCTTTAGACTTTTTAAAATTTATTTTCTAGGTATTCTGGAAAAAAACCAGTTGCTAAAGTAAAAATGCATCTATTTGGAAATACCTTTGATTACACAAGAATTTTTTTTTTGTATATTCTGTGGTGAAGGGCATTTATTATTTATCACGTATCTTTACGGTAGCTCTAGACTGTTGTATTAATGTGTGATATCAAAAGTAGGTATTTTATTAATATGAAGGATAATTTAAATTATTTTTAAACTTTATTACTGTATTTTGTATATTTTTGTTTCTAGTCAAGCCCAGTGTAAACTCGTTGGCATGTACCGAGTTTTCTGATCTCTCAGAGGTGGAAGAGACCGTAGGGGTGTGTGGCCCTGAGTTCTGAGGAGGGCAGGAGGAGTGTGTGTAACACTCCCCGTACCTTGCAGGTTTCAGCAGCAGGCTGTGAAGCATTTTGTGGCAGTCTTGGCAAAGCAGTCTGAGTACAAATTGCCCGTGAGAAAACAGTACTGCCACGATGAAGGGATGGGTGAAGACTCAATGAGCTTCACTCACCAGAGCATTTATCTGTACTCACCGCATTAGGGAGGTGAAGGCTTGTTTGTCAAGTGCTCCTGCTGAGATCACTGAGCTGAGAGAAAGCCGTGGATGCCTGAGGCCCCTTTTCTTCTGTTCCTTGGAGTATAGCATTAGTTTGAAAATATCCCCTTGAGAAAATAATTCTCGGATTGCTTCTGTGACGGAAAAGAAAATCACAAGCCCCAGTGTGTATCAGTTAATGTATGTTCTTCTACTGGTTGACCTGAATAGGAATCATTTCATAGCTGAAATGTACTTCTTCAAGTGCACCTGTCCTTGTAGGATAAATCCCATTTCTGAGTCAAGTTTTTCACAAACACTCTTATTTTTTCCCTTATTAACACAGGCTGCCAGGCTTCTTCATTTGATAACAGCACAGTCTTGTAGAAATTCATAACTGTAGGATTCCCCCAACTCCAAACCTGGAACAACAGCTGACAGCAATAGAATTAGACCACGTGTCATGTTTTAACATTATGTTTGTAAAAATCTTACCCTTAGCATGATGAAAAGTGAAATCAAGTGGCTCTGTGCCTGATTTATTGTGCATAATACTAGCATTTTAGATTTGTAGTTGTGGTCATCTCCCAATACTTGATATCAAACATTTGTGATAGTTCTTCATGTAGTGGTACAACATGTATCAGCAAGGAAACAATTTTGAAAACTTGAGTGGAAGAAACAAGATTTTTTAATGTGCTTTTGGGAGAGTCGGACTTCATTTATTCTAAGTTCTTTGGCTAAAATACAAGTAGTGGATTTTTATCCTAATGTACTACTTTTAAAAAAACCTAAACAGCTTCAGTCTAAAATGTCTGCAGATTGCCTGCACAATGCCTCGTTCATGTTGGCACATCGACACAAAAGATTTGTTGCCTGAAGTGCCACATGTTTGTACATGGTTCTTATTCAGGCTTCATTTGCCGCCTCTTCAGAGGTCCTTCAAACATACACATTTTGACACTGACAAAAGAATTTATTTTCTTCATATTGACCAGTTCAGTATTAGTCATATGTTTTAAAATGAAAGACAAAAATGAGCCTGATTTTTTTGGTTTTAGCAAAACCATTGTTTTACTCACAGAATAACTTTTGTTGTGGGGCAGCTAAGCAAGAAGTCAATCTATTATCCACGACCAAGCAGCTTAAATGTGATCTATGTTAGGGTTTTATTTAGACAACAGAAGAAAAAGTGGTGAGCCCTGATTTGTAGTTGTTATGGCCCCATGATACAGACCAGGTCTCTGCTCTTCCTGCAGGAATTCCTTCCTAGAGGTTCTGTGGCAGCAGCCAGGTCAGTCATAACTCCTGTGCTCTACCCCTGCCTCCATAATTCTTAGTGCAGAAACACACGTGAGACGTCTCTCGTAGGGATAGCATCGTGTGTTCTAGTGCACTGCTGAAAATTCAGTCTCAAGGATTAAAAAAATATAATCTGGGTAAAACAGATGAAATGTGTACAATTGTTATGTTTTTGTGAATAAAATGCTGAGTTTTGAAGTCACCTCTGGTGTCACTAACAAACCTGCTTTGTCCCTACAGAGACACCTGGCTCTCCTGTTAGGGTAACTCCTTACCTGACAACAGTTGATGTAGCTGGCTTAGAGTACAACATTTTGATACAGGGTCTTGTAGGAAGAGAATCAGAGTTTTCTTGTTAAAATTCAGAAGCAGAGACTGCAAACATTACCTTAAGCCCCTAATTTCAGTCCAAAGATCTCTTTTAAAATTGAGCCTGCCTTGTGATCTTTGGTATCTTAAAGGTAGACAGCAACTTTTTCATGGCACGATATGTTCATTGCAGCACGTTCATGCCAGGGCAGGGCAGTAACTCTGGGAAAAAAATCTACTACTTCTGTCTGCTCATCAGAGTTTTTGCTTAAAATTAAAACCAAGCCAAAAATAAAGAGGAGAAGCAAAGGAATATTGTGAATTACTGATATCTGTTTGGATTTTTTCTACAATATTGCACATTACTTTAAAATGAAAACATTGGTAATTGCATAATGTCTATAAGTAGTAATCTTACTCTTTGCAAAAAGAATCTGCCTCCATATTTGCAGGTTTTGCAGTTTGAGTATTCTCTTACAGATAAACTGGAGAGGAAATGCCTGTCTTTATTTTGCAGAAAGAAGCTCAAAGAATGGATAAAGACTTTAAAGCACAGTCACTTGACTCTACTCTTCCAAGTCCATCAGAGACTTTACTTTCCATTCGATTGTTAGACTTTAAAACAAGTTTATTGGAGGCAATAGAAGAACTGCGTATAAGAAGGGTAAATTTTTTTATATTGGATTTAGTCTTTCTTTGTCTTATTTCTGTCTCTCTGTAGGTAATCATAGAAAATGCTGCATAAGTGTCGCTAAATCTTGTGCTGAATTTTAAACGATTCACCAACCAGGATTTTGTTTAAAAATACCATGGGTTTAGGTGTGTTTTACAAATTTCCCTGCAGAGAGCACAAAGGCAACACGGTTGTATGGGAATGAATTTTGTTTTTCTGTAACAATGTAAGAAGCTGCTAGAGTTGATAATCAGGGTATTGAGAAAATTATCTGCATTAAATAATTGTCTTTCATTATAGTTCTTCTCCTTAAGAGCAGCCTTTGATACAAAACGAAAAGAAGCAATCCAAATATTTGCCAAGTCCCTAAGTCTTTCTCAACTCATAATTGATTTGCCGTTTGCCAGAAAAGTCATGGTTTTGGCTGTTTACTCTCAGAACTGCCTGTGAGGGCAAAGAACTACCGTGATAACCAAATACACTTTATTTCACCATTTTTACATTGTTAATCTATTAAGCTAGAGCTCTACAATAATAGTGCATTGAGTATTGGGGTGGGAGGAGTTTGTTTTTGAAATGAGTTGAATCATCTTGTAGTAGTAAAGGTAAAACTTTAGGTTTCACTAAAAACTAAAAAGGTTTTACCTTTTTAAAAAACTAAAAGGTAAAAACCAAAAGGTTTTACCAAGGCAAAACTGGCTCTGTGCTGGGAAAGGCAGCTCTGTTTTCTTGTGTTTAATTTTTTACTTGTATTTTTCTGTGGTTACTTTTTCAGTTGTGTGTATGTAAAATTTTTTTTCTATTTCTCCCCTTAGTGTTTCTAAACTGTTGTGTATATTGAAAGACCTGAAGTGTATTTTTCTTCATCTGATGATTTTGACCTGTTCAAAAGATGTATATTATTACTTTTAAAATATTAGTATTGATGACATGCTTGATTTATACTTATTTTGATCTAAGTGAAACGCTATAATCCTCTCTTTAAAAGCCATAAACAAAAGAATGACTGCCATTAAAAAAAAAAAAAAGGAGAGAAAGGCTGCATGATGGTACTTTCTTGGTGCAGTACTATTAAAGCCCCCGTGGTGTGATCCCCAGACCTCTGTTACAATGGTAGTGTTTAGTCTAACTAAAAGAGTCAAACTATTTTAGTATTAAAAGTAAAGACTGAATAATTTAACTTTTATATAATAATCAGAATATACTTTTCTTTATAAGACCACTTAGCTGAATTTACATTGTTAACTTACTGTTGCACTTTTAATGCACTTGGTCAGAGCCTAAAGTATTCATAGAGTGCCATGGAATTTCATCTTTTGGCATTTTTCTTTGGGTTTTTATGCCTGTTTTTTGTCTGCTGTACTACAAGAGTTTGTGCCTGTGATTTTATAAAAGTTGCCTCAGAAGGGTGAGTAATTTTTTGCCTTAATGTTGTTTTCAGTTTCAAAATTGATGCGAATGCTAAGAGCCGATTTCACAGTTAAGACATGGTCCTAAGTTTCTAAAATAACTGTGCTTTCCTTTACCCTAAAAATACATATACATACACATGTATACATATTGTATACATACACATTTACGTGTTTAGTTAGAAATTTGGGTAAGAATTTACATTTTACAGACAGCCAATTTGAAATCTTAGAGTGTCCTTGAATGCACTTTTGATTTGTTTCACTTTAATAATCAGTTCTGGGCTGCTTGCTTAGTATGTTTGAAGTTTGGAATATAAAACATCAGCATTTTGAAGAAGCAAAGGTTATTGAATAGTATGGCTTATGCCTAGTGCCATTCATTTCTATCTTTTTAAGTAGAACTCCATATGGATGTTTTTGCTTTAAAACACCCCTTAAAAACCCGCTCCCCATTTTAGATATGAATTTCTTACAAATTCAGTCAACATGAGGTTATTCTGTAAATTTTTAGTCAGCCCTGAGAGACAGGTAGTGCATAGACCAAAATACAGGGATAACTCAGAGAATTACAGTGCTTGTCTTGCTCCATGCTAATTTTACCATGGACAAGAATGAAATACACAAACTTAAACTGTGTCATCTGCTCCATAAGAAAGTGGAGTAAAAGTAAAACTTCTGCAGGTTTCTTACTACTTTCCACATGTCCTTTCCAGGTTGCCTGGGAGGTTCAGTAGATTGATAGCCTGAGGGAGGCACTAGAGCCAGTACTGTGGATTTTACTCTCAATTTTGTCTTCGACCTCTGCCTTGACCTCAGATGACATTATTTTACCTCTGCTTGCTTCTGTTTTTCTTCCTGTTCTTGGTCTTGCTTGTCACTTCAACAGGAGACTCTTCAGGACAGGACCTATAGTATTTTGAGTTTAATAAACTGCCAGGAATGGTTGGTTAAGCAGCAGCATAAATTCAGATTAACAAAAATAAATTTGTGGATGAAATTATCTGTTTGAAGCTAGGCAGATAAAAACTAAACTCTTAAATATGAAAAAAATTTGAGAGACTTGATACAATCCTTATTCAATGTCATCATTTCATAATTAAACTCTCAAAAATAGTTTGGAGGAGTTGCTCCTAGTGACTGTTCATCTGCTTCATCTTCCAGATGAAATCCCAGTCCTTCATAGCTGTGCAAGTTTGTTCTAAAGAATACATTGCTTGAATGATTATACTTGATACAGCTTCACTTTATTCCTTTGGCTATTCACAGGGTCTTTGTTCTCCATAGGAATTGATATAATATGAATATGTAATTAAAATCTACAAAAAAATTATATTTCTCTTCCTCCTGCCCCACAGGGATTACTTTGCACTCCAATAGTTAGAGTGTCTTCTATTTTTTCTGGTTTAGCTTTCCCACTCATCAAGCACTGACCAGGCCAGGGATTCTTTTGTGCTGGATATCCCCTTCACTTAGTTCCATGTCTGTCAGTCTTGCTCTGCAGTCGACTGAGTGCTTTTTCTTCCTAACAGTCTTTTAGCTGGATTTTATACCCAAGCGTAAATTAGGGTATTATTTTAGCAAAATGAAAGAAACAAGGACAGCTGAACATTAGGAAAAGAAGTAAGTGTGTGGATATAAGAGAATAAGCAGCTGAAGTTTACAGGTGTCATGACTGTGACGTCCTGTGGTATTGTTGTTCAAGTCAGCAAGCAGTGTGTTACATGATAATTTCTGTGTTAGATGATAATGTGGCTTTTGATTAGGAACTGATTACTCTCTGCAGTTGGAGAGGAGAGTGTTGTAAGTATCAATGCAGGCATTTCTAGGAATATATTTTGATGGAGGAGATTTATTTAAATATAGAGCAATTGTAACCTACACAATGGAGTCAAGAGCAGACCAATGAAAATTTTCCAAAGGAAAAATGGTGGTTGGTACACATTTCTGTGTGTCTGCTTCTGAAAAAGGAAAGTTTTTGAGAATAGATTCCAACTACATGGTTGCTGCTGTTTTTTTGTTAACTGTCGTAACTATTAAAATCCAACAATGTTTTATCAGGAGCTAAAGTTAGAATAATGCTACTATAAATATCTTCTCTCCCTTTGACAGTTGTCCTGGAAACAAAGCTTAAGAACAATATCCATGAGGTCTGCTACAAGTTGTACTGGTCTGCTTAGTTCATGAAGGAATTTCTAATTATAGTATGAAAGAATCAGAAAGTGTAGTTTCTGTGAGTACCATTTGACCTGCATGAGAATTGGATGTGCAATTTTGTAGGAGGGAGATTGTAAGTTCAAAAAAGATAATAAAAGTACCTAGCAGCAGTTTTGGCTGCTTGGACATGAGCCAGCTGTACTCTGTTCCTAAATCTGTTCAGGGTCAAGAATCGAGGGGGCTTGACCAATCCACAGCCCATCTTGTAAAACTACAGCCTGAAGCAAACACTTTAAAGAAGGCTTGACACTTTCTAAAGGTTATAACGAGTAAATAAACCATCAAATTACTCCTCTTTTATTGTTATGGTAGTCTTTTTTTACAAAAACACTTAAATCGATGTAGTCCTAAGGCATCTAATAAAAAATGAACACTTTTAAGGTTTTGTGGGTTTTTGATCCCTCATCAGAGTTATATACAATATCATTCTCCGAAGTATAACAAAAATGTTTTTGTCGTATTAAACAGCTGATAGAACTTCTAAAAAAAAGTGCTTCACACAAGTTTTAAAGGCTTTCAATTCAAAATGGGTAAACTATAAATGTCCCTTGAAAGATGTAAAAATGATGGATAAGGCTTATAACTGTTGGCGATTTCACATGAGAACATTTTTATCATGTAATTGTCATTCTCAGTTTAAGTATTTATGATGTTTATTTTTTAACAGTAGTTACATACATACACATTTTTGATAGCTTCCAGGTACACCTTTATAATTTGAGAGTAAGTTGGAGGAGCGTTGTTCACTTAGAACTTTGGTTCTTATCCTCTTAAGTATTCACAGCAAAGAGCTCACTTAAAATGGAATTTAATGTCAATTTCTTACAATTTTGAGGAAGGCTTTTGCTAACAACATATCATTTTCATAGCATTTGTTGCTTAATAGCAGAAATGGTTGAAGATGACACCTTTTTAAAAAGCTCCAAATCAATCTTATTTGGTTTTATCATTCCAGAGAAATTAGGGGGATGTATTTTCCTTCAGTACTTATAGAACAGTATCAGAAAAAAAAAATCATTGCAACTCTGCAGTACTATTTGTTAAAGCAGAACTGGGAAGCATTAATAATCTTTTAAGTTCTCTTTTTTCTTGTTTTTACCATAAGTCATATGAAATCTTTAGGTCTCTTCTCCATCTATATTCTACCAGTACATATCAGACAAGCAAATGCTAAAGAAGTTTTCTCTAGTTCTCTGTGAGCCAAATTTTAATTTTAAATGTATATTCAGTATTTTATATGTAAAATTCACTTGAGTGCTGAGGCATCTATTTAGAACCTGCAAGAACCTCTTGAAATGCTTAGGGGTAGCCTCCTGTGGAAAGGAGTGTGCTTCTCTCCACACGTGTGCCTGTAAACTGTCTGCTAATCAAGGAAGTCAGTTTTGACCCTAAAACCCTATAAAAGATGTCAATGTCAAAAAACTATTTAAAATCACTTGGGACATATTTTGCTCTTTTATTTCTATTGATAAATAGTGGGACTATGAATCAAGTATTGTGCTAAGAGAGAAAGGGTTGCAAAATCTACAAAACTGTTTTGCATCAATTGATGAAGTGTTGTAGACACCCTTGAATCAAAAACGTGGAACCCTTATTGATATTGGGGTGCAGAAAGAATTGCATTTCTTAAAGATGCAGTATATTTTATAGGCAAAAATTTGTGTTATCTTCTTCACTTGGGAAGGAGAAAGAGCCTTCATTTGTTCTTTCAGTGTGTCAGGAAAGGTATTGCTTCATCCAGAAGTGGTATCTTTTTTGTCTCAAGGCAAGTTATAGTTGTTTATGGTATTGCAATTCAGTAGAATTTTATTTAAACCCCAGTATTAAGAGAATGATCCTTTTGAGGCCTTCTTTTATTTTTATTAGAGGGATCCATGGCCTTTTTTCCCAAGTTGTGGCTGTTTCCTAAAGGCTCTAACCAATTTTTGAGGTGTGAGTCGCTTCAAGAATGCTTGAATTTTTGCAATGATTAAGATTGCAGGATTTAAACTGTAGTGAAGTTGAACTTAAAAGGGCATAAATTTGCGCATAATATATCAAAATGCGCAGTTCAAGTATTGGGAGTATTCTTTTACCCTCATAGAGTCAGTTTGGGCCTTGTTGGAGTGTGTCCAATACAAGACCTCACTAATTGTTATTAGTGCAATGATTTCATCAAAGAGAAGTCAGGCTTAACTTAATGCAGTCACTTTTCCAAGCTGGCCATCAGTGTGCAGAGCCAAGGCAGCAACGCAGTCTTTTGAAGCTCAGTGACACATTAGTGTAGCTCTCCAGATCTTTGAAGGATATTCATTATTTTGGCTATGTGCAATAACAGGACAGTGGTGAGTTGCTTATGACAGGCATCAAAAGCCCGAACACTGTTCTTGCAAGAAGTCCTGGTTTTTCATAGGGGAACCTTTTGTTCTTTTTTTTTTTGAGTATTGGATTTGTGAAGGAAGGCCAGAGCTCATAAACATTGGACTCCAAAGGGAAGCTGATTCCTGTTGGGAAAATTTACCTTTAATACCAGAATGTTTCAGGAAACTTCTCATAAATATTTAGCAACTGTGATAATCGGAAGATAACTCTCATTTATTATCAAAAGTAATAGTTTGATTCTTGACTAAGTGCTTCTGCAAGAACAGGATTGGTAACACACCTTCCCGCTGTTAGCACTTTTTGTGGATCATGGAGGAAACTTTGGACTTCAGTAATGGTCTTCTCAGATTTTCTGGTAGCTCACCTTATCAAAAATATGTGTTGATTATCCATGATTCTGTTTAAATTTCCTTTATTTGGTAGGTCAGAAGACTTCTTGGCACAGAAGATAATGATAAATATTTCACTTTTTCCATAGTAACAGAATTAATTGCTGACACAAAGTTTTCAGTTGTTCTAGGAGATGTCAAAAAGAACAAAGATTCAAATGCTTTGAGCTGAATATTTAAAATGTCCCAAAGATTCTGAGTCATTAACTATGATTATCTGTATCATTGACTACAATAGATTCTTGAAGCACTTTTGCATCTTACTGAATTTCTCTTCACCTCAGTGTTCTGACATTTGTATTTTATGTTTGTTTTTAACTAGGAAACAGAAACTAATTATGAAGACCAAATAAATAAAATTGTTATAGAGAAACAGGAACTTGAATGGCAGAAGGTAACTTTCCTACATGCTTTTAGTGTTTTACCTGCTGAGATTTAATTTTAATATGTTAATATAAATTGTGATTTGTTACAATTCCTTTTTTTAAAGCTATTTTTTATTTCTAATAGCTGAATGTGCTAGCCAGTAGCTCATTATTTAGTCATGAACGTCTGTAGCTTTTATTTTGATTTGGATTGTGCCCAGCTTAGAAATTATTTAACAAGAGAATATAATAATATTTGGCATGACTTGGCAATCTTCAGTCAAAAGAGATGGAAGTATTGAAGCAATAAGACATTTAGCTGAATATGAGGCATGTTGACACGTCAGTGTGGGGGAAGCTGCATAGCAGCTTCTCTGTATTATGCTCGGCTTTGGCAAGTGCAAATATCAGTGCAGCAAACAACTTCACTTGAAATCTTCTGGAAGTGGCAATTTTTCCAAAAGGTTGTTGTGAACATTGACTTGTACGTTATCCATACTCAGAAACAGTGTGTCAGCTTTTAAATGTTGAGAATGTAGTATTCAGTAACATAAGTCTAACATTCTTCTCTGAGTTAGGGCTCCTGAGGTTATGCTTTCCTAGGAAATGCATTCCCTTCTTTAATACAATCAAACCTGTGACCCCTGTCACTAGGCCACAAGATAAAAGGCTTCACTCTGTATATTTTACGATCACAGAAAAAACAATAATTTCAGCTTTATCCTTGATCTTGGGATATTTAACATCTTAGTTGTAAAGGAAGACTATTTCATCTTGGAGTTCATCCTAACCATCTTAAATTAATAATCCTAACTCTGTGCTTTTCTTTCTTGGAAGATATATATGTGCACACAGAAACAGGAAACATTTTATATTTGTAAAAGCAAGAGTGCTTTCAATTTTTAACCCTTCTTTGCTTTTCTTAACCTAGCATTGCAGTTCTTAATATTCTGGGTTCAAAAGGGAGGATTTCCACCCATTCTAAGACCTTAACAGCAATTTAATTTACCACTCATAAAAGGGTGGGACTTACAGGTAGTGAGGTGAACTCTACTCCTGTACTTTGCACTTAACATTGACACATGGCAAAGCTGATGTTAACAATAAGTGGTAGATTTTGGGAACTTCATGTGAGCAAACATTCTGGAACTTCAAAGGAACAAGCTAATGCGAATTTCCAGTCCTGGAGACTCCAGTAAGAGGAAAATTCTAAGTATGATGTTTAAATTGAATTTGTGACCTGATTGTTTCTGAACGCAGAATCGTATTGACCACAATAGTAGTTCAACAAGTCGACATCTTCCTCTGGTTTATCAAAGGTTCTGTTTTGCCATTTCCTTCATAGATTTCCCTCTCAGTCAATATTTCTGTCATTCATTTTATTTTACCTTAAATTTACCTTAAATTTAATAAACTGGTTTGAAATAAAGGCTTCAGCTGTCATATTACAATATTACAATTTGTCTACATTTTATAAATATACTGCTGCTGCTCTTGAAAAACTACACTCAAGCAGGGAAAACAGAATAACTGGAGAACATATTCCTTTAACTCTAGTGAGTGTACTCATTATACTTGCATAACATCACAATATCAGAGCTGATTTTTTTAATATTTAAAAAAATGCCTGCTTTTTTCTTCAGTCTCCCTGCACCACATATACATGGCATATATGGAAAATTACTTCCAAGCCTGAGCTTCTGACAGGGATAATATAATCATTTTATTTGATAGTGTCGTGTGTGAGGCTTGTTAGAAAATGAATATTTGTAGACACTCCCCTGTCTTTTTTAAAATAAAATACCTCTCTTGAATATACAGTACAAGAAAGTGGTACGTTATAAAGACTTCAGCACTGGGGTTTTTTTCCATTACATCTGTGATAAAATTGTATAAAGGATGATTGTTTTATGAAACCAGACTGATAGCTACATAATTTTTTCTATGATATTGGCTTGAATTCCTGTATTTTAAAGTAGTGCCATCCTAATTTGGAAGTACTGTGGATATAAAATTTTATTCCTGTAGTGAGCAGGAGTACTGCACTGGGGGTAGCTGATTTGCTGTCCCTGCAGTACTGTACCTCTCTAGGGTACTTCCCATGCCTGTCACCCCCTGGAGAACCTGTGCCTTGAACACGGGGTTAAGGGACAACCTCAGGAAAACCTTTCTCAAGACTTTTATGTGGTTCTGAATATTCATTTATGTAGTGTGTATTGTTTGTTACACACAAATCAAAACTTTCTCTACTTATCTTACAACGAGTTAATAACTAAATGAATACAGAACACCTCACCTCCATGGATTCTTGTCTTCTATCAAAAGGCAACAGCTCTCGCTTGTACAATGTGAAACCAACACCAACTTGGTGGAGAAAACAGCAATTTTGGAATGGACTTTATATTTAAAAAACTCTCAATTTCTATTAAGGCAGGAGAAGAAATTAGACTCCTTGTGCGTGAAACAGATTTTCAATTTATTTTCTCCCATTTATTCTTTTTAATAGTCTCAATTTATATTTATTTTTGTGCAGTCATTCCTGAATTGTTTCCTGCTTCACACTAGTATTTCTGAGCTAAACACTCATCTATATTTTGAGATAGCTGTTCAAGGATAGTTGAGCCTCTTAAGTACCTTTACCTAATATATTTCAGTGTTTAGAACTTAAGAAACTTGGTCTTCCATGCACACATTCCGTGGTAAAGGTGAAGTATCCTATAGAGAAGCATGATGCTTAAAGATGGTGGAGATTTCCAACTTGCAGGGTGTAGTATTAACCTATGAGACTATGATATGAAACAATAACACACAAAAAAATACATCTTCACTCATTTTCTTGTTTTTATGGATGAGAGTAAAGCCAGGCAGGCAGATGATAAAAATCTCATACTATTGCCTTACACTTAGTCTTTTCTGTCCTCCTTCAGCTCTTTCAGGTAGCTTGTTAAATGACTAAAATTTAACTATAAACAGAATAACAGATAGTTATTTTTAAATGGGATTATATTTTTAATGGGCAATAAAATTCTATTGTAACTACCTGGAACAGTGTCAAGGTGCTGTCTTAAGATGGCAGTGGATGTGGATTACTTCTGCAGGCTGATGGGATGGTTAAGAGCTGCTTACAGAAATCCTAGTAACAGGCCTGTATTCCAGAGGTGAAATTTGTTACCTCTTAAGAATTAAAGAGCAGCTGCTACCAAAAAGACAATTACCAGTTTAAAAAATGCATCTTTTTAGTCTTCAGGGTTTTTTAGTCAGTTGTGTCTTTTTGAAAATATTTAACAAGAAACCAGCTTTTTCTTCAAATACTTTATATATGATTTGCTCTAAGATAATATTTAACTGACACTGTTATTTCACACGAGCAGGAAGCTCTGCAGTGTCAGACGGATACATTGCAACAGCAAAACAAAGAAGCTATGGCAGCCTTTAAAAAACAGGTAACAAAATAAAGCCTTTGGCTTTGACTGTGGGATTTTAAAATATGATAAATCATAGCAAGTTATCAGTTGGTATGAAAATATTTTTCTATTGCATATAAAATGTTAGAATATACAGCTCAAAAAAAATCATGTCCTTTCTTCTAACCGCGGTATAATGCTTGTATTTTGACAGTTCTTTCCAGATGCCACTCCTCCTGGCATTTTTCATTTTTGCATTTCAAAAACCTACTAGAGATGATAATGCTTCTTCTAATACTTTCCGTATTCTGTTTTGTTTTGTTTGGTTTTGTCCCTCTAAGTAAGCATGACCTCTGCAAGGGTAGATTCATAAACCAAGGTAAAAGATCTGCCACATAAGTTACCCTGCTCAATGTTTGAAAGTGTGTTTCACTCTTGCATTTTATTCTCCATATTATAATGAGCAAACACAAGTGCTGAGAGACCTTGCAGAGAGCTGAAACTGCTGCCCGTGGTGATGAAGAATTTGTCACTAACACTGCATCACAATCATGTCACATAAAAAAAAAATTGACGAGAAATTAGGTTTCTTCCTTGAAAAAATAGAGAGTCACAAACTTCTCCTTGTGACTCTATAGTTCCTATAGGTTAAAAAAAAAGCAGGATTTTTTTATGCATAGCATTACTATGTAGGGTAATATGATGATATTGTCGTGTTAAGTTGCATGAATAAAATTAATGCCATGTGCTGTTCTGATTTTTTTGTTTGTTTTGTTTTTTATGTGACTGACAACCAAGTTACAGGCAAGGATGTTTGCCATGGAAGAAGAAAAGGTACTCTACAATTATTTGTTATTTGTCGTCCAAAGAAGAGCATAAGCAAATGATAATGACATAAAACTTACCAAACATGTCCCAAGTATAAACTTAATATTCTACAATTAAATTATGTTTCTTGCCATGGCCTTTGCAAAAGAAATGTCTTCATAACTTTGTTATTTCTGGTTTTTTGTTCATAGGCTATAGAACTTTCCTTATGAAGTGTCACTGCTTATGCTAAAAATCAGTTGAGGAAAAAGTGTTCTTTGATAATTTCATATTGCAGCTATACAAAATTTACTTTATTCTAGGGTTTTGGGATAAATTGGAATAGTTAGCCTTTCCAAGTACTAGTGACAAATAACATTTCTAACTGCCTTAGTGAAATCAGATTTTAATAGGGTGGTTTTTTTGGTTTAGCTGAGCTGGTTTCCTAAGTTACTTGACCTAAACTGAAATAAGATAAATTTTAGCATGAATTTATGTGGATTTTGTTAGCTACATAAGTTTTTATACCAAGCTGAATGCCCACTTCTTCCTCCGAATGAAGGATTTACATTTGGTGTGCAATGAACCTATTTCAAAAAACGAAGTCAATGAATTTCTGTGTGTGGCCTCTATTGTTTCATTTACATTTCCCCGTGGATTAGAGCAGATGAATCTGCTGGATGTGACCTAAGAACTGGCGTAGAAATTTGCAAACTGGTTAAATGGCTTGAAAGTATATCAAAGTAAATCTTACTGTTTGCTGCATTTATATTTATTTATATTTATTTTATATTTTCTGGTTGAGTAATTTTCTCATTGTATTTGGAGTTTTCTCTTGTTAAGATGTTCTGTTTCTCCACACACACCCACTTATTAGTCTCTGATTTGTATTTTCAATGACAGCTTCAGAATTAAATTGTACGCTGATTAATTTTTCCTTCTAACCATTTCCGTTGAATTGAATAGTACTTTAAGTACTTTATACCAAAGTAACTGAAAGACTAAATTAAGCTAAAGATAGAGTGAAAAGACCAATTTTTGCTCCAATTTACATTTTATGTGCTATTAGTGATCAAGGTGGTTTTGGAAGATTGCACAGCCAACTGTGTTGGAAGTGACTGGAACCTGCAGGGGTGGTTGGATGGATGTATTTGTGTTCACTGGTGTATCCTCTGATATTTGGATTCTGGTCTGCATTGGATTGACTGCAGCCAGAGATTCTTACCAGATTTGTCTCTGCTGAAGTCCTTTGACTTTCTCATGTGCAAATTCTGCATGTGTGTGTATATATGCAGACACATACACACATGCATATAGATATAAATATAAAATGTGCTTGCATGTATTTAGTGATTGTAGCAATAGCAGATTACAGTTCAGTCTTTGTGGAGTGGAAAAGCTGAGCAAGTGTTTTCTAAAAAGATCCTGCTGCTGCAGATAAGAAAATGGATTTACCTGATACCTTTTGTTTTAAAATTTAGTACCTTTGTTCTGAATAATGTATTAGTTCTACCTTTGTCAGGCTTGTCTCTCCCAGAACAGACAACTTTAAGACTTGATGAATAGAGTAATAAGTGGTAAAAATATATTATTTTGTTTTCACTTTTCTTTTTACAGCAATATATATCTACATTTAAAAATAATTTAACTGATTTTTTCCCAATGAATTGTTCTGTCACAGCAGAGTAACACTTTATTTTTGTAACATTCTTTTTGATAAATTCTTATTGTAAATGCATTTATTCTGCCCAAACCCTGAAGTACAGCTTTTGTTGAAAGGGAAAATACCAACTTGCTGTAGAAACAAAAGAAAAAGAAATTGATGGACTGAAAGAAACATTAAAAGCATTGCAGGTAAACTATTGTTTTTGTAAAATAACTTTTCTTGGAATGCAAGTGTTTTCGTTTTAGGTTTTTTACTATTAAGAAAACAGTAGTTTTTAAGAGACTCTTTAAGGCCTTCTTATTTAATCTTTCTAGGACATGTACACCCAACTTTCTAACACTGAGTTTCTGTTCCGGTCTTCAGTGTCAATACTACTTTAAGTCAACGTTCCAGCTAATGTTCTTTTCCTCCAGAAGAAGATTCAAAAGTCGAAACAGTGTGTGAAATGTGCTTTCTTTTCATTTCCACAGCCTTCCTCTTTCTTCCCATTCTTGTCTTCTTACTTCTCACCTGTCTGGGATCCCTGGTTTTGGACTCCTAAATAGAAATAAATATTCACACTGTGCCTCCAGCTTGCAGAGCTCCCTGTGTTTTTGAGTGTTTTCCTTTGTTTCACTGGGAGGTTTCTATATTTGCACTTCATCCATGGCTTAAGACCAATGCAGATATGTTGAAAATGGATTACTAACATCCTAATGCATTGCCAGATTTCAGGTATTACCAGGAACTTATTATTTTTCTACCAAAAACTGAGTGGGATAATAATTCTATTGGAAACAAAATGGTTACAATGGATTATTACCATTATTTTGCAGCTTGTCTCGGTTCTTATTAATATTCTTTTATAATGGAATGCATTTACTTGGTATCAGACTGTTTGTTTAATCACTTAGTTAACCCTGAATAGATTTTAAGAGCAAAAGAAATTGATTTCCATGTCTGGCCTTCTGTGCAATAGCTGTAAGGATTTTGTTGCCTTGCTCAAACCTTGGCATAGCACAGATGGTGTAGAATATCCATCCCTCCATGGTCTGCTGAACATAATATGTGGACAGCAAGAGTAATGAAAGATTCCCGTGGCCTTTCTTTTGTAAGATAAACCACAAATTAAAAAAAAAATTATCTTAAATATTTAATGTTCACAGATTAAGCATTTGTATCACAGTACAGTTCAGATCTCGGAAATTCTGCTGTGGCTTGAGGAAGCAGGAGGTTACAATGGACATGTGGTCCCAGGGAAATTGTTTGGAAGTGAGCCTGATATAAGAGTGAAGAATTTTTTATTCAGTTCTGTACCCTACCTTAAAATGATTGTTCTCTAAGTTCTTCCTAGAAATAATATTTTCTGTATAAGATTTACACACTCTGGGTTCTTTGACATTGCTCTTCTTTTCCCTCTTGTACTTAAGCATTATGCAAACCAAAATATTCTGTCAATGGGGTATTAAAATAGTGTTAATATCTTCTAATGTCAGCCTTATATTATTAAAGCATGGGAGATTGGTGCATTATAACTTTAAGTGTTACCTTTTAGAATATCTAATGACATGTTTTTGGGTTTTTTCCATCAGGGAGCACACTTCTATTCCTGTAGGAGTTGAGGGAGTACTTTCATTTCTATCTCTGTCTTCTTCTCTGTTTATTTCTAAGGGTCTAGTTTACAGACTGTGGTCCATTTGCACATTTTTTTTATGATGCCTGTCAGAAAACACAAGGATTTATGCATTTTTTCAAAACTCCTCAAGTGACAAATCAGTGTACAGTGGTTTTACATAATTTAAATATTGAAGTGACATTATGAAGTAAAGTGAATCTAATAATAAATGAAATTTTGCCATCATTAATTCAGAACCAGTATTACTATATCGGATGGATTAATAACAAATGCAACTAAGTCCTAGGTATAACAATACTTAATTACACAGGTTGTTGTCAGAAAAAATGTAAGCACCATTTAATGAATAACTCTTTGTTGTTTTACAGATTTCAAAATACACTTTACAAAAGAAACTGAATGAAACGGTAAGAAAATAATACAAGTAAAAAACTGAGGAAGAGCTTTAGTGAAAAGAGTATGCTTAGGGTATAATGCAATACTAATCAACTTTAATACGCAAATGATATATGATAATTATTACAAATAAAGAGGTATCAGCTTCAAACCTGAAAATCTAACAAATGCAATGTTTTTAGGTTTTTATAGTGTGGTAGCTACTGTTGAGAACGTGGTATTTTTTTCTCACTGAATTAAAGTAGAATTGGTACATTTGTTCTCTTCATAGATTAAAGATTTTTTTATAGACTGTCATTTGAATAATGTAATTATATTACTCTAACAGGATCTAGCATAATAGTCTCAAAAAGTAATAGAGAATTCCTAGCAGTTCTTAGTTTTGTTTTTAAGAAAAACTGATGGTTTTCCTCTCACTCTTTTTTACTCCTCAGAATTAGTTCTCAACATCAGTTTCCCTGAACAGTTTAGATTTCATCCAGTCCTGCTCACTCCCTTTGACACAGGGAATAAATTTACCCAGAGTGACAGCTCAGTGGCTCTGAACCCTGTTGTCTGTTTTAGGAAGTGAAAGAGTGAGCCAAAGAAACATTGCTAGGCTTGACTGAATAAATGCTGTGAAAATTCTGCTGCTGCTCAACTGGAAAGAATAAAGATAATATTGTCAGACCATTACAAACTGTGATTTTAATTAAGAAGCTCAAAAAACTAGAGTCCAGTTTAGCTTTAAGTACCATGACATTTGTACTGAAAGTCATCTTCAACGCTACAGTGGTTTTACACAAAATATGGTGAAATTGAATAATGTGCCCTCTGACCTGGGAGATAAGGCTACAAGTTAAAGATCAAAGGCAACATAAAATGTGTTTTGTCTTACTTCACTTTTAACTTGTATTTTTTCCTAAAATGCAGCTGATCTAAAAATGTGTTGAAAATATACAAAATTATTTGACTTACATTTAGGTAATTTTGCATCTTATCTTTCTTTCATAACTTAAAAGCTCAGTCTTCCATATGAATGAGAATATTTAAAGGACAACACCTTTTCTGTAAGGAAATGCATCTATGCTGCTTAAATGGATATATTTCTTATGTTTGTAAACTTTTCATTTGAATATTTTGAAAACATTTGCTTTGACTGAGAGTATGGTAGTTAAAAATGCTATTGAGTGGGGGCAAGATGCTAGAAATCCTCTTTTGCATGTAGCACTAAACAGAACATGTACAGTTGGGACTTACTTAT
The DNA here is from genome assembly GCA_013397115.1 of Edolisoma coerulescens. Classification (NCBI taxonomy): domain Eukaryota; kingdom Metazoa; phylum Chordata; class Aves; order Passeriformes; family Campephagidae; genus Edolisoma; species Edolisoma coerulescens. The sequence goes on along the minus strand of VWZW01008817.1, from coordinate 582,910 downwards.
GGAAAACGCTCTGATATGAAATGTTGAAAATAAAATACCCACAAGGTAAACAAAAGTGAATTCTTTCCTATAACCTTTTGCAGTAGCAGGCTAATACAGTTTTAGACCAGGTCAAATTCTACCAACTTCACTTCCTGAGTGGTTGCACTGAAATGAATGGTACATTCAAGGGATCAGAGTAGTAGTAACCCAAGTAGACTCTTGGTCATCACCAATGGCAAAGTGTTTGAAAGTAAAATGGATGAAATTCTGAACCAATTATTTTCTGAGACTCATTTCTATTTCAATTTTGTTAAAGACAGATTAGATTGCTCTCTGCTGTGTGTTTTGAGAGTAAGCAGACGTGCTGTTCAGTCTATATCTGGCACCTTAGAAACCCTGCCAGTCAGTGAAGGAGCTTCTGTATGTGCTGGGGACTGAGTGTGCCTTACTGATGTAGCGTTTTATTCTGGTTTTGTTCCTCTAATTCTGTTCTTTTAGAACAGTATATGCAATATTAATACTTGACATAAACACCATGTTTTAGCATGCTGTCCAGTTAAGTTTATGCAAAAACTGTAGTGCTGATATAATTCTCACCATATTTGCTATAATTTTGAAAGAGTGGAAAGTTTTGCTTCGTATTCAAAGACAGTAGACAAAGAAATAAAGGTTTTATTTGTCTTTTATTATTTATTTGTCTTTATTATTGTCTTTTTAGTTTCCACAATAAAAGTGCTGATTATTGCATGCTGTGCAGTCGTTTTGCACCTTGCTGCATATGGACAGTAGCACTCCTGCAGTCAGGAGGCTACAGGGGGATTACTATGAAGCCAATTTACTTGATAGAAAACACTTGAGTGTGGGCTCTGTATTGTATTTGTTTTCCTGCAGCTGAAATAAGGAAATAACTGGAGGAAAATGGTCAGGTGTTGGTTTCCTGACAGATGATACATTGGAGAATGCCAGAACTCTCTCTGTGTAGCATCTGTTCTTGTCTTCCCTTACTGTTTTTGTTGGGAATCTAAATGTACGTGAAACCATTTAGTGAAGCTCAGTCAAATGGTCTAGGTCGACTAAACCCTACCACTCTTCAGAAAAGAGGGAATTTGGATCCAAATAACCTACTTTGTTCCCAGAAGACAATCAGCTGAACTGTGCCCAGGAACTGCTTACGACTCCTCCTTGGCACAGGCCAAAATGTCTCAGGGATATTTTAACAGCAGTACAGGCATTTTCTGAGAACTTCCCTATCACTATTTAGTTTTCTAATATGGGTATAGTTGCCAAAGGAATGAAAAAGTAATTACTGCAAAATGTTAAAAATATGAAACTTTAGAAGTTGGTTTGTTCCTAATATTCTTAGATAGGAATGTTGTTTTTATTTCCTTTCTGCATCTTTCAGGAGCTTGCCTGTAATCATACTATGTTGTTTAAAAACACAATGAGGAGGCAGTGGTGCAATATAAATTAAACCAAATTATTTTTAAGTAGAAAAATGGTGAGAACTGAAGAAACTATTGTGAAAAAAATTCCTATTTCGAAGATTTACAGTTGGTAGCCCTTTGCATAATTTTCTTGTGATTTTGCCTTAGGTCTCCATGCCATTACATCTCCTTTGTTTCTCTGACACTTTCGCCTCCCAATTACCACCTTCTGCTTCACTGAGTACCTCTGACTAGTGACTCAATTTCCAGAATATCTTTGAGATATGAGCAATTCCCTCTTTGTGTTCCTCCAGTCACCTACTTGACCCTGAGCTATTTCTCGGGTCTAGTTCCACCAAGAAATCATTGTGCCTCAACAAGCCATATGGCCACAATCAATTCCACTCCCCATCCCAGCTTATCTTTATTACTGGTGGAGGGCAGGGCAATAATTCCTGTTCTTGCACTATCGGACGTAAGGAAGAAGAACCAAGATTCTCTGGGTCTTACTCCAACTCCAGGGTCAGACACTCCCTATCCTGCAGTGTCTCCTGGTGTTTCTTGATTGTCTTCTATGGAAGAATGTTTTACAACCTTTTCACTTTGAGGAGACGAGTCACATACTCAGGCTTTTCTTTCTCTGTGAATTAAGCTTGGAGAGCAGCCTGCCATCAAAAATCATATTTAGGCAAGTGTTAAGCTCTCAATAAAACTCTTGTAGATAGAGCAGGCTAGTTCCTTTTTTCCCTGGAAAGAGCCCTGTAAAGTAGCAAAGCATATTTCAACTTTTTGAGAGAGGGGGAGGGACTAACACTATCTTGCTGACTAAAGAAAGGAATTGGGATACCATTAAGAAAAAATCCCTATTAAAAACTGCAAAACCCCCCAGATCTTGCCACAAGCTGTTCAGATCTCAAATTAGGGCTGTCTCCCTGTTTATCAATCTCTTAGAACAAATATACCTGAGGGAACTACCAGGAAAAACAAAGAAAACCTTTCCTTTTAATGTTTTTGTTGTAAAATTCCCCTCCTAGCATTAGTTAAGCTAGGACTGCTAATTAGCTTAATTAGTTAAGCTATTAACTGCTTCAACAGCTAATTTATGATTAAGAAAAAGTATAAGAACATTTTCAGCCTACATTCTTTGCAGTGATTTCTGTAAGTGGTGGTGTTTCTTTACCAGTGCTTCCATTATGACTTTCCATTTGTTGTAGTGTGTTTAATTTCATACCTTATAAAACATGAGAAATTTGTATTGTATATCCTGTTTTGCTAGTCTTATGGTGGTCATTTCTTTTGATTACTATCAGCTTTTATTATCCTCTGATGCCTGGACATGTATTGCATTTGTTACTATGTGGAAATGGAGCCTTGCCTAAGTCAAACAGACTGGGCCAGATGCATCCTGGTGTAACTTGAATTTACACACAGGAATGAATTTGGTCCAGTTCATTTTAATTGCTGTGTTGCTCTACTGTAGATTCAAAATAGACTAGATATCTAAACAAGTGGTTGTCCTTTCTGAGGAATTAATTTAACCCATTCTCTTCAGAGAAAATTGGTTCTAAAAATCACCAAATAGTACGTACCAAACTGCTAAGAAAAAATACAGTATAAAGAAGAACACAAAAATCTTGGTGTTACAAGGGTAACAAATAGCTTTCAAAAAGTCAGTAGATTATGTCACTGAACAGGTTCCACAAAATGAGAGAGATTGGTAAAATTCATTAAATATATTGTACTTAATTACCATGTGGGTTTCTTTGTGATATTACTTAGGCCAGCATATGATTAGAAGTAAAATAAAGTCTTAGATGTTTACCAAAGTAGTTAGAAACTTCCCCTACAGATACACAAAGTGATTTAATCATATTTCAAGCTACTGCTAATTGATACTGAAGAATTAAGAATTACTCATTGAAAGGTTATTTATATTTTTCTGGGAAGCATGGGGTATTAATCTGCATTAGTCTCACTAATCTAAATCGAAGTCACCACTACTCTAGAAGTAGTTGATGCACTTCTGATTTTAGCACATGTATGGAAATTCCTTTATTTAGGGGTGCCAAATATACAAACTCTCTCCTAAGTGCCCTTAGCTGTGTAATTTTTCACAATCCCAGAAGTGGAATGGACAAGGCTGTCAAGCAGGGCCAGTGGAGTCAGTGGCACAGAGCCATGTCCATTGGTTTTTAGTATCTCCATGAATAGATTCTGTAGCCTGCCTGTGCAACCGGTTCCACTGCTTGACCACCCTTACAATAAGCTTCTTTCCCCTCAAGTTTATGTGAAATTTCCTGTCTTTCTCTTCGTGTCAGTGAGCACCACTAAAAGGAGTCTGGCTGTGATTTCTTTATTCCTTCACACGCACACCTCCCCTGGTATATATACATTTATCAAATCCCCCTTGAGTCACCTCCTCTCCAGGCTGAACAGTCACAGGTCCCTCAGCCTCTCCTCAAATGCCAGGTGCTCAAATCCTTTGATTATCATGGTGACTCTGTCTGTCTTCCAGCTGTCTGGAAATGGGAAAAGATCATTAGATATGAAACAGACAACTGAAAGATTCTGGGAATGATTTTGCATTTATGCTGTTATATTCAAAAGCACTTGGAGAGCTACTTACTGCCATTAAATGGGTGCTTCCTTTATGTTCCTAACAGGACCAAAAATTGCAGATGCACTTAACTGCAAAAGAGGAGCATCATAAGAAACTGAATGAAGTTGAGAGGTGTTATGCTACTATTGCATCTCAGTTTGGAATTGTAAAAGGTGTTCATGGAAAACTAGAGCACAGTGGTAAGTACGTCTTAAATGTCCTCCAGCATTTGGTTTTGCTGTTCTTTGACAGCATTAAGTTGGAAACAGTTGAAACTCAGAAAAATAGCAGCTGTCCCATGCCAAGCATCAAATACCTTGGTAGGTTCCTCAGTGCTCTTTGCTGATCCACTCCTGCAGTCGTGTGTGTGACCACACAGGAAATTATATCGAGGAACTGATCAAACAAAAAAAAATCCAAAACACCAAAGACCTTTTCATTTACTGAATCTTACTATACTTTTTGTTTCTGCCTGAAACTCCAAATTCTTTTTCAAATCTAGTTTGAATAAACTGTAACATAGTCTATGTATATTTCTGGTATTTCAGTACCTCAAGTTACTTGTATTCAGTTCCTTAAATTTTAAATCCAGAACATTACTGGCTAACCAATGTCCTGCTGATTGTACTTCAAAGCTAGAGAGTGAGCACATGACTTTTTCTGAAAGATGAGACTTTTACCACTTTTGGCCTGCTTATTTTTCTGGGGGGTTTTCCTAAGTTGTATCAGAAGATAGCTGTTACATTCCTCAGTATTTTAATTTTTTAAGCACATATTCTCATTCAAAACTGCAAAATTGCTTGTTGTTCTGTAAGGCTGTTGTCCATCATTCCCCACGATGGGCCATCTCTAGCAGAAAAGGAGAGGACTTTCTGGGTGTCTACAGTTCTTGCATTCACGTGTGGTACCAGAAGACTATTGAGGAAAATAGAGAAAGAAGATTAGGGGTGAATGAAGAGGAATCAGAAAATAGAAAAGGACGAAGGGGAAGCTCAGAGGATCGAAATACAAAGATCAAATAGAGCTGTCTGAAAGAGTACAGGAACCAGTAAATATCTTCAGCTTTTCACTGTGGAATTTCAAGCAATTTCCCAGTGATATCTCCACCTGTATAAAGTTTAAGAGAAAGTTCCCTTCCCTTTCAGCAGGAATAGAAGTTATTCTTAGAGTTTTCTGCTCTGCTGTCCTCTGCTGTTTGCTGTCTTCCATGGCCTATATGCACATAACTCTGTACATCTGTAAATTTTTCATTTTTTCTGTGGCCCCTTATGTTCTGTGTTTGTCTGAAAATAATTAAACTCACCAGAAAATTACAAGCAAAGTCTTGGTTAAAAAACAAAACCAAGATTAGTAGTCCTAATAAAATGACATAATGAGACGCTAAAAATTAAATTACTGTTAAAAAAAACAAGCCAACATATAGAAAAGTCTTAACTCATCGTATGAGGTACAGACAACTGCTGCCACCTGGTATAATCCTCCAGTCTGATATCAAACTACACAGAAAAAGTAGTTGAACAGTATTTGCAGTTTTATGAAGATTTTAAAAAATAAATTATATGCACACCTATTGCAGTTATAAACAAAATATTTGTTCAAATGCGAAATTTTTTGTTAACACGCTTTAACTTTTGTTTAAAGTGCAGGAAGCCATACAGCACAATAAGAAACTAGCATCAGTGAATAAAAGACAAGAGACTGAAATAAGTCATCTGAAGGAAGTAAGTACAGTGCACATTTCTGAACGGAGAATGACCCTTGTGGGTCCCTTCCAATTCAGAATATTCTGTGATTCCGTGATTCTTTGGGCCTTCCAACAGCTGCTGAGGTATTAATAGAAGTAGTGGACAAGCAGCAGAACTGTTTTTCATTCTATGACTAATGGCTAAATTAGTCTTGTCCTTCCACAAATACTTCAGTTAAAACTGGTGCAGCTCTGAGAATATTCTGTAACCTGTGAATTTTTATTTACCTCTACAGCGTCCTCCTTGTTTCTTGCTAATTATTAGTAACCTCTCTTCTTCCTGTGCTGTGCTCTCATCACTTCTCCATCTGATATGGAAGGTACCAGTGCTGTTTTCAGTTCAGTCAGAGATACAACATGAAGAGAAGTTGCCATGGAAGTGAGCTGGTAGCCTGAACATAGGATAAAATGTGTAACTGAATCCCTGTTAGAAGTGGGAGAGTTGTGTGACAAGGCAGCTGAGTCATCAGATTATAGTGATTCTATTCACAAGGAAGTTGGCACTGAGCTCTTTTCTCCTGCCTCTGTTCAGAAACTACTTTGCCAAGTACGTTTTTGAGTTGCACTCTTGAACATAGGTAGTAGTGGGAAGAATAATGTTCTTTTCTCTTTGAGCTGTTTCTTAAGAGCTGACAAGAGAAAAACAAAAGGACGCTCATAAGTCAGAATTGTTCCTTAAACTCAGTATCTTTCTACACCACATCTCTTTTTTTATATCTCCTTTTTATTTCCCTCTTCTTAATTTTTTTTCTCCTTAGATTCTGTAATGATTTTATGTAGGGATCACATGAATTATTATCTCAACTTCTTGGCCTGATGTTAATCTCCAGTTTCCAGATTAATGCTTTGAATTACCATGGAATCTTTGCAAAGTTTGTGAATGTTGTCAGAAACAAAAAAAAGGGCAGGGGGAGAAGATAATTTGAACGTGAGGAAAAGGGACTATGACCATTTTATATTTGGGTTATATTGATCAAAAAATGGATATTTACCTGCCATAACCTTTCTTTGCCTGAAAAATGGGATTTGAAGGTACAAAAGTACTAGAAAATTCTCCCTGAATCTCCTGTTGTTTCTTTTCTTCTTAAGAGCATGTAGCCTCTTACTGTTAAAGTTCTTTGGAGTATGATTCCACTAAAAGCCAGACTTTAATTTTATCTTGAAATATAGACAGTTTGAGATATTTTTCATTCGTTTCATTGTTACCTTTTTCAGTGCTTTACTTAATTTTTGTATTTATTACATGGAAATATTCTAGCCACAGTAAAAATTAATCAGGAATTCAATCTGGATTTTTTAAGTTACATACTAGAATATAACATGCCAAACCTCAGTGTCAAAAAGACCAAGTTTTGAAGTGATCAAAGATTTCAGAACTCTTACTATCATAAAAGCAGACTGAAACCCACAGTAACAGTAAAGCAGAACACTGGAAAAATTCTCAAATTATTTTCTGTATCACAATTAGGTCTTGCAGTATTTAAAAATGTTTATTTAGCTACATAATTCAAATGATAGGTTATATAAAAAAACTATATATATTTATCTGGAATATTTGATACATGGAAGAGAAATAGAAAAAATATTGGAAGGTGTCAGTGGTGATAACTTTCCTCTTTGGGAAAGCTATCTTTGTTAGGATGCTGATATCATCATAATTTTGAAGGTGTGAGGACAACTTTGTGAGTTGTGTACACTCCAACTGTGAAAAAATTCCTTTAAAAAAAGGTAAATAATTTACGTGTGGCAGAAACAGAAGCATTCATCTAAAATGCAGCATATCTTTATTGTAGTATATTGTAAATAAAAAAGTTAGGAGTTTTAGAAATATCTAAGCATCACAGTAAATTGGATTTGTTGCTTTTGGTGAGAAACCAAGAATAATCAGTTACTTAGTATTCTCTGAGGGTAAGTAATTTGAGAGGTAAGAAAACAGAAATGTTTAAGAAAATTTTACATAGTGAAATTTGTGAGTAACATAGGTGTGAGAGAGAAATTGAGATTTATGTACTCCAGCAACCAAACATATTGTTTGATCCACTATTTTTTTCAGCTGTACTCTTGATTCTTAAGGTCAAGAAGGGTTATGAATTTTAAATAAAATACTGTTAGATAAGCAGGAAAAGGCAGCCAACTGAAATTTAATCTGGCTTCCTCAGTTCAGCAGGAAATGCCTTTATTTTAGTTATTTCTGAATCTCTTTTTGGTTTTTAGTATTTGACCAACCTATTCTGAGCAATCTGAACTGGGATATTTAGAAGAGTTTTGAAAAGGGATTACCAGGCTGTTTTCACTTGCTACATAGCTGAAAGAAGCCATGATATCTACAGCACAAGTTGGGACAACTTCTAAAGCTGGTTTTATCTGCCTTGGAGGCTTGACTGACCTCTAACAGCTCTGACAGCTTATGGGTTCAAACCTCTTTCCTCTGTAGCCTCAGTGCTGGAGTGGGAATGACTATCCATGGTACTAAAATCTTAATTTGGTTGTCAGCTCTTATCACAGCCATTACTTTGACTCAGACCTGGATGATCTCACATATTTGTTCTTAATGGGAATGTGAAGTTAGTGAATGCTATTTAACATTTATGGATAAAAATAAACTAATCTCCAATTTTAATGAAATTGCAAGTATGTTATGAGGGTGTTAAATATGTACGACAGTAAGCTGGAGTGAAATTGAGGTCTATTCTGCACGGGTTTACTCTTCTGGGGTTTCAGGAAAGAAATATTTAGAGAGGTTGTAATTTTCTCTTGACATTGCCTGCTTCAAGTCCAATTCCTGAATTGTAATGTAATGGGCTGTGGTGAAATTTCCTTTTCAGTAACATTTGTTTTAGGATTTGAACATTTTGATATTCAGTGTGGTAGGATTCTTTTCAACCACTGTGAAAATGCTTGCATTGATATCTGGCCAAGAAAAAGGCATCTTTCATTCTGCTGTTTGAAAAACAACTGCTGCTCAAGACCCAAAAGATTACAAGAGGGTTGCAGCAATCTGGGAAGAGAGAGCAAAGAGATATAGGTGTAATTTTGAATACAGGTAAAGTTTTCATAGGGTATCAGTCTTGGGAAGTGGTTACATCTGCCTGTGCTGGCTGCTTTTCCAGTCCCACACCACTTCTTCATGCTGTAACATGTATTTGTGTGGCCTCAATGGAGAGTAGAATTAAAATTTTGTATTGACCAAAACTATATTTTACAAAGAAACACCAAACAAACCCAAAACCCAAAAAAAACCCCCCAACCCCCCCCAAAAAAGCCAACCAAAAAAGTGGAAATTTTAGCTTAGATCAACTTGGAGCAGGAAAGGAGGTTTAAGGAGCAGGACTGGGATTTTGTGACACTCTTAAACTGGCATGAAGTGTTTTTGAAGTCATGTCCCTAAGCATTGATTGCTAGCAACAGATCAAGGGAAAGCCTTATCATTCTCTCTCAGCACACCCCAGAACTGATAAATATATTTTCCACGTTCAATTTAATTTATAGGTTTTTGAATACTACTTGTGATTTTAAGAATGAGAGAAAGCTACTAGAAAAAAAGCAAAAACTCTGGGGTGCCGTTTTAATTAATTTCATAGTATAAGAAAATACATGTATGGATGTATAAAACTATTTTTTATTATTTTTGTGGCTACAAACCTTGTGATTTCACTCGCCATGGAAAACTTTGCCATTATTTTTGGTGGTCTCCTTCGTTTTGTTTTTTTGGGAGTTTATGCTGGGTTCTGGTTGTTTTTTGGTTTTGGTTTTATCTGCCTACAGCTTTGTATTAGCAGATGAGGGGGTGGTTCCAGATGGATTATACACATCCACCTGCCATTACAAAGAAGAAAACACAGTCATCTTTTCTACCTCAAGGGCATGATTTACTTAGTCTGACTTGTGCTTTCCCCATGATAAAATAAGTAGTGGGGTTTTTCTGTATCCTATAAAGTCTGAGTTTTGGAAAATACCTGGTATCAGATCCATGGCAGGCTTTTGCACCTGCTTGTGTGGCACCCAGCCTGTTGGCTGCGCTCTCTGTCCCATTAATCTGCCTCTCTGTGCAGGCTGGCACAGCACACCTTCTCACTTTTACAGAGTTAGAGCTGCTTGCACCTTCTGCCACTTAACAGCAGGAACTCTCCTTGAGTGCTTCATCACTAGAGCCTTCTAGTGAAAACAGTACAACTAAAATATGTCTTTATTGCAAAAGATGGGACAAACCTAGCTAGCTTACAGAATATAATAATTGCAAAAGGATTCTGGCTTTCAGTTCTGTAACTGATTCTGCAATTACACTTAGTACTTACTAGATCATTCTAGATTTATTTATGGCTAAAATACATGAGAAATAAAGCCTCTAGCAATAAAATTATTTATTTAAAAGTACTACCTATACTTATATTTTCCGTAAAACTTTGTGAATTTCAGCTGCAACATAATCTTTCCTTCTTCTTTTGTACTGTTCTCTGATTTTGTCCAGAACAGTTAAACCACTGGCCTGTGATAATTCTGTCTGTGATAACCGAAATTCCAGTTTTGTGAAGAAAAGTTAAACAGACCAAACTTAGTCGTTAGATAAAACTATTACCATTCTGAATGCTTGGTTCACCACTGTGGCATCATGGAGAATTCTTGATACTATCTGTGAGCAGCATTCATAACCTCTGCTATTTGTCTGAGTAAACGTCAGAGCGCTCAAGGAGAGAGCGATATTAAACAGACTACCTTGCACCAAGATGGGAGGGGAGGGGAAGAACAGGGCACAATATTTATGACTCCAGGAACTATAAGTTGTAATTTAATGAGATCAAAGCGTTTGCTGTTTATTTGCTGCACTAGGAGCTCCTAGTGAATAAACTGGTTACAAAACAGATACCAAAAAAAAA
>VWZW01008817.1:527371-572281 GCA_013397115.1 Edolisoma coerulescens | reverse complement strand
AAAAAAAAAAAAAAAAAGCCGCAGGATATTTAAAAGAGGATAAAGACTATAAAATCAAAGGCATCATGTTGCAGAACCTTCTAATATAAAATTAATTTAGCATTCTCTTGAGATTAAGTAATTAATGTTTCAGGAAAAGCAAAGATCCTCCAAATTTATAGCCAGTTCCTGTTTTTACCAGATAATCACTGTTCTCCCTTTCTTTCCTCCTCATTCCCAGGAACCTACACAGTAGTTACAATAGTAATTCCTATTGTCTATCTGGGTGAAGAAGGTTTTACCAATACAAACTCAATGTCAACTTCTAATATACCTCTTGGAAGAGAAAATAACAAAATGATTAAGTAAATACTTCAAACAGAGTAAAATTAGCCCAATAGTATTTTACCTATGAAAATAAACTTTTAGTCACGTGTGACAAGTTCGAAGTTTAGTAAGTCAGTCTTACACATTTCAGTACCTCTAATTTATTCTGTTGTTTCCATACATTATTTCAAAGTGCGGCATGACCAGCATAGTTTAAAAGATTTGTCTCTGTTTTGAATTGCAATGCCTATACTGGATGAACTATTTATACGTGTTTCCTGTGTTAAGGAGCTGAAGAAAGTAACTACAGACTTGATAAGGTCCAAGGTCACATCTCAGTACAGGGTGGGAGAAGAAAACATCAATCTTGCAGTGAAGGAAAAACAGTTTCAAGAACTGCAACAGAAAATCATAATGGTATTTTGGAATTTAAACAAGTTAAAGTTTTGGTGAATATTTTCTGTTCTTCGCTCAGCAAACCTCCTGGCAGTGATCTCTGATGCATACAGATTTGTGTTTCCTTTCTACTAACTGCATATACAGTATAATTAAACTCTTTGCACTATAGCCTTTTCTAGGGAAATAAACATGCTATGAATATCAGTATAATTTCATAGTAAAAAAAAAGGGTAAGAAGACATTTAAAAATAATTCAGTTTCTTTAAATAGCCTCATGATGATTCACTATATCACATTAATACAATATTATTAAAGAAAATAGACAGTAATTTAAAATGCCTTTTACTGTTCTTCATGCTCTTTTTTTTTTTTCAGGAGACAGCAGTCAGTAAAAAAGTTCAAGAAGAAAACAGTCACATTAAAGAAGAAAAGCTGGTGAGTTGTTAGTACAGCTTTGCTATTAAAAATCACTTAAAAATACAGGTGCTGTATTTCATATTTAGGTTTCTTATAGTAAGCTACAAAAACTAGTTAAATTAACTTGTTTACACTTCAGAAATACTTTAATACTAGCATAAGTGGTATCTTACTGCTCAGTTTCTAGGAAGAGTATTAGCAGAACAAAGTCCATTGTTTGACACTTTATTCCAAGTCTTACGTTTTGTCTTTGAATTAAGATGGGAGAAATTCAGTATACCTGTGAAACACTTGCCTACATGTGGGTTCAGCATTAATAAGCAGTAAGGCTGGCACAACCTGCTGGCTCTTCTGCTTTCTGGTTGCCAACAGTTTATTCTAATATTGCTGGTATTGAAACCAGGCAAAATGGGAATAATGTGTCAGTGGTATACACAGGAAATGATGTTCCATTCATACAGAACAGAAACATTTAGACTATTAAGCAGCACCTCTACATCCCTGAACAGAGTTAGGACTGTCTTCTCTTGCTAACTCAGGTATGTTCCAGAAAAAATCCTGATGTTTAAACAAAGGCTATGGAGACAAATATCAAATGTAGCAAAAAAAATTTGTTCCCTGTAATAACAACATAATACACTGCTTTGCAGAACACTAAGCCTGAAAAGGGTGGTTGGTTTTTTTCCTTTTCTTGAACAGTTGCAGAATTTTCACTCTGCAGTTCATGACAGGGAACAGGTCAGAGAAGTGTATCACTCTTGGTCCCCAGGAGGGATGAAAGCAGAATCTTGCTTTCATGCCCATAAAGCGCTCACCCAGCAGCACTCTTCCAGTTCACAAAAGCCTGTTTGCATTTTGAGCTTGCTTTTAAAAAATTGCCAATAAACACACGGAAAGAAATGAGAGACATATTCAGGCCTCCTAACTCTCCTAGCCCTGAATGCACTAAAAGCATTTATATGGAGATGCGTGGAGCGTAATTCGTATGCATATTTGAAATGTGTTATCTAAGAGAAGGATTCTGGTTTGTGTCTCTCTTGTTCTGTGTGAATTGTTAGGGTTTGTTTACTGGATTAGTTTTAACACATGGAGGGGTTTGGTATAGTCTGGGGAGGGCTCTAACGTAGAGGTGAACTTCATGTTTCCTCCAACTGCTTGGGTTAGAAGACATGGATTTCTGTGTTATAGAGCACTAATAAGTCACCATCTCGATTAACTGAAATGTTGGCTTCAGTGGTTCTTGGACTTAGGCTAGAAATACCATCTAAATTACAGCTGATTTGTACTAAACTGTTCAGAGAAGCAGTCTGGTCTGTTGGAGAGAAAACTGTACTAGATTTAAAAGATGTGGCCAATTCTGCTACTGACCTGTCAGATGACACCAGCCAAGCCATTTTACAGCTCTGCAGTTCAGTTTTCTAGATGTAAAATTGAACTAAAAATAAATTAAGCTTCAGTGCAAAAATTTATACATGCAGGAAGAGGAATGACAGTACATTAAAATACTGATTTTATTTTTAGTAGACAGCTGTATCTGTGTATCCAATAGAACCAAAACTAGAATAATCTGAAAACACTTTGCAAGTATGTTTTAATAATACATTCCTCTCAATGTGTTTTGAAGCAACTGAGCACATTTAAGACTTCCTTCTGCCTGAAACTCAGGGGTTTTTTTCTGTGCAGATCTTCTTTTAGTAACTGCTGTAAGTGGTCTTGAGGGAGTGGTGATTGGCTTGTCTGGGTCATTCACTCCGTCTTTGAAACTTTGGAAATGTGTTTTGTAGTGTTTAATAGAAAATGGCTCAGTTTCCAGCAAACTGCAACACACTTCATGGCAGCACCCATGGGGTTTGTAAATCCATGGCACCTTCATTAACTCAAAGCAGCTCAGTTTGGGTGGCTCATTTTAAAAAAAAAATTCCTCTTCATGAAGTAACAATACAGTGTTGAGGAAGGTACCACAAAAGTTCAGATCCTGACAGCAAAATCCGATATACCTGCACAATATGATGCAGAGCTAATGGGTGGTAGTTCACATCGATTAGGATTTAATTCAGGAGATACAGGATAATTTCATGTAAGGGTGATCCATTAATGGAGTAATTTCTTTTGGATTTTCCATATTTTTCAGAACTGTGATATGGTAACATAAAGTTATTCTGTTTGTCCTGAATTGAACTCACAGTGGGGTTGGATTTGCTATATTTTATCCAGATTTGCACTGAAGAATGTATAAAGATTGGGTGGATTTCATTTTAATCATAGGAAAAATCTCTGAAAAAGAACAAGTTATAATAATTTACAATAATGTTATCTTCTCCAAGGTAAAAGGCCAGAAAAAACAGGTGTTGTTCTGATTTCTCCCTACAAATTTTCCCCAATGTTGGGGTTGGAGTACCTTTTTTTACAGACATGATTTTGTAAACACTGACAGAATAAAAAAATAAACATATTAATGTAAAAGACACAAATTATCTAATGTTTAAACTCCATAAACAAAATCTTGCTCAATATATTCTATTCTGTTTGTATTAATAAGGAAATTCTCAGCTCTCTACAGTGTGTGCAGGAGCTGCTTCAGCGAATAACCCAAACAAATGTTAGAATGGAAAGTGAATTAAATGCACTGAAAGAAGACTATCAGGTCAGATTTTTCTTGATTAGACAAGCTGTTACTATCTGTTATGTATTTTTTAAGTCCAGGGCTGTTAAAGACATTTGTGAGCCTTTCAGAACTTTTGACCTCACTTCCATTGCTCCCTCAGCTCCTTAACTGTCAGCACGAACCCTGAAGTGCAGCCTGTGCTTTCCCTCTTTGACTTCTCTCCCTAAAGTAAATCATGGTTGCCATTCTTAGCAGCCATTTCTAGAGGGCAAAACCAGAACAGGGTTGCTTTCAAATATTGAAATCAAATTCTTTTATGACTTTTGTTTCTTGTAGTTTTCATAGAGGTATATATTTCTGGACAACATTTCAAATTTCAGATCTTCATTCAAAGCTCGAGCTTGTCCTCAATTTTATTAAAGAAGAGAGCCTAAAAAAGAGCATTTTCTTCAGCCCTTTCTTGTTGTGTTTTCTGGTGCCACGTTTATGCTAGAGGTGAGAAGTAGTCGTGCTGGAGAGTGTGGAGTTGCAGCACTCCTCAGTTCCTCTTTCAGCATGCAAAAGCAGCTCAGAACAGTTTAGATTCTACGTTTCAGTAGCAGTCAGTTTGGCCCACAGGGCACTGAAGATTCAGGTCATATCCACTCCCATCAGATGTGCCACGCAGAGCTCAGGTACAACCACTGACTGGACTATTAAAAATTATTATCTACTATTTGTCCAGACATAAACACAACTATTCCACTCTTCGAAGCCAAGGTTTTGAGCTAGGAGTTCAGTTAATTTCAAATTCAGCTTCCAGTGTGGATGTGTACTTTTGTCTCTAAATAAATGCTTCTATGCTAATTTGAAATTATTCACTTCCTTTGAGACTTTACTCTTAGCAGGTGTAAATAGTTTGCCTTCTGCCACAATATAAATATAGGACTTCTGCATTTTGATGAAAAAGTAGTGTTAAAGGTGAGCTATGTTCTCCATCAGAAGCTGGCTAAAGTCTCCCTAGCAATTAAAGCATCTGCAACATTTTTACAAAGATTAACTGAACAACCCTTTGGCTGTAGAATTGCCTAAAGTAGCATGATTTTCTGTAGCTTCTGCATAAATCTGTTATTTACATGTTGGGTCCAGTGAAACAGATGGATTACTTGCTATTCATATAATCCTGTTTTTTGTTAAAGTTAAAAAACAGAGGCTTAAAATAATTTAATTCATATATAACCTTACTGATTATGACTTTCATAATACAGGAACCCTTTATGATTTTTGTGTCAGGACTATTGAATAGTAAGTGTATTTTAAAGTGTTTTTTTCTGATAGTATTTCTGAGCTATTGTTTCCCATCTCAGAAAAAGTTTATAGCATGCCTTAAAGCTCCAGCTAAAATAGTAAATGGTATCTGTGAATCTTCTCTTTGAAGACTGCACATAAATGTCTACAAGTATGGCTTGTTTTCTTCTTGTTGAGGTATGAATGAACACAGATCTCTGTTTTGCAGCCTGTGCAGGCCAAAAATTGATTTCTGGTTGCAATTATGCTAATTCTGATGAGAGCCTGCTCTCATTTGGGTCTGTTTATATTAGACATTGGGACAGTATTACTGCTTTCTATTGTTCTAACTACAGTACAAACCACTGCTGGTCATCAAAGCTTCAGTGCAGTCCTCAAAGGTAACTTCTGGCAGGCAGAGACACTAGAAATGGGTGTTACAAGCCATGGATAACCAATAAGAGGCTCTTGGTTCAACCTTCACTACTTAGACTGATGTAAATAGACCTTCTTTTTCAGTTTGATACAAATACCAGGATATTCCAGGGAATGAGACAATGTTAGCTTCTTATTTTGCTTTTTTGCATTTTTTTAAAACATCAAATGGCACTTATAAAATAGGGAACTGAATATGTAACTTGAAGGGTCTACCCACTTCCCTTCCAATTTGAGAGCTATTGCTTTCATCTTTATTGATTCTAGAACCTCAGTATAACAAATGGGATCTAAAGGTTATGTGTTATTCTTATGCCCTGTCCTACATCCCTGTTGAATTTCTGGGCCTTGCTTATGAAGCCAAAGAGTTTCTTCAGAACAACAGAAAAATGAAAGGAGTGATGGTACAGTCCCATGGAAATATTTTTATTCTTATACTCACAATTTTTAGGCTTGACATGACAGAATATTTGCAAGGCAACATTCAAGAAGGATCCCTTCTCATTCTTTGCAGGCATACTTAGTGCTAGGATACCAGAGTCATTATGACTTCAAAACAAAAATTTTAATTCTTTAACAGATGACAGAATACTTGAGAATGCAAGGAATTCAGGTATTCCTGTCTGTACAATCGGCTTTAACATATGATCAGATTCATACATCTGCTACTTCTGATATTTTCTAAGAGCTATGCTGTGAGTAACTATAATAATCCATCACCGAGGAGGTTGCATTTGAGGTGCAAGTAAAAGCATCCTTGGAGTTCAGAGCAGGTTCATTCAAGAGAGGAGGTCTTGCACTCCTGGTTTATGTAACTGGATGAAAGATGCTACATCAGAGTGTGAGCATTCAGACAGTGTATTGTTGAATTGTCTCATCTTTTTAAATACATCATCTGTCAAAGAAGATCCATTATACTCTTATGCACAACTTTTCCCATGTGTACAAAAGTGCAAGGTGGTTTGAGTTTTCCTAGTGTTAGTACCTGTAAAATGTAATTTTATTAACAGTGTAGCTAAATTGACATAGGCATTTTAAAATTGATGCTAAGTGAATCAAAAAGTAGACTCATTTTTGGTTAAAAGATTTGGTAAAAAGGAATTGGAGTATTGCCTCTATAATATTTTTCAAGTGGACTTTCAAAGAAGCTCAGCAGAGTCATAAATATGTATCTGGTCATACAGCTACGTGCATTAAAATTTTGCTTACATTTTCAAATATATTTGTGTCATCTATATAGCAGGTAATGGAATGCAGTGAGTCTTTTATCTTCCATATTGTTTTTCTATAAAAATGTGATAGGATAAAAATTCCAAGAGTACCTGATACCTGTGTGAAGTCACTGTTGATTCACACAAGACTCCTTTAATTTAGCACAGTAAAGCTGAAAGAGTTAACCCAAAAATGCTGCAAGTACAGTTATGGTAGTATAAAACTTAATATTACTGTTATTTCAATGCACTCCTATTTCAGTGACCTAATAAAAATAAATTAAAGCATAATCAGATATATACTGTATGTTGCAGTAGATATGTTTTAGAATGTAAAGATTATATAGTTTATAAGAAAGGTTAATAAACAATTTAGGACAGAAAAACTGATTATGAAAATATTTTTTTTCCTGTCAGTATACAGTAGTTTTTTCTTTAAGTACAGTGGGTCTGGATTATGCTACATTTCATATCTCTCATCTCTGGACTTTATATTACTTTTTCAGCACATTAAAACTTATGCAGTGAAACTGAATAATGGCAAGTGTTTTTATACCCTTTTATAGCCATTTCTTTTTTCATAACCTCCCCCTGTTTCCTGTTAGCTAAACTGTAAGCACCTTTCTGTTAATTTATGAAAATTATTGTTGAGATAGCACATTATCACTGATCTGTATGGCACTTGCAGCATGTTAGAAGCAAAGGTCCAAGCAACATAAAACACATCAAAATTCATTAATGTGGTATTGATTATTTTTTGGATAATTAATTTTATTGCAGGCCCTTGAAAGAGATAATGAGCTGCAAAGGGAGAAGGCAAAGGAAAATGAAGAAAAGTTCCTTAATCTTCAGAATGAGCACGAGAAGGCACTAAGAACTTGGAAAAATGATGTAGGTTTATTAAATTAAATGCTATAGTATTAAAAGTTTTTTGGAATGGTCATCAAGCATTTTGAGTAATTCCTAAAAGACAAGAAAATATCACAGAAATAATACAATACAAACAACTCATTTATTCTCCAGTAATACAGACACTTCTAGAAATGAATATTTTTTAAAGGTAGATTTAAGTTGACTTCTGTGCTCTGAAAGGTCAGTGCTCTTCCTGCAGCTCTGATTTGAAAGGAATCCTTCAGTGTGGACTGAGGGTGAAAGGGGGTAAGAAAAGGTGTATGTCTGGTATGTCCCCCTAGTGAATTCACCTCTGTGGACACCTAAACAATAGTTTGTCTTCTATATTTGACATTCTTTCTATTACCTCATTACTTTTAAAGAATACTTCAGTAATTATTTAATCCAAAACAATTAGCAAAACATTGTAGCTGTAAAAATTGTCTGCAATAATAAATGCATGTTTAGATGTAGGAAAGATTAATGCCACTTCAGTAAGACAAGATCTGCTTCATGTGTGGAAACCAGACTCTAAGCAGCATTTGTTTAATAGTCTGTCTTTTTTATTTCTATGTACTTGGCACCTACTGCCAGAAAGGTTTTGATTTTGGTAGACAGATTTCCAGGGAAGCTGTGGGGAAATAATGTACAGTTGTCCTTGTAATCCTGTTGTCTAAGGCTCACTCCTTCGAGTGCAGCCACTGTGGGGATGACTGCAACTATGAGGCCACAAAATAGCTGAACTGTTCTGATGCTCAGTTCCCTGAGAAGATTTGATTTCCCTGATTCCTTGGAGAATTTTATGCCATAATTTCCTCTATAGACGTGGGAATTTGCCCTGCTTATTTCTCAGGAATGTTTGTATCTATTCTTTACAAGATAATTGTTATTCCTTTTCATATTCCTGCTATGGCTAACTAGAAATTTTGTGTCCTAAAGTAAATCATCAAGGATAAAGTTAACACCGGTCTGGAAATCTTTGTAAATTAAATGAAGGTATTTCTGTAAAATTGCCCTTCTGTTCTTTTGCAAGCTGTAGTTTGGACCATTCAGTTAGTTCTAAATACAATAACTTAAATGTTACATGTTTACTGAAGAAGCATTGGATACTTGAGGGTATTTACAGAAGCAAAGGGCCAAGCAAATTATTTGCTGTTGTGGTTTCTTGATAGTGTAGGTAGAGAATGAATGTTGACTATTAAATTTATCTTTGAGCCAAAAAGGAAGAAAGCTACAAATACAAATCTCATTTTTTTGGAGCATTGCTACTTGTAGTAAACGGTGAAAAAAAATCCCAAACCAGTTAATAAAAGCTATAATCTGTAATGGAAATGTGGTTAAGATTTTGGTTTGAATGAAAGAGCTCTATTACTTTGTACAAAGAAATTCCTTAGCATCTATACTTTCTTTTAAGGATTACGTTTCGTTTGCTGAGTTGTTGATACCTTTGAAAAATGCTGGTTTACTTATTAGAACATCCAGTGAAGTGTTTGTGTGCTCTGTGTACTTGCAATTATTACAGGAGGAAAACATGAGAAGAGAAATACACACTATTAAAAATGAGCTGAATTCCCTTAAAGGACTTCATAGACATCTTGAAGATTATCATCCTCCTCAGGGAAATCAGCATTCTGTGCAAGTGGAAAACCTGCAGGTAAGTGTCTTTACTAGCTGCAGTGTGTCTTGTAAAAATGCCAGAGAACAAAAGATATGACAGTTTTTCTAATCTTGTCTGTTGTGTCCACTGATCTTCCTTTGACATTGCGCAACCTAAAAATTTATATGACAATGACCCTAAATATTATTGAAACTTGCTGTACCCAAAGAATGTTCCCCTTTCATCCAGAGGGGTGCTTAAATCACAGAAACCTGAGACGTTACTTCATTAATAAATTTATGACTTAGAGATAGCAACTTAAATAACCTATCTTTACTAAGTCCTATTTCACAAACATCTTTTACATGTGTATTTCCCAAATACTGGGGCAGACCCAGTTGACTTTGTATGTATGTAAGTTCCCTAGAGGTGTGGAAGTAAGTCCACTTCTACTCAGAGGAACTAATTTCAGCTTCTGTAACATGGGACAGGTCAGAAGATTGTTTTAATCAACACACAGGTTATCTAACTTCTTCAGTTTTAGTTTAGGAAACACCAACCTTTATGTCACATAGCATCTTTAAGAGTCATCAAAGACACAGTGAGCTCATCAGGTGGTGAAAGACTTTTACTCAATAGAGGTTGAACTAGAATTGAGCTTGGATTGCTGGGTGAACCAAATCCACGTTCAGCTCTAGATGCAGGGCACATACAAGAAGTCAACAAGTGGTTAAGTACACAAAGATGGTCTTCTGGAAAGAAAGGAAGAACATGTAGCCTGGCAGCTCTGTGTTATCCCATGATCAAACTGGATTACAAATTTGTATTCCAGTCTTTTATAAGATTGAAAAAAATGGGCAGAGTCAGAAGCCATAAGAAACATTCTCTGTGCATTGAGTGTATTCTGTTGTTCTGTTAAGCATTGGTTATATCCATTTTCCATTAACTTTTACACCCAAAAAATGATCTATCCTTCAAAGAAAGGAAAACTCATTTTCATGCATATAATTCCACTTTCTGTGTTAGGAAAATAGGAAGACACTAGGACTATAAAGACAGGTAACTATTTTAGAACGAGTATATGAATTGTAGGTAAAATGACAAACAGTAAAAATAGTTTAGAATATGGAAGAACTTAAAATCAATTTCTTCACAAGGCACATGCATATGTATGTTTATAGCTCCCACACAAACACACACATATACACAGCTGCTGGTATGTGCTTAATAATGCAAGGGAAGTTAGACTTGAAATGATTACTCATTGTGCCAAAGCTGTATGAACTCTACAAGGTATAATGCTAATTGTGTATTTTTTAAAAACTACTGCTTCCTTGAAGGAAAATGAAATATCAGTTATTGTTAGGATGCAGAATCAAAGTGATCAGGCAACCATGATAAACAGTACTTGTGCTTACTAAGATAACCCCAGGGGTTTGAAAGCAGACAAGCTTAAAGCATATGCTCATAAGTGCAAAAGAAGTCAGATGTCTTCCAAATATACATCTAACACTATCTTATGGCAAATTGCCATAGCACTTCGTGTTGTACAATCATTAGATTTCCAAAGCTAGGCAGGTTGGACTGAGTGGAACACTGCCAAGAAGCTGGAGCTGCAGCAGATCATATTGGTTCTTCTGATTTGTGTAATTTCACCTTGTATCACTAATGAGTCAGTGTCCACTGAAACATAAAAGGGAAAGGTGTTGGCTTGGATTTAGATCTTGACTGTGGTTCTAAGTGTTGTAAGGAAATATGCTTATACTTATTTTTACACCTAGTGCAATCTGAAATCCCTGTGGTTATTTGCAGGGCATGAAATTCAGAATGTACTTAAACTTCTTCACACTGATCACCTCTGGAATAGTAATTAAACAAAAGACATTTTTAAAAGAAAGATACAATGTCAGACCTCATCACAGACTTGGATTGCAATTTAGTTTAACCTTACCATGCTTCACATTTAGTTTGACATAATTTTTAATACAGCTGTGTACCATTAGAGAATAGTGTTACACCCAGCATGGGCTGCTGTAACTCTTTTGTGTGTGTATGTACAGGAAGATCTGGTTTTGAGAGGGGTGTGAATTTCATACTATGAAAAAGTCTGTTGAGGGAAAGGATATTTAGGGATATATGTGTTTCTTAGTTCGATTTTACTAAATCACAGGCAAAAATTAACATCCAAATGTAAAAGTTTTGTTATTTCGGTATTTTAGTTTGTCCATCTTGGAACTATTTTTTAAGGGCTGAAGAGCCGTTTGAGTTTATTGAAAAGTAGGTTTCTTCAACCCGTCTGAAAATCTGGAAAGGAATCATGTAACCTTTCTGCCTTTCTATGAACATTTCATCCTGTTTGTTTCAGATGCAGTCACCAGCTCAGCCCATACCAACAAATGTGGTAAGTTCCACTGCAATGGCTGTCTTTACAATAACAAAAGAATAATGTGCACAGTTACAGAGTGGTGTTTGGTGTTTCTGTCTGAAGAAAGAGCTCCTAGAAACAAAAGATTATGAAACAGTTACAGCTTTCATGAAAGAAAAAGGAAATTTCTACTATTTGTATTCAAAAGGCATGAAAATGTGATGCCCGGGCTATACAGAGCAAAGAAGCAAAATTAATTAAAAACCTAGAAAAGAAAAAGACGTAATATGTACAATTTCCGAATCAGAGTGACAAGGAAAATAATGATAAAACATGAGCAAAAGAGAAAGAAATCTCAACTGAAACTTCAAATTGAGGGTGGAGTATTTGGCAGAGGAAAACGATTTTAGGACCCTCCTCCATTTACCATGACTCCTCCCTCCCCCAAATCAGCAAAGCTGGAAGCATCAGGATGTTTCTGTGACCTGCAGGAAACTGTTTCTGGCAGATTTGTGTTCCACATACCCTACTCTGCCAGCATTGCAACAGCCCCATTTTTTAGCAGTGCTGTCTACATGCCTCCCTCCATTCTGCAATATTCTCTCTCCTCCCCACACATCCAACGCCCAAGCATAGCTCCTGTAACTCCCTCCCACATCCCAGCCCTCCTTCTGCAACACCTCCAGCCACCCAAGTATCTTCAGCTTTTTCCCACATCTTTTATGGACTAAGCTCCCTCCCACATCTGCCTACTTCTACATCCTATCTTTAGGGCAAGAGCCAGCACGTGCTCCTGTCTTCAGCTGCCAAACAGTTGATGATGATAAAGGATGCATCTCCTTTTCCTTTTATTTTGGTGGGATTTTATTATCTTCACTACTCAGGCCCTAGTTTTCACAGAACTTTATTGACTGCAGCTTTCAAACCTAAACACAAATACAGATGCAGTAGTAGACCAGTGATTTAGACTTTAAGTAGACACATCTTTCAGGCTTCTACTCTTGTTGAATTTGACTCAAATTCATGTCAAAAAGCTATTTGGGAGGGAATGAGGAACTGAATGTCAGGGACTGAAAATTCATATGCCTCCTTTTCCTGTGAAATGAAGTTAAAAGTCCTGGGCAGTTTGCCAGAAAAAAATGTTGTTTATATGGTTATGTGTTGTTTATATGTATATGTGTTTGGGTGTAAACAGCAATCATGCAAGATTTTTCCACATGTACTTACTGAGCAGGTCACTGAGTGAGCCAGCACAGAGAGTGGTCCAGTCACCACATGTACAACACAAATTCCTTCCACGGAGGAATTCTGTCAGCTTTGCGGACTGTAGTATAGCAGGACCTAATTTTTTTCCTACTCTTCTAGGGTATTAGTCTGCTTTTTTCTTTTCCTCTGTTTACGTTAACTTTTTATACTTCAGGTGAATGGTCTTTGTTTTCCATCAGAATTGTGAAATTAATTTTAAATCTCAGTCCTGAACTTTTTACCTTACCAGTGACTATTGTAAATTATTAAAATACTTATAATCTTTTGTTCCTTCTTATGCTAGAGTGGTCAAGAACACTCAAAAGACAGTGAAATACAGGCTATTCAGAAAGAAAATGAGTTTATGCAATCTGTAATAAGAAAATACGGTAATTGTGGAAATGAAGAAGAAACTGAAGTAAAAGACACAAGGGACCAGTCTTCAAGCATTGAGGAATTAAAGACAGAACAAAGTAATAACCTTCCATGGATAATAGAGATAAGTAGTATTGTTGAAGAAAGGATAAATGTTTGCAGATATAGTATATGACAAGAGAGGGCTTAAATCCTGAATTAAATGGTCATATCTAAAATCTATAGAATGTTAACATATTTTCTGCTCTCTCAGTTTATAAATATTTTGTGAGTTACCATAGTGCAATACTTACCTTCAGTAACTTTTTGACAGGCTTGTGTGTGTAACGTAAGATATCAATGTCAATACTAATCTTGAGTCCATCTCTTTGGAAATTATAAACTGAAAAAAAAATAGCATTACATAACTTCTGGGTTATTAGTCACTAACTAGAGAATACACTCACTCTACAGATTTACAAGTTCTTGAAAACAGTTTTAAGGATGAAATTAATGTTGCTAGCCCTTATGAAGTAAAGCAAAGGGAGGCTTCTCCCAGGAATACCCTCTGCACAGATACTGATTTAATTACCCAAGGACACACCTTGGAAATGCATGTCACTGGATGCAAAGAGGCAGAAGATCCAGGAACAACACAGAGAATGTTACTAGATGAAAACAATGCAAATTTAGATCAAAAGTCACAGGACAGCACTGAGCCTTTGGCAACACACCACACACAAACAAGAAAGGCCTTTTCAGGCAGCACAGAGACTGTAGGTGCTGACGGGAAAAATGGAAGTCAGGAGACCAACACTAGCAAGGAAGAACTGAGCAATACTACAGATGAATCCACTTGTGCCAAGGCAGATGCAAACTCAGACACCAGACAATACAACAAAAGTGTCCTTACACCGCGAGCACCCAAACCTGAGTCTGAAGCTGTTCTTTGCCCTGAGGAGAGTGCTCTGCATGAGAGAAGTACGGACAGCCACCAAGCTAAGGAGTTAAGTTTTGGCATCCTGCCTTATACTAAAGAGAATTCTCAAGCAGAATACCAAAAATGTAGCTTGCTGAATAGTGACAATTTTGTAGGCAGCGGATTACATAAAACAGAAAAAACTTTAAATCTGAGTGGTTTACATAGAAGTAAACTTCCTCTGGGACAGACACACATAGATGCCGAAGGCAGACATGATGACAATGCCAGAAACATGAACAGCACTGGTGCTCTGGTAACTGATGCTCAAAATTCACCAACTGTTTGTTGTGATGATGCAAGTGGTGATGATGCTGCTGCGAAAGAACACAGAGATAATAAGTGTCTCTTAGATACTTTCAATTTATGCCCCCCCAAAACTGAGAGAGGAATAAATGTGGATGGCATGCCCAGCAAGCAACCTGAACAAGACAGTGCTAAACAAACAGGGAATGCTACAAATACGTGGACTTCAAGTGCTGAAGCCAAATCTCCCGTAAAGGCTGATGGTCTTGAAATTGCTCATAAAAAAACCCCAACAGATAGAGCAAGTACAGATAAACTAATTCCATGTAAAAATGTTAACAATGACACTCAGATACACTCCATCAAAACTGGACATTCCCCGGAGATTAATACTTCAACAAATAACACATTGTTAAAAGAGAAAAAAGACTCACTGAACACTACAGTTCCAGGAAGGAAGTTTGCTGAAGGTCACCTGAAAGAATCATGCTCTTTACCCATGAGAACATCTGGAAATTTAGTAAACATGAGTGTAAGGTCATCCTTTGATCTTTCAACCTCAGATAAAAAAGCTGAGAAAACTCCACTATACTTGAATTTTTTAGCTCTCAGTTCTTGTTCAAGAGTAAATCAAATGAGAGGTCAAGCTACATGGGCTTCAGCTTCCAAGGAACTTTCCTTTTTGAAAGAGAAACTACCATGCTTAGTGGAAAACACAAACAATATTTCAAACACACAGAGTCAAAATCTCAGTGAAAATGTGGACAGTGGAGAAACAGAACAAGGTAAGAAAATATAAGCATTAATATTCTGAACCATGTAGTGCTTAGAAAAAATATCAAAATGTGAAATTTCTTAGTGTAGAAAAATGTAAACCTGACAGTTACATTGCAAAAAGGTGAGATTGCTCTGTTAATATTATATATGCAACTAAACAGCTTTTATTAGCTTATCAATCAGTTGGTTGAATAAATATTTTTTCTCATATTTCCCTTTGTGAAATAACAGCAGTGCAATGACAAACTGAATTTTGACAGGCATTTCTAACCCTAATGTAGAGCATATTCTATCTGAAAAGCACTGAGCGGCTTTTGGAAATTATTCAGTGTTCTCATTTTGCATCAAAATTAGGGTAGATTTTGAATCAGTAGATGCTTCTTTGAATGGGGCTTACAGAAATTTACTTTTTATTTTATTGTACATCTACAATTTAGATGGACACTTAAAACCATCTGAATGTGTTGTAAGTGTGAAAGGACTTTATATTCTTTGAACTTCTGGAAAACACATGGAGCTTTAAGTGATCAAGGAGCTTTTTAATCTCCTACTATTGACACTTAGTTATTATTTGTTGAGCAATATTTTGCATATGCAAAATAGTGAATATGAACTTTATTCCATGGGTTTCTAAATCATTAGAAAATGTGGGAAAAATTGTATTTTAGATTTGTTTTGCAATAAAATTAGCTGGTAGATTACCCCAAAACTGGGGTGCTTAGATATTTTCCAAGGAGCAGGATTCACAGGACGTTTGTGTCTATTTGAGGTTTTGTTGGTGCAGTGTTTTCACCTTTGCCCCCTTGAACATACCAAGAGCAGAGTGGACTCCAGTCCTTAGTTTTGCAGCCAGTGGCAGACAGCAAAACCCAACAGTCTGATTTCTTTACATTGTTCTGTTATTATGAATTTAGCTCCATAGGTAATTTGGTTTTTGTACTTGTTCTCCTGCCCATGGATATTTGTGTTCAGATGTACCATTTTTTGAAGTTCAGTTTCAGAAACGTGTTTGTCCCTAAAACAGTAGGAGTGGTAGCAAGGTAGCAGAATCCTGATCTCAGATGGCACATTATTTCTTTTAATAATGTGAATTTCAGTATCTGTTTCAATAAAATGAATGCATAGTTACGTGATGTTCTGCATGTGTCTTTTCTGTAAGAACAGACAGCGCTATCTGAATTTCTTCCCTGTGTTCCTCCTCCTTTTCTTGTCACAAGCCTTTCTGTATGCAAAGTACTGGAACTCCAAGTGACTCTGAGAGGTTCATCCAAAGGAGTTGGTAGGGAACCAACTCTAGTCCCTCAAATGAGTTGCCTAGTGACCAGACCTCTTGAATTCCAGCTAAACTTCATGGTGAGGGTCTCTGGCTGTGTCCCAGATGTGCCTCATTCTGCCTAATGTAGAGGTTCCTCCTTGTGCCTGCTGCCCTCTCTGAATGCTGCACCTCTGTGGGAGAGTAGGGATCCTCACAGTCAGGGCACCTACAAGTCATCGTGGTACACAGCACTGCAGCTTCCAGTGTTTATTGTGCTTGGGGTTTGTGCTTGGTTTGCAGATCTTTTTTGTTTGGATCCCCAAATGGCAAACCTGCAGTGGAATCCATGCGGACACTGTACCTACATTTTAAATTTTTTTTGACTGACTGGAGCACAAACCATTTAGCCATATGAGACCTAGAGGTGAAGGGAATTGGTGAAAGAGTTTAGTAAACCTATCTGAGGGAATTCCTTCTACTGCCTAACCAAAATGCAATTTACTATTTATACTCTGGTTCCCAGAGAGCAGACACTCTACATCACTAAATAAAGAAATGAACTGGGAATGGGAAAGATCTTCCTGGCAGATGCTTAAAAAAGAAAACAAACACAAAACCATTTTCCTCTTCCTCCCAAGAGAAAATGTCAGCATTCTGAAATAACTGTTACATAACCATGAGGTAACAAGTATTTTCATAGCAAAACAAGATTTTACTATCAATGCAGTGATCCACAGGCATCTGTGTAGTGACAAAACAGCTCCTGTTCGCACTGTGAGCAATTGTGAAAGCATGCTTGTATTTTCATCTTGCAAGGAATTTGATACTGGTTTCAACAGAATCTACTGGTGCTGCATAAAGCCTCTGCAGGACTGGAGGCTTATACTTGGCTGTGATTAATCTACTCACCTGCCTTTCCTACCTTTAGTAGATGGCTATTGCCTGACCCCCTGAAACATGCAATATAGCCTGTAACAAAAAGACTGCTTATTTAAAATGTTTTTTGATTGTCTGAAAAGCTTTGTGTTGATGTCTTTTATTACAAGTCATCCTGCAATATCATCTTATAATGGCATTAATTATGCATTTTATTATCATCATCAGAAGGTGAGTTTAAAGTAATAGTGTTTGAAAAAGTATATTCAGTTAGAATATATAGAATACATACACTTCCTATAAATCACTTTTCTGTCATTAACTTAATACGTGAAAATGAGAGAAAACATTTTTAATCAAAGTAGAAACACACCTCATCTTTAGAGAAAAAACAGACGAAGCATGTGAAAGAAAAAAAATGGAGGGCAAAAGCCTACAACAAAGATCCAGTGATTTAAAACAAAAATATTTTACTTTTTAAGATCAGAGGTAAACCAGTTTAGTTATTTCACAGTTAGTGCCTGGAGACTAAATTGCAGTTGTTACCATTTCCTTTTTGTCAATCAGGTTCTAGCAGTTTGAACAGAGCTGCCAACACTTTGAATACCTCTAGTATCCACCGAGACCCCCAGGGAGACTCTAGTGAAGAACGGAATGCTACAGCAAAGGCTTTTTATGATTCTTCTTTTCCCACAGAACATGTAAGTCAATTAAAAATATTGCAGACCAGACCTCAGTGAGCTAATTCCACAGATATTTGTACAACTGTACCCATCTGGATACTTTAAGGCTGAGTCAATCTCCGAAATAATATCAAAAGGGCAACAAGACACCATTTTTCACAATTAAGGTTGATAGAAAGCAGCAGGAAAAAGTCACAGCATATGAATCAAACAGATGCTAACCAGTCTGTTTGGGAGGGGAGGAAGAGGGTAGTCCATTGTGTACCCTGATAAAAATCATCACCTACAGTAAAAGTAGGAGTTAAAAATAAAAAACAAGGAAAATAGTAGTACGTAAAAGTATAAAAACATTGTTTCCTTTATTACTTGACAGCACCATGCCATTTAAAAGAATCCACGAAAGAATAAAAATTCAGCACATCTATGAATTAGAGCCTATCCATTTATCTTACACTGTAGTTATGTGATGCCCTATTTACAGGAATCTTATTATTTTGTAGGGTAACATTACACAAACATGTAAAAACAGAGAATAGAAACCTGTTGTTTCCCTGTAAGACAACTCGGTTCAGGATGCACTAAGCAAGGGCTCACCACTGCATTTTCACATCTATGTTAGACTCTCGAGCTTGAACAGCTCTAACTTTTCCATGAGAATTTGACTCAATGCTAAATGTATCATTCAAAAGTGATACAGTAATTTACAGCTGCAGCTGACCTTTCCTTTTCAGAAGAGGTTCTAGAGGTATTTCTCAGGTAGTTAGGGCTGTCTCTGGATGAGCTGAACAGTGGTTTCAAGTGACAAAGTTGGCTGACTTCAGCAGATAATCAGCTCTTGATGCCATCAGCATCCACATTCCGTGAAATTCACAGGACTGATGTTTTACATTACTCGACTTTCCTAACCTGACTCTACTTGGGAATGACATCGAGGTGGATTTGTCACCAAACACAGCCGTGGTATTTACTGTGTGTCTCTTGCTTTTTCTCAGAGGTGGAGCCAGGAGCTGAGTGAACTACACTACGTAACATACAGCTAAAGCAAAGCTGTATTTCATTATCTGGTTGTGGTTATGTCTGCTCTGTCACCTCCAAACTAAAGCTCCTGATGTGCTAGCTAACTAAAAGCAGAGATGGACAAGAACAGTGCCTTGCTGGTTTCACCTTACTTAGATTTTCCAAATACTTAATCTACGAAATCTCAGCCTGCAATAATGCAGAGCACTCCCTCCTTTCTGTGTTGGTGTCATTCTAATACCTTCTGTTCTCAACTTTGTCATTTTTATGACCAATATAAACAAGCTGTTGGGAGATTAAAAATAGGCTCGACAGTCTTTTTTGCTGCTTGGTTTGCTTTGACTAACATGTACGATTGCAACTAGAGCAGACTTAAGCCTTCTACAACTTGGGTAATCCCATTCAACCACAGTACAGTACTCTAAAAAGGGATAAAAATTATAAACAAATGCTACAGGCGCACTTATAATTGTAGCAAAAATATTAAGAACTGTTTTAAACATTAGTCTGTCCATGCCTGAGTACCAAAGGATGAGTAAGCACCCCCAGCTCAGTTTAAACATGCAATTTTTAGTACAGGACAGGTTCAGCCCCACATGCTAGTCCATAGAGATTTTGACTGGCTTGAAGTATGATCTGTTTCTTGCTGAGGAAAAAGCATGAAAGAATTAACAAGTAGAAACTTCTACTGCTCAAATGGAGAAGTTACTTCCTCATTGAAAGGGAGCTGCCAGTCATTACTGACCTGAAGTATCAGTACCTTCAGCTGCATGGCTGAAGGTAACATTGTTACAAATGCAATAACGAACAATTTGCATGAATTTCATTGTTCATATTTCAAACTTTAAGAAATGCTTGTGCACTAGGGAGGGTAAGTTTTAGCACAAATTTAATGTGCTAAAATAAAGGTAGGCCTGATAAAGACATAGTGGCTTACAGTTGGCTGGGGCACAGTTGCCTAACGTTAAAAAAATGATTGAGCGGAGGGGGAAGGCCGCATCTTGTGATGCTTGCAAGAGAAGTCCCCTAGCCCAGAAGCAGTCTGAGAGGTCACCTTGCAGATCCCCTGCAGCACTGGCTCTGTGCTGCCCCGTGCTCAGGCAGGTGGCTGGTGCTGTGTGCTGGCCCCCCCAAGAGCCACAAGACCCTAGATTACAAGTGGAGAACTCATCATTCAAATGCGAGGTTTTTGCTCATCAGGCAAAAAAACTGTTTCCCTACTGTGCTGCCATCTGTCTTTCATTTGGATAGATATGAAGTATCTAACAGTAATAAAGAGTAATTTAAACTATTAAAGGAACAAAAAGATCTTTAACATAAAAAAGCCAACCTATTACAGACCTTGCATTAATGATGTTTGCTTTCTAATCTATACAGTGAAGTGGAGAGGGAGTTAACACCATAAAACTCATGATTTTGGGTTTTGTTAATCAAATGCTTGCATAGCAATAGAAATGTCAATTGCAACATTAAACTCTTTAATTAAGCTATTTATTTTGCTAATCTGCATTCTAATACAAGCTTGTCTTTTTAAAATCTCACTCTAGTACCAAGTCTTATATTAAGGTTTGGTTTATAGAAGTGTAATTGTCATTATCAAGTTTTCTAAATTAAATACGAAGCAAACACTTCAAATTAAACATATTTTTCCAAGTGATTTATTTTCCTGTTAACATTTCCTTGCTTGCTTTATGTTCAGCAAAATCCAACAATCTGAACCTTTACACATGAATTTCACTGGGTTATCAACTGCTAACATTTGTATTCTGTCAGGTTAAAGAAGGATTTGCTGCTCTACAGAACAAGCAGAAATCTTCTCAGATGACTGCCACTCCAGCAAGAAGTGAAAAAGCACTCAAAGATGAGGACAGCTTCTCTCTTCATAACTCCATTATACAAAACCAAATAGGAGGAATCGAGAAATTACTGAATTTGGAGAGACTTCATTCAGCAAGAAAAAGAAAATATGAAGAAGGCCAGTGAAGATGAGTGCCAGGAGATAAGTATTCTTTTAGGCATAGACAGACCACTTACCTAAACCAGATTTGTAGAGGTATTCCTACAGAATATGGTATATATGTGCAGTTTCATGTTTAATATAACATGTAACATTTCTTATGTTCAAAAATGTATACAATTCCTACTCCTAATGTTAGTTCTGGTTCTGCAATCAAATTCAAGTTACTATGGGCTTTGCCGAAGTTAAAAAGTTCATAAGTTAACATTTTTATATATGTTCAGTAAAATTAAACGATTACTTAACTGTACCCTTCTCCTGCTTCTCAGAAGTTTTGGCTGAAATAGTTCACCTCATTTTCTCTGACAGACTGCTCACTCAGTTTTCAGGCAAAATCACCTCCAACTGTTTCAGAATACAATGGTTTCTGCAAATATTTACAACTACTTCCAGCAGTTTTAAGTGGCAGAAGAACAGAATAATCTTCTGCTTACCTTTACTGCCAAATTATTTAAATATATCTGTTGTAGTTTCTGTATCAGTAAGGTCTCTTTTCAACACTGAAGTATCAGGTATGATTACAGAGATAAGGTGGCAGATCTGGCTTCATGAAGCTTCACTTCTATTGGGTCATATTTCTCCTCCCTTGGGTCTAAGGGAAATTTTCTCTTACTTTACAAATACTTGCACTATCATTTTTCTGACCTCCCTCCCTTCCTCCCCACACCTCTTGCAAAGAAATGTCCTCATATTATAAAATTAACAAAAGAAGCATAATCAATATTGCCAGTTTCTTGTTGCTGATTATATAAGAAAATCAACAGAAGACATTTTCCCATGTTAGTTTTATTGCCTCTTTTTTTTTTTTGGCATGGCAATTTAGAATATTTAGCTTCTTTAAACAAATTGCATAAATTTTTTGGAAACATTCACAAATTGTCAAAGTTTTGAATAAAATTCACCTATAACAACAGTACTAGGTCCAAAAAAGAACAATTCTTAGGTGTCTGAGAGACTGAGGAGACTGTTTTTCACTTGATTCAAATTTTGCTTCCAGGTGTTTAGAGTGTCATACAATTGCTGCCACTGCTGCTTTCCAAAAGTCCGATGTGTGCTGTGACTGGAGAAGTAAAACAAAATTGGAAGAAGATTACTAGAGATGTCACACTCACCTAATTATTCTTCTATAGCATTACTTTACTCTCATGAGCAAATAAGAAAATTCTGATTTTCTCTCTAGAAAGGGCTGCACTTTGCCAGTTAAGTGAATTCTGCAGCCTTCCCAAATATTTAAAGCAACAACAGTCATTAGTATTCTTGTCACTAGTAGGTCATTAAATGAAATGTCCTGGAAAGTAGGACTCTTTCATTAGATAAGCTAATCACATTCAGTGTGAGCTTTAATAAAATTATGATAAATAGCAACTATTTAACTACCAGCAACTCATAGGAACAATACCTTGCTTCTAGTTAAAATATTCTACAAATGTAAGTGAAATAATTAGAACACACTAAGTTCTGCAAAATGCCATGAAGAATTGTCTT
Source organism: Edolisoma coerulescens (assembly GCA_013397115.1). Lineage (NCBI taxonomy): Eukaryota > Metazoa > Chordata > Aves > Passeriformes > Campephagidae > Edolisoma > Edolisoma coerulescens. The sequence continues at coordinate 549,855 of VWZW01008817.1, read as the reverse complement.
ACCTGACAACGACTTTCCTCTGTGTCTGATCTATTTTGCAGTACACCATCTTTGTCTTTACAGCTGCAAAAAAAAATGCTGTTTTGAGCAACGTTTTCATGAGCATGCAAAGGTGTTAAACTGCATAAAAATGGTTCAAAATTAGATCAATACAAACATAAGAACACAGCAGTTCACTTAATCTCTTTTGCTGTTGGTTTTAATGGCCTAGTAGGCAGAAAAGCAAAATGATGTAACAAGATGAAGGTCATGCACAAATCCTATTGTTTGGTGCCAATCTATTAAAGCAATATCCTGTACAGTTTTTATGAACTTCTCTCCCCTACAAACACATCCTGTTTTAATGACAGCAAACAAAACCAGATAACAAACTAAACCTGCAAACAATTTATTAGTTCTGTAAAGAATTACATGAGATATAGTTCCTGACACTGAGAAGAAAAACACTGGTTAAAACACAACAGTTGGGCCTGTCTTTAAGCATGAAGTTGTGCAGCTTTATCTCGTAAAAAGCACAGAAATTAAAATTAATATTGTTCTAATATTCAACATTAATTTATAAGACTGTAAAGGTCTTGTTCATGAGCACTCTGTGCAGAGTGGTACCACAGTTCTTACCGTCAATGACAAACGCTTCTACATCATCAGCCCCGATCTGGAGCTCCTGCTGCATTGTGTCAAATGAGATTTCTTTATTCTCTACAGCCATTCCCATGAAAGTAAGGAGCCTCATCTTTGCCATGTTGTGCTCGTGCAACAAGCCTGAGTAAAAGTGTTGATAGTTTAATTATGATTTAATTATAATTCATACAAATAATTTGCTTTCATGTTATTTTTACTAGATATGCTTCCAATAATCTAAAATTTATTTCACATTTATATTTTACTTTTCCTTATCAACAGTTTTTCTGACGTAAAATATCAAATCCTGCATCTGCCTTGTCTTTTGTAAAACAGCAAGTTTCATTGTGAATTCATCAAGACTCAGTTGTTTTTAGTAAAAATGTATTATCTACAAAAGTCTTCCTTTTTGAGCAGTAAAAACATCACCTGAACAGAATTTTAGGTGGTGAGAGTGCAAGTGAATTTTTCAGTTGCATCACCTGGAAGAACAGCAATGCAACAAAATGGAAAATCCACAGCTGGTTATGCTAAAAAACCTTCTTACAGCCTCACTACTCATGCTCCTGTAGTTTCTGGAAAATAAATCTCTCACAGTTTGGTTCCAGAACGTAACATTGTGGTGCCAGAAGAAAGCATTTTGCTACTGAATTGTTTGTCCACAGCAAAAAAGGCATCATGAGTCCCATGTAAGCATCCAGTGTGGCCAAGAAAAGTGTTGTCCAAAACCAGCGGAACCGATACTGAGGTCAGGTTACCTCTTTTACATGACTGCAAGAATGGCAACACAAGGAACTGTGCCAAGGCCTTGCATGTCTACATCAGAGACCATTTTCCTGGAAAAAACATCTAGGTCAACCAAGTTAAGCCACTGAGATGAAACAAGGCATTTCTTAATCCCAAGGTCCCTGAGGTACAAACTAAGATCCAGTAGAAGTTTCTTAAAAATGAGCATCAATCATTTTGTTCTAGAATGACATTATAAACATTCTCATTACTTCAGTAAATATGTAAGTTTGGAATTTATAACACCCATACACTAGGAGGGAAGCACATTAGTGCAGGACATCATGTTGTGTTAATTAGCTGTAATTATGATGCAGGTTCCCTGTTTGGCACCGATTCAACAAAAACGCGATCACCATAATTCATACGAATGAGGAGCACCAGCAACTATACCTAACTGGGTTTAATGGAACTCTACAAGCATCAAAAAATCAATTAGCACACATTAACCCTAATTAACAAATGCAAATGAGATGCTGATTAACTTTGCAAAAAAGACTGCTGATAATACCAGATTGACTGTGGCCATGTTAGGGCGATGCAGTTGACACAGATAATGCTACTGCTGGCCTAAGTTGTCAGCATTAATAAAACAACAAATTGTAACAAACTGATGCCACCTGTAGGAGCCTTCGTTGCACAGCTTTCCTGGGCCAGTTCTAACTGGTCCTGGTCCAGGAAAGGTTACAACTACAGCCCCTGCTCTACTGCCACTGAAATCCTATTACTAATAGCCTTTAAAACAAAGGTATCTTGGCAAGTTATTAAAAAAAAAAAAAAATCCTCTAAAGCATGGCTAAAAATCTCATTGCTTTTGAGAACAGATAATTTTTGAATGCCTCATCTAATAACTGCGTTGTTGTCTAGACCAAACTGCCCTTCCTTTCAAAGCCAAGGCTGAACCATTCAGCTTCCAGCATTTCCATCTGTGCTGCCTCCAAACCTCTGCTTGTGCACCGCTCAAAGACACTCCAAGTTTCTGAGCACACTATAAGGCAGGTGAGAAATCAGCATAAGTGGAAGTTAAGACTGTCTTTCAAAACAGTTACATAGGTACTTAAGGATTTTACTAAGATTATATAAATCTTAGATATATTGAAAGCTCACACACTCAATTACTTCATGGAGGGAAGCACAGATACTGGAAGGCAAGGCAAAAGAAATCACAACAACTGAGTATAATACAATTAATGCTACATATATGTGTAATTAATTTTCCATATATTTATTCAAATGTTGGTGTAACAGCAATTTCAGCAAATACTTCTGTGGACAAGTACCTAAAAGATAAGCCCAAAACCCACTTTCCCCTGAGAAAGAAAAGTGTAAGATGTCTGCATAACTAATATTCAGATACATGTGACTAAAGATACACTTATCCTATACACATGTTAACAAGCTACCAAAAACTTGCTGCTAATTTTATCCACCAAAAAATCCCATTGGTATTTCCATCATTTTAATACCCAAAGTACCACCATTTTAAAGCTCTGAGGGCAATTATTCTAAGAATTGTATCACACTCCATTAAACAAAACAATGCATGTGTTAAAAGGCTGCACTAAACTCTGTTTTAGCAAAACTGTGGCTTTCCTCAAATGCATCCAAGGCAGTGTTTAAGTGTCATTTCAAAATCAAAGTTATAAAAAAAAAAAAAATCATATTTTTATGGAAACATTCATTCATTACCAATATGTCAAAACCTTAATGCAGTAATAAAAAAATCTGCATCATTGAGCAATTTCTGCATTGTCACTGACCCCTGTCCTAAAAAGCTGGAATATAAAAAACGTAATTTTAATGCATGCAATAGCTTATGAACCAGTGCTCCTTTGAAACAGTCAATTACACATCAACGGGGGAGTGTCAAAGTGTTAATTACTACTCCTTTTTTCCACAGTGTGTAAATAAAGAGGGTGCTGACATTAACATTCCATCACATTGCTTCATGTGATGAAACAAATTAACTGGGACAGACTGTGGCTTGCTGGGTCTAATGCATCAGCACACGCAGACACACACACACACACACAAAATCTGCATGCCCTATCTTACTGCTCAGAAGTATTTGCTGTTACAAAGTTATTCATCATAAAAAAAATAGGAGATTTATACAAGCTGGTGGTTTACTCAATGCAGTTGTGATCTCTGGCCTAGCCTAGAGTATGAATGTGTTAAACCTTTCAGGAGGGGAGTTCTAGGAGAAAAACACAGTGGGTAAAACCACAGTTCTCTTCCAAAGCCATAAACCAGCTTGTTTTCAAAGAACACACCACAGAGATGGCCCACTCACCATCTAGCAGAGGTTATCATCTACAAACTCTAATCTGCTACGAAACTTCCTTGCTTCAATACATGGATTCAAACTCAAGCAGTCTGTGGCTTCCATACCTTAAACCATGTAAATAGTCAGAAATGTAATGATCTGAAAACTTACCCAGGGAGTCAATGAAGTCTTTGTTGTTCTGATAAAACTTGACATAGGATGCTAGTTTAGCACTTACAAAAATTGTCAAAAGCTAGAGGATGGAAAACAAATATGAGAACAGTTAATATTATCTTGCAGGCTGGACAGATACAAACTATGGGTATTGAACAGAATGTTAAGAGCTAAAATTCTGTCTTCTGTCAATAGCTGTGGGCAGTCTGTGCTGAGCTTACTTCCTTTTCCCAGACTTAAGATTTGCTACAGAAGTCATGTGAGGGCAGGACTTGTAACTGCGTTTCTGAAACTTTGAAAGGAAAACATTTCACATGCAATTTTAATTTTAAAGACTATAAAAGAAATAGCCCATTGCAGCTCAGGATTACTGACACAGATAACTATTCTAATGGATTTCAAAAGACACATTAAAACAAAGCAGTCTACTGCTATCAAACCATCTCACTAACAACAAAGTTACTTACATCATGAATAAGTTCTCCTTCCAAAAATTTGACTGGTTTTAAGGCAAGAAGATGATCAAAGAGAAAGGTATTTGGATCCTTCAATGCTCGTACAATACATCTAACGAGAAAAGGAAAATGCTTACTTTCAAAGCAATACACATCTTTATGACTAAGGGCAACTCAATTTGTTGCCCACAAAACACAAGGGTTTTCAATTATCATTAAAGGTAACACATGTCACATTCCAATTTTAATCTTCATTTTACAGATGGAAAAACCAAGGAAGAGAAAGCATTAAGTAACTTGTCCAGTATCCCAAATGAAATGTGCCAGGTGGTAAAAACACAGATCACCCCACAGTTTCCGTCTATGCATTTATTTCCAGTACAGCCTTTGTTCCTGGAGGTATTTTTACTGTCCTTCTAAAATGTCATAGAATTGTTTTGGAAGACTTAATTACATTTGAATATGTGACACTAAACAGAGAAAACCCCAACACTAAACAGTGCAAGGGCCAGGATTTATCAGTTGCAGCCCAGACTAGAAACAGGAACTCCAGATGAAAGCTTTTCTCAGCAGCACCTCAGAAGCCTTGGCTCGCTCTGCCACACAAGGACAGCAGGAGAAGGTGAGTTCTGCTCTGACACACAAGGACAGCAGGAGAAGGTGAGTTCTGCTCTGACACAGTCCTGGGCACATGAGTTCTCTCAGAGGGGACAGGCTGCAGGCTGCTGTAGGGTAGCCAGAGAAGTCTGCACTTCTGCACAGACACTAATTTTCCAAAGGAGTCATCCTGATTTTCCTCCATGGTTAAGTATAAACAACTCCCTTGAGAACTACTGGTAGTGCACATCTGGCAGAACTTAAATAACTAATTCCTAAGAAAAATCATGATAGTTAGAACATCAAAATACAAGCATTTACTCATTTTGGCCAGTGGGGAAAATGCACTGTTACAAATCAATTTAGTCCCAGCTTGTCCAACAGGTAAGTTTATTTCTGTGCAGTTCACATTCTTTGCGCTTACTCATAGAGAAGACAGCAACAATGTCTTTTCAAGAGAAAGCGCTATTGAAAAGATTATTACATAATAAAACAGGCAAAAAGTAAAAAAATCTGAAATAAAGGATTCTACTTCAGATTTTGAGCGCACAGTTGATGTAAAGAAGTCCTTACCCAAGGCTGATCTCTCTCAGCAGTGACCAGGAACACTCCTGTGCACTTGCACACTGGAATAAACCTGGCTGTGCCTACCAACAACCAGACCTACTGCAGACTGCAGAGACAAACTCGTGACTGAGTCAGCAATGCTACAGAAGAGGCCGTGGCACGGTCCTTGGCCTGCCAGGCCATTCAATACTCTTAACAGTAAGGTGATCAAAATAATTTGGCAATTGAGGAAAAGTTACTTTTAAGGAAACTGGGAAGTCAGTATTACCTGTGAGCATCAACTCTAGCCTGGGAAGCATTGTCCTCTGTGTAACTTCCCAATAGCTCCACCATTACTTTTGCTGCAGTGTCACTATAGAAAAAAAACAAAGTTACCTCAGGACTGCTGAAAAAATAGTTCAAACAAGACACTCAAATATTTAAATAATTCCATTATGATGTTATAGGTCAAATTAAATTACACTTGAAAAAGATGTAGATGATCCATTTTAATTCTAGTGGAGAGAACAAATTAACTGGATGTATTCTTTCAATTCTTGTTCTACAAAATGTTTATCTTCACCCTTCATTTCATTCTCTTAAACTGATAAATTACCTGCTGGTTATGGAAAAAGCCTTCTGAGCTAGGAACAGCTTTATATGGTTCACTAGAATGCTCCTCTTATGCACATCTGGATTTAATCATTGCGCAATAAGTAGTGCTGCAAAGTTTATTTCAAATGTAAAATGGCATCTCTTAAAGAATATTTATGGTCAGGAAAATGACTATAAAAGCTGCTCTCTTCTTTCACAGATTCTCTCTTCAAGTATTCAGAGTGAGAGCTGCTCATTTTATTGATGAAATTACACAGCCAGCAATGGAACTGGTTGAAGCTGCTGTGAAGCAAACAGCTTCCAGCATTGCTCCTACAGCTTTTAGAAAAACAACTCCTTCTCAGAAAGCTGAGCAAACCTACAGCCTTGTCTACCCAGATAATCTTGTAAACAACACCAATACTACTGCAAACCAGCTCTGAGATTGTTACTGTGCCATTTTAACAGATTTTATTTGTTTTCACTGAACAGTTTTACCACCGACAAGGCCAGCAACTGCTGATGCTTTTTGCAAAATTTGCAACAAATTATCCCACGTGGCGCGCACACACAATTTTCCTTAAAACAAAACACTGCAAGAATGAAGTTTCAGTTTGCCTTAATGACTTGGGCCAATGGCATAAACTGCACAGGGAGGAACAAACCAACACAACGTGCCCAGCACGTTCTGTGCCGTGACAGAGGTTTAACCCACACAGCAGCACAGGTCTGAACGGGTTTCGTAGTACAATAACACTGTCTTTACATGGGTATTTATTTGAAATCTCACCATACCACTGTTTGACATCCACTCTATAGGGTGAAGTTTTTCCTCAGAGAGTTTACCAGGTCTGAGAGATGTGCAGCACAAATATTAAGACATCATGGGCAACACCCAATATCATATATAATCTGGATGTACATTGAACGAAGACAGTTCGTCCCCAGGCAGGGGCATTTTCTATAGATCCCAGAACATTCCAGAACCATGTTCAGGGATACAAGCTTTAATGAAACATTTGTTTTAGAACTCCAGCAATAAGGGGGTCAGCTTATGTGTTGCCCTGGTAACCAATACTGACATAGATGAACTGACAGTTCTGTATCAGTGAAAAAAATTAATTTAGGCAGCTTTATATATGAGAGAATAATTTGCATATAAATCAGTCTATGACTGACTATGATTTTAGCACTGGTGAAATCTTACCAACACTAGATGTTCTAGGAGACAAAGAACCATATAGGACTGGCACTATATATATATATATATTCAATCCAAGAGGCTCAGCTCATGCACTATTCAACCTAAGAATACACAAATCCTTATTCAAGAAAAGCTTTTCAGCTTTTCAGCAGTTGTTCTTACACACTTCAGAGCTGTGTTACAGTTTTCTGGCACTTTTCCTTTCCTAATCTTTCCCTTAGGAGCAAAAATTGAAAACCATCACTTAACTAATTTCAAATAGTATTTTCAATTCCCCACCTTTTTTTTAATTTTTAAGTGGGGAAGGAGTGGAATTTTTCACTTGTATTTCAAGGAAACAACAGAATGCTACAAGACAATTACTCCCAAACTTTCTGTGCTAAATTCTTGTAAACCTCAGCAAATATGACAGGCCTTTAGTCTTATATTCTATTTAGTGCCAGATTACTACTGTAAATTAGGATGTTTAAAGCACTAATACAGATCACTATTTTACCAAAGCTCATTGTTAAATGTGTCTCACCTAAGGTGCAAATGCGAACATTTTTTCTAGCAAAACAGCCTGAACAAGTGCTCTTGGCTCCAGCTGCCAGTCTAGATGCATAACTTGACAAAAAGCCAGTGAGAGCTTAAGAGTAATGGTAGATAAAAGGAAGGAAAAAACCCACAACAGAGCATTCAGAGACTTAAGTGACGTGTCGGAATAGAGTCCCTCTACATTACATGATATTAAATGGAAGTAAAATTAAATGAAACAATTACTCTGCAGGTGCCTGACATGCTGAGCTTTTTGCTACAAGTATTAATAACCAGACTTGCCAGACCTGTTTGAATTTAACCTGGGCAGGGCTAAAGCTGCTGAATCCTGCCAGCACAGACCAGCTTTAAACTGCACCAAGGTGGCTGGAAAAGGTTTGATAAAACAAACTTTCACTTGTCATCGCAGGAAAAGGGACACCACACAACCCCTGCATCATCTACTTTTTAGGAGCTACCAATCTATCAACTACCAACTTACCCATTGCAAGAAAGTCTATTAGCTGGAGAAAACCATCTTTTATGCCACACTGAGCAAAGTTAAAACATAAATCAAGCAAACAAAAGAATTCAATTGTCTTCAATGAGGTAGTTCTTTTCCCTTGATTAAAAATCAACAATGGTAACTGAGGTATGATTTTTATCATTTATTTTTCAGTTCCAACTTATCTTCCCATACTGCTAGATAGAGCAACATTCCTGAGTGCTACAGCTGGAATGCTGCTGTGAGTTTCCCATACTATTGCAAACACTGCCCACTGATCCAGGAGAGTGAACCAGGTCAAAGGTGCCAGGGTCACTTCTTGTTTTCTTTTCTGGAGAGAAGTGCAAGTGCTCTGAAACACTGCTCCGCTCAGTGCACAGCTTGCTGCAGCCCATGGTAAGGACACTTACCATGTGCAGGAGTCATTTCTTACAGGGTTTGTGGAAGGTTTTATTGGCTACCTTAGAAATACCACCTATGGTTAGTAAGCAAAAACCATTTAGTAGCAAGGTTACTGGTAGCAGTGGAAACAAAAATTAGAAGTTTAATCCACTGATTTGATAGCAAGGCTAGCTAAGAATAGCTGGCTATTAAGTTTGGGAATGAAACTAGTTAAAATCCCACAATAAATCAACAAGATGGAAACTGTTTAAAAGAGCAGGAATGTTATCAGTGTACTACTTCTGAAACAAGGTAAGCACCAAGCCATGGAAAAGATCTATGATTAACATTTCTGAATTTATTTTGACCATCTGAAATCTGCCACACAGAACTATCGAGGCAAAAGCATTTGAGTGTTACAAACAGGAATTCCCAGTAATGTAGCTCACAGAGTAACTATTCCATGAGGATTAATCATCCCTAAATGGAGGTTAGTTAAAAACGATCCTGCTATGCTGATGCAGCATTTCCAGGCTACAATTCCAGCAGGGCAGAATAAGGCAACTGTCCTGACAGAAGGAACTCTTCTCCACTTGTGACAGCTTCACACTTGCCTTTTTAAACCCCCAGCAAGGTCATGTCCCCAGCCCAAGCCCCTGTGCAGTCACAAAATGCCCACACCAGCACAAACACAGGTACTGGCAGCTGGAGGGCACAGGCAGGGACAGAGGGTGCAGCACAGAACTTCCTTCTGCAGCACCACAAGGTTACGCAAACGCGGGAAATGCCAAGTGCAGCTCTGGTACCCCTCTGAGTCAGCAGTGGAGGGGTCCTGATGCTGCCTCACTACAAAAATCAAAAACACCTTGGAAAAGTAACTCAGAAAACAGAGTGGAAAGGCAGGGAGAAGCAACAGACACCCCCCACACCCCCATCCCAAACTACAGGGGCAGTTTAGATAGGTTTGAGCTGCTGTGGAACTACACCCTGAACCACTGGACAGCAGCCCACCTCTGTAGCCCTGGCCAGGGCACTCAATCCACTGTATCACATCTGTAAGATAAACTGATGACAGCTCTCAGTTAAGACCTGCATTAATTTACAGACACCATACACACAGGATTACTCTACATGCCAGAAGAAAGTGGTCTGCCAAGTTTGTTAGATCAAAGATGCTTCTTATGATCCAAGATAATAATTCAAAATGGCCAAGCAGGTATTCTGTGGACATTAATTTCCATGACTAGTGGAAAGCTCTGTCCTGAAGGTAATGTTTACATAAAAAGACTGATTCTGTTAACTGTGATTGATAAGCCTTCCCACATCATTAAGTAAGAGATAGCACTACCATGCACTAAAATGTCAAAAGTGCAATTAAATAATAAACTTGGCATAATACTACAATGCTCTAAGATGAGTATTTATAGAAAGAAATAGTGTTATTTTGGGAGTCTGTGGTTTGCAGCTAATTCACTACTAACTTTAATATTCTTGGGAACACTGGTTTAATACAGGAATGCTTAAAAATATATAAAAAAAAAACCCCTCAAGTACATTTGGATTGAATTATCGGGACAGATTAATTTTACAAGTCTTGTGAGAAATATTTTCCCTACAGATTATAGTACCTCAAAATACAAAGTTATCTAGTATGTATGACTTGTCTTTTATACCTTTTCTTGCAATCTACTAGGACATCATAGAGCAGTCTCAGGAGAGTGTGCTTTTTCTCTGTGGCCAGATTCCAGTCAGAAATCCATTTTCGGACCTAGGTACAATGCAAGTGAAAAAGAAACATTCAGGAAAAGACTAAAATAGCATTACAAATACTTCTCATTTTCTCCCAAGCAGAAAAGGATTAAAAATATCTTGCATAGAGATTTCTCTTTTAGGTCCTCTGACTTGCAGGCTCTCCATGCAGTACCTGAAGTTTTTCCATGAGAAGCCAAAAGTCTGTGCTCTCCACATTACTTCCTAACTAAGGATGAATGATTCTCATATATTCTGATTCCAAAACAAGAGACAAGAACTTGACTCCTCACTCTTGATCAAAGCTTCTCACTTTGATTTCTACCACAGGAATCAAACACATATCTAAGTATGATCACCATCAGAAATGAAAAATAAACAGCAACTTCACTTAGATTCTGCAGACAGGTCTTTAAAAGACAAAACCTGTATTCTGTGTTTCTTATTTAGAATCACAGAACGGTTTGGGTTGGAAAGAACCTTAAAGGTCATCCAGTTTCAAGCCTCCTGCCATGGGCAGGGATCCCATCCACTAGATTAAATTGTTCAGAGCCCCATCCTACTGGGCCTTGAACACTGGCAGGGATGGGGCATCCACAGCTTTTCTGGGCAGCCTGTTCAGTGCTTCACCACCCTCACAGTCAAGAACTTCTTAACATCTAAAATGTAAATCTCTCCTCTTTTAGTTTAAAATCATTATCCCTCGTCCTATCACTATTTGCCCATGTCAAAAGTCACTCTCCCTCTTTAATGACCCCTCTTTAAAGCACTGGAAGGGTGCAATAAGGACACCCTGGAGCCTTCTCTTCTCCAGGCTGAACAATCCCAGTGTTCTCAGCCTTCCCTCATAGGAGAGGTGCTGCGTCTCTTGAATCTTCACGGCAATTTCTTTAGGCTCTGGCCATTTGTAAGAGATGGTCTGTATCAGCTCTGAGTAACATTTAAGTGCAATATGGTTCATACAAAGGCCACAACTTGAAGGGCCACTTAATTACCTGATCTAGCTCAGTTGGAATGTACTGGATGGCACCACAGGACGAGGCCACTTTCAGAAGGCTGCAGTACACTGTGTACCTCACAGGAGTGTTCTTGTCCATGCCATGGAACAGATTGCTCAGGCTAAACCGCAAACAACCAACAACTGAGTTAAAGAGGTTTCAAAAAACATTACTGGAGTGCATGTAAATGTTCTTTTAAGACACATGCTACTACAATGCATCTGGCAGCACGTTACATCCATGAATTGTAACAGCCTCCAGTTTCATAATCGTTTTCAGCAAAGCTAAAAACTATGCATATTAATTTTATTTTATAATACCCAAGGAAACAAAATATTGGTACTTTTGTTTTATGACAGTGAAAAGAAGGTAAAAAAGAGTGCTTCCTGCAACACCTCACGCTTTCATTTAAAGACATACAAGATAATCCTTCCTCTTCAGAAGCACGATTACTTTGCGAAGTCCACCATTTCTCATCTTGCTCTGTACAATACTTACAGCTGCAGCCTAAGAGATGGGCGCTCTCCTTCCCGAAATTTTACTAACTTCTCACACAGGTTTTCAATCAGTGCTTCCTGTTTGTCGGGTTCCAGGATAAGAAGCAGAGAGACAACGCTGTTCATCACGCTCTCAACATCTGCATAAACAAAAACATACAGCTGTTTGAAACTGCAAGCAGCAATCAGTAGCTACCTCACGCTGAAAGGTTACTTTTGATATGAATTACCACTTTGCATGAGCAAGAACTTTTAAAGAAAGAAAATGCCAAGATATTAACCTGGATATTCACCAGAATGTACCAGAGACTTGGGCTTACACCAACACATCTCCATTTAAGACAAGAATTACCACTCTAAGGTCAACACAGAACGTGGTATTTGATACACGCTTGCTCTGAATTCTCTGTTTACACATAAGAGAAATCAGAGGACCTCTAGGTTCCACACAGTGGCTTCTTCTTACACATCCAGGAAACTGCCCACAGTTCTACAGTGACAACAGGGACACCGAGGGCTCAAGTACAGTGAAACGTTTTACTAGGAGCACAAGGGATACCCAGACCACAGCCAAAATGCCCTCAAGAACAACGAAGTGTATTACACACCCTCCCCAGCTCCCATTTTAAGTGTGGTGTTCCATCCTTTCCAAACAGAACCACACCGGTTTTGTGTCTTCTTTTCAGTCTGCCCAAATACCAGTCAAGCAAAGGCCAAGAACAAAATTCATTACATATGGAAAACATTATTTATTCCCCAAAATGACACCTGAGCATCAAAAACCCTATTTTACATGCCAAGTCTCTACGCCCTCATTACAAGCACAGTCTAGCTTGGCTTCTGACTTCTTCAAAGGGTGCTGGATCTTTGGAGAAAGGAGGGGCAGAGTACATGCAAATATTCCATGGAAATGATGGAAATAAGCACTTCCATTTTTATGAAGATGCACGGCTTGTACTTCAACACATGCTACACATTTCTAAGTTCTGCCAACTGTTACTATTCGAAAGCACTGATGGCGGTAAGTTTAGCAAAACCAACAAGACTTAGGGATGCAAACCTTTGTCATCCTCTTTCAGGCACACATCACACACTTCAATAATCTGTGCCAAGTCCACATGAAGTCCGCCTTCCGCGTTTTCTTCAGAGATTTCTGCTCCTTTGGATTTCAGGTAAGCTCGCAGTTCGGCAGCCTTAAAAAAGAGAAAGACAACACATAGAAAATACAACCGTTGTTTTGGGAACAACAAGGTCAAAGTAATTAAATTTCTTACAGGTTTTTGTATTGCCAGGTGCTGCACCTGCTACTGTTCTGCCAGTGACTGAATAGGCCACAGAGCTGTTGGGCTTTCTCACAGTGTGAATATGTCACTTACGACTAGGTACTGCACTGCAGGCCTAGTAAGTTTTTGTGACTTTCTTACAAATTTTTACTATCTTTTACTCCCTCTGCAAACTTCAGACAAACATTAAAACCACTTAGTTGCCTCTTCACCAGAAAAAAAAAGGTATAAACAAAGCCACTTTAGAGAGGGCAGAATTTTGTCTTCACACAACCTAAAGGCAGTTTCTAATCTAATTACAGAATGGCTTGGGTTGGAAGGAATCTTCAAGATCATCTTGTTCCACACCTCTGCCATGGGCAGGGAATGTTCCACTAAACCAGGTTGCCCAAAGCCCCAATCAATCCGGCCTTATAATGCCATGAGCTGCCTTACACTGCTAGGACTTAAAACTACACCAAGGAAGTACCTTTCCCTCAGCAACAGGCCTACTCATTACCTTTACAATTCAGGGCTTCAGCAGCAGAACCGTAACCCTTCAGAAACGATCTGAGGCCATGCGACTTTTGGCAGAGAACACCTCTGACCGGGAGGCTGCTGTGACATGAACTGTCATTTACATCACGTTCAGTGTCAAATCATTTTGGAACCAGAGTAGGGAGCTAAATGCCCTGGGACAAACTGCTGTACTGAGGATGCTTCAGACCAGCTACTTGATGAGGCTGTACTAGGCATTATGGCAAGTGAAAACTGGGCTGAAGGCTGGTAGAGGTGTGTGCATTTCTTGCAGATTTCCCATGTGTATACATACACATCGTATATACACTGTGTATACATATATGAGTATGTAGATATACACACTTCAATGACACTGGGAACAGGCAGCCCCCAGATCCAAAGGCACAACAAAGCAGCAGCTCAAAGACAGAAATCCCAGTTCCCGTGCCTGTAGTACCGAGAATCCTGCCAACCCAAGGTGCGTAAGTAATGCCCCTATGTGAACCCGTTTTCTTCTCCTAAATAAAAAGTACGGCTGAGGAGCGATGAAAACGAATGCCGGGGAAGGGGAACACTGAAGAGGGAACTGCAAACACAGGGTCATCTTTCAGCCATTATGTTCAGTTTTCTCTCTATCGCCTGCTCGGTCTCTGTAGGGAACAGCCCAGCCGAGTTCACGGAGCGCTCGCGGCGCGCACGGCGGGGCAGGTCCGGTCCCGGCTGCCGCCCCCGGACACGGCCCGGCCCAGACCCCCCGGCCCGGGGCCGATCGCTCCCCGGGGGCGCTGACCTGATCCTCCTCGGTAATGTCGATGAAGGCCGGGACGCTCATGGCTCCGAGCACGCCGCGCTCCGGAAAGGCGGAGCGGCTTCCGCCGCCGCGCCAGGCCGCGCCGCTTCCGCTTCCCGCCGCCGGGCGGGCGGGACCCTCGCTCCGACCGCGCTGCCCGGGTCGCGCCGTCCCACTCGGCCCTGCCCGGATCGCCCTACTCGGCACAGCCCTGCCCGACTCGGCCCTGCCCGGACCGCTGCCCGGCTTGGCCCTTCCCGGCACGGCGCTGCCCGAACCGCCCTGCCCGACTCGGCCCTGCCTGGTCCGCCGGCCCTTCCCGCCGCCGGGCGGGAACCTGGGGCTGCCCGGGCGCGGTCGCGGCACCTACACCCGTCCCCCCACTCCCCTCACGCACACACACCCGGCCCCCTCTTCCTTTCACACACACACCTTCCTTCCTTCCCACTTAAAAGCTGAATTGCTTCTTGCCTAGTACTTTTTCCAGGAGCAGGTTAAATAACAAACGTCACGTAGGTGTGTCGGGAGTGAAACACGGTGGGTGTAAGGACAGCAGTTCCCAAACGGAGGCCGATCAGCTTTTCTTTAGTTTGTGTCAGCACCTGCGCTGACGCTCCCGTGGGAAAGTGAGGAACCCTCACGCTGTGTTACTGGTGTGTTGTGCGGGTTTTCTGCTCAAGAAGTTTCCTGTTCACCTCTGGCAGACCACCAGGAACACTGGGTGACTATCCCCGTGTTCAGAGGCTAAAATGAAAGCCAAGAAAATCATAGACTTGCTAAGGTTGAAAAGACCTCTAAAATCACTAAGTCTAACCAGTAACCCAGTTAGTAAAGACTGATGTACACAAACCTTATTTTATAAACCTGGCCAAATCATGACTAAACTTAGTTATTGAGTCTAATAACCAGAGCAGGGTTATTAACACCAGGTTCTGAGTTTCCACAGCACTGAGCGCAATGAACCTGATAAAGGCCCACACTGCCTTTATTAAATGTCATGACTTTGCTTAGTTTGATCATCTACATGCTTGTGTAACTTTTAAATAATGCTTCAACTTTTAATTTTTCCATCATACAAATCCTGCCTAATTAGTTTATTCTACTTCAGGCAGTATTTTTAAAATATTAACCCTACTGTAGCGGATTAATTATCTTTTAATCAGAATGTTTTAATAATGTCTGATTGATAGTCTTACCAGTATTCTGTATTTCAGAGATCAGCATCCTGGAAGTTACAGATAGATACAGAGATAGGTCTCTCCTTTGTGTGTCTGATCTAGAAAGGGATCTGATTTTCAGAGAATGAGTGTTTGAGCCTTTTAAAAGTGTTGTTGACTTTCCTCTAGTACTGCTTAACACAGTCCTGTGATAGTAAAGGTAACTGGGATCCAACATCCCGGGGGATAGGAATACATAATACATTTGATTTTCACACATCTTTGGGAGATATTTCAGGTGCTGAAGCACATGCCTGTTGCCAGTTTACATTCTGGAATATTGTGCATGCCTGCAAGCTGCAATGAGTGTCCTATAGATCCCATGCTGTGTCTGAAATTCCTCTGCACATGCCCAAGCTACCCCAGGGCATATAAATGGCCCAAGTCACACAGGGAACTCCCTGCCCCAGTGTCTATTTTTGTTTAGGCAGTGCACCCAGATGGAGGTTTGTCATGTATTATTCTGAATATACGAAAATAAAATAACCATGGATCACACTGGGTAGACAGGACATGACTCTAAAGAGCTCTGCTGAAACATCCACATATGGTCTGTTGCATGATACTTTATTTGTCCCAGAAGAATTAAGATGATAGATGATAGCTGGGGTTTGAACTTGTGCATCAGGAAGGCCACTTTGAATATAAAGGGGGCAGTATGTGTTTTGTGAGACTACTGATGCAAAGAGGATGTAGTGGAGGAACGGCTTTCAGTGTTTTTGGAATGATGACATTTCTGTGGAAACGAGGCAGTTGTTTATAGCCCTGTCTGCAGTTCGTGAAGCCAGTTCAGAAACGGGGTGTGGATGGGGTTAAAGCGAGGGAGCCAGAGGTCCCTGCGGAGGCTGCCGGGACCGGTGCTCCCAGCGCTCCCAGTCTGGGGAGCCTCCGCCGCCCAGTGCCCTGGGGCAGCAGGTCTGCAGGGAGGGCTGCGAGCAGCGCCTCAGGGACAGCCCGGGGCAGGAGCCAAAGCAGGTCACTGCAGCTGGCTGACGGTGTGAGTTTGTGTATGTCTGTATAACATGGGGAACGTCTTACTGCCTCAGTAAGGCTTAACTGCTGAAGGAAAAAGAGGAATTGTGCCGGTGCCCACTGCAAATTGTTTTGTTTTGTTTCTGTAGGCAAACCAGAGAGAGAGGTGGAGTCGAAAGAAGTGACATTCTGTCCTGTGTGCTTTGAACACGGTGACTAAAGAAAACAAAGTCCTTCAGGTGCCATGTCTTAAAAAGCTTTTTTTTTTTAATGGAAGCTCTTTGAAATCAGCAGACAGCTTTTGAAAAGAAAGGGTTTAAGGCTGACTGTAGAAGCTGATCCTCTTTCGTTAAAGGCATTGATGAAAAAGATCTCCAATACAAAAAGGAAGTACAGACTCTATGACGGCAAAATTATTCCTCCTCAGGATTCCTGTTTATTTATGTATTTAATTGGACGATTCTCTCTACAGGAGAGGCGAGAGCTGAGCTGTGTCTCTGGAGGGCTGTGTGAGGATGAGTGGCCGCTGGGAGCTGCAGCCCCTTTCCCCCTCGGTGCGATCCCTTTTGTGCTGAGTGCCCTCTGCAGGTCTCGGGCTCGCAGTGACCCGGGCGGGTCCCGGGTACCGCGGCTGTGCCTGAGCTCTTCACGACTCCTCGCTTTAAAGGTTCTCCCTCTCTTTCTTTTCTCCTTTGGGAGAGATAGCCTAGCCAACCTAGACGAGTAGAACACAGTTAAATCAGCTTGTAGTTTAAGTCAGAATTACGGCATATGAGTTACTCAAAAAAGGTAAAAAATAATTCAGATCCAAATAATTCATCTAAATTCTCAGTCAGCAAAACTAAATCTGTTTCATATTTAGAAGCTTTGATTAGCTTTATCAATGTATCGAAGTGTGCTTCCTACTTATGTTTCTGGTTTTTCCCTAGTTCTCGTTGAGGCTAAAGGGAAACTGCTAAAATACCCTTTGAGCCTCTTCTTGCAAGATATATCAGAGATCTCAGGGGAAGCCTGTTATCCTTATTTTTCCAGCCAAATTCTGTAGCCAGAGGAACTCTGGATAACTTCAGTAAGTATAGTAGCTTTTGGGTGCTCATCTGGTTTTCTTATAATCTGTAAATTCTCCACTTTTATACACTTATTCCCCTAACTGTATCAGTTAAAACAAATACCTGCAGTTGCCCTGACCAGCATACTATCTTCATTCAAAGTATGTATTAAAAATTCTGAGCTGAAGAACAAAAATTAATAATATTGGGTTCTGACATGGAGTTTTGCCTCTGAAAAGCATTTAGAAATGTATTTTTTTTGGACTCTCGGTACGCTTATTTTGCTGCTAATGTAGCAGGTGTTTTTCTTAACCATTTTTAAGGAGAAATCCTAAGTTTAGAGGAAATGAGCACTCAATTATTTAAATTTCCTGAGATTAGAGGAGGAACACTTTGCCAAACAATGCCTCTTCACTTCAAAACCCCTCCCCATAAATTATGTTAGGAGATCTTATTAAAAGTCTTTAAAAATTTCCTATTAAAAATGGTTGATTGCAGTCCAGACCATCACAGCTTTTGTGCTTTCAGTGAAATACCACAGCTGTCGCAAAGAAATATATTGTGAGACAAAAGGTTTTGTTTCCTTAGTCATAAATTATTTTTGTGATATCTGAAGTAAGATAAAACTTTCACTTATGTTTGAGTGAAGGAAGATTCCAGTGATAACTTGTTCAAAAATCTATAAAAAGAATATAAGAATGTAGATCTAGATAGCAAATTAGAATCAGACTTCCTTTTTGTTTAAGGAAAGCAATTATTTCTGAAGTCAGTGAAGATTATAACCAGGGATAATAGCATAACTTTGCAAAGCACTGTGCCTTTATCTCAGTAGAACCTGAAGTTTAAGCTTTCAAGTCTGACCTTTGGGAACTCTACAATAGAAACCTTGAGTGTTGGGCAGTTTTTAAACCAAAGTTAAACAATAGGAAGTAGTCTGTTTATTAATTGTACTGTATTATATTATGCTATAATACATTACATTACACTACACTAAAACAGAAAAGAGGCATTTTTATATTTAAAGAAGTATCCAACAAATTCGTTTTGACCATGTTTGTTTTTCTATTGGCAAACGAGTTTTTTGCTGTGGGATTCTGCAGCCCTGTAGAGGAGGGAGGGCTGTACATGCCTTGAACAGGCTGTGAAGTATTTGCTGTCAGGACTGAATTCTGTGTTCACCCAGTCAAGGAGGAGAAACATATTCCAGGTATAACCCGTGTATGTAATGAAAATATGAAATTACAGCATATATACTAAAAATTATTTTTCAAAATCTTCTGCCAAATAATGTTGAATGAAAGACAGATTAGGACATTCACAATTTGCTCATCCATCATTGTTTTATGGATGAAGGTCAAATTTCTCAGCCTCCTCCCCTGCTCGTTGTAGAGATTACTGAATAAAGAAATACAGTACAGGTGCTAGAACTCAGAATTTGAGACATTTTAGGTTACATGTGGAAAAAATCAATATACTTTTTCTAATTATCAATCACATTAATAACTAAGCCAGTTCTCTTTACCCAGTGCCCTCTCAAGAGTTTACTGGAATTTGTTTATTTGTATATTAAATATATCAGGAGTGTACAAAACAAAAATGGCCTTTTCTTCTGCTGTGCAATTTAGAGAAGTGGAGTATGCAGCCTTGATCCTTTAGTAAGACTCATTACTGTAGCCCCCTACTTTTTTCCTTCTGAATGATTTTTCCTATAAATCAAAATTCATCTTCAGAGTGTTTTTTTTATGACAACATGTGCTATGCATTCTTTGGGTCAAACTTACTCAGACTGAAAGAACTATGAAGAGAAATGTAAATCAAAATAATCAGCACTTGGGAATTATTTCCTTTATGAGAATGAAGATATATATTCCATATCCCATGTACCTGGGGCAGGGACAAGGTGGGTCGGGTATTTGTGAGATCAGGATCACATCAGTGTGGATGAGATGCCTAGAGCACACAATTCCATTCTGCTCCAGCCATTGCCAAAGGATGTGTGGGGCACATGGGGGTCAGGGGGAGTACCTAAAACCTCTATACCCTTGTAGGGTCTAGCTCTGTGTTCTCACTCATGCTGAATGGCCTTTTACAAGTAATCCCACTGATGTCAGTGAGACTTTTCTGTAATAAAATGCTGTCTGACAAGAATATGGATATCAGAATCTGGCCCGGCTTGTACTAATTCCATTTTAATGAATACTTAAATGGAATTGTTATTAAAAAAGTCTATTTCCTAATATTCAATAAATCAAAACTATAAAATCAGTTTGCCAGTTGTTGCCAGTCTAGTCAAAGCCATTTTATCTTGTATTGAAAATAATAGTACATACTGTCTCCATTCAGGAGGGATTAATTGTAATACTTTTATCTGCTTCAGAAGATTTATTTCTAATAATGAAGAGCAGAGAAAAGTAGGGCAGCTTTAAACATTCATTGTTTTTATTAAAGCACCATATATTTGTGAGATGTTTTACAAACAGGGAATTCACTTGACAGAAGCTTGTTTCATGAATGAGCAACTTCAAACCAGAGTTTTAGAAAAGCATTGTTCATTTCTCTGATCATATCCATTTAATTTTATAAGAAGGAGCCTTGGGCACTATGTGATAATGCAGAGGTAGACATTAAAGCCTGCTAAGATTTTGTAGGCTTGTCAGCTGCTGAGGATTGTTGGAGCAGTGCTTTGGTGTGCTGCTGGGAGAGCTACCTGCCATCAGTCCCCGCTGTAGCGAAACCAAGTTGGATCTCTATAGAGTAAATGTTTGGATTTGAGGTGGTTTCTCCCTATACATGGAAGAGGACTGATCTCCTTAACTTCCATGGTGGCATCCACACCGAGGAGTGGGGAGTATGCTTATCATGCTTGTTTGACTTTGTTGCACATTAACCAAATAATAACAAAAAGCAGTGAAAGGAGGGCAAAAAAGAAACTGAATTCACTTAAGTCAACAACAAAGGTATTGAAAGCCTGGCAGAAAAATTCTGGCAGAGTATTATTTCCTTGGAATTTGCTAAATCTTTGATATCCAAATGTTTCACAAGGGTGGGGAGTGTTCAGTTCCCTCAAGATGTTCTTCTAGACCGCAGGCCAGTTTTCTGAATTTATCCCTTTCCGTGTGCCAGGTTTCCAGAGTCTCTAGCATTGATGCAGTCCTGTAGACACCCAGATGTGGGGCTAAGGATGCCAACTCCTCCATTGCTCTGCAGCAGCCAACCAAGTTGTTTTTATAAATTACACATTTTCTCCAATCATAAATATTGTTCCTAAAAGGGATACTGAAATGAAGATAATATGACTTTTCAGTAATAGGTCTTCTAATGTCAGCCATTCTGTTTAAACTGTTCAATTTTCAACAGAATTAAAGATCTACGCAGTATATTCTACCTCCTGCAGACTGCAGTTGTTAAAAGAAAATAAATCACTTAAACAGGGTCATGAGCAACAAAGGCCAGTGTGGGTTCAAAGTTTACAGGTCTCTGCATTTATCAGGTAGAAATATGCTACATTTCACTATTTCATAAAATATCCTTTTATGAAAAAGCCATCAATCTTTGCATGGCCTACTAAAACTGATTTCTCAAATGAAAGAAATGAATGATGACACCAAATCAAAAAATCGTTTATGAGTTTATATTTTTGCAAGACCACCATGGCTTTCACATACGTTTTCAATTTTGGTAAGGATGTGATTATCATGTGGATATGTTTTACTCCCACCATTTGTACTAAGGGATCTGTCAGAACTGTGTACCCTTCCTTGAGCAGTTCAGGATTTGTTCAGATTTTTTCATTAATCTATAGTGGTTTTTATCCAGTGATCGTTATCATTTCTGTACATTATCTACAGGTTTTCTGGGTTATTTATAGATATGTATAAAATCACATCTATCATATGCAAGTGCACATTTAAACTAAAACTGCATTTAAATGTCTTCGTTATTTCTCAAAGGTTTTTAACATTTCTGTGGAATGATTTTTGCATGATTTCTGTTGCACACTCTACAAAACATTGTTTTAATTACAGACTTTTAGTTATCCTTCTGGTGTTTCCTTATCTTTGCTGTGCTTCCTCCAGGAGTCTCCAAGCTCTTTAACCGAATGGACAATTTAGATACTTGAAAACAGTATTGTACATTTGTGTTTCAGGTATTGTAGAACTACAATACAGTGGTTTGGGGCGGGAACAATATATTAAATTACTTTATTTCTGATCTGATAATGACAATCAATACAACAACCAACATGCTGCACTGGAATAAGGAAAAGTGATTTCTGTTCTGGTAAATGGTGTGGTCTCCCTTTGGGTCTACACAGAGCAAATGAGGTTTGGCCTTTCTGGGTCTCCAGTGAAAACAGACACAAACAAATGAACACGATTTATTAAGTATCAGTCTCATAAGAAGAAGAATGCATGAGGAAGTTAGTCTAAACTTCTGAGAAAGAACTTGATGCTTGGGTTTTTAAGAGGAGCATTTTGCTCCCTTTGCCGTGGAGTCCATTTTGAAAAAAAATTGTCATTCTTGCACTGTTTTTTAGGCATTCACTTTTTCCAGTTTAGTTAGGAATTTTTTTAACTATCTGTGATTCAGTGATGAAAATGCAAAGTTAAAGAATGTTCTGTGCTTCCCGTGTAACTGAGAAATCAGACTTTTCACCAAATAGTGCATGCTATCTAAACTGGTATTTATTCCTATCAACTTCCTCTTGTCCCTCCTAGGGGAAAAAAAAAAAAAGACAAACCCGTTAAAAGAAAGGGGCTTAGTCGTAATTCTTGGGAAAACCCTT
>VWZW01008817.1:480743-521168 GCA_013397115.1 Edolisoma coerulescens | reverse complement strand
ATGCTTATCATGCTTGTTTGACTTTGTTGCACATTAACCAAATAATAACAAAAAGCAGTGAAAGGAGGGCAAAAAAGAAACTGAATTCACTTAAGTCAACAACAAAGGTATTGAAAGCCTGGCAGAAAAATTCTGGCAGAGTATTATTTCCTTGGAATTTGCTAAATCTTTGATATCCAAATGTTTCACAAGGGTGGGGAGTGTTCAGTTCCCTCAAGATGTTCTTCTAGACCGCAGGCCAGTTTTCTGAATTTATCCCTTTCCGTGTGCCAGGTTTCCAGAGTCTCTAGCATTGATGCAGTCCTGTAGACACCCAGATGTGGGGCTAAGGATGCCAACTCCTCCATTGCTCTGCAGCAGCCAACCAAGTTGTTTTTATAAATTACACATTTTCTCCAATCATAAATATTGTTCCTAAAAGGGATACTGAAATGAAGATAATATGACTTTTCAGTAATAGGTCTTCTAATGTCAGCCATTCTGTTTAAACTGTTCAATTTTCAACAGAATTAAAGATCTACGCAGTATATTCTACCTCCTGCAGACTGCAGTTGTTAAAAGAAAATAAATCACTTAAACAGGGTCATGAGCAACAAAGGCCAGTGTGGGTTCAAAGTTTACAGGTCTCTGCATTTATCAGGTAGAAATATGCTACATTTCACTATTTCATAAAATATCCTTTTATGAAAAAGCCATCAATCTTTGCATGGCCTACTAAAACTGATTTCTCAAATGAAAGAAATGAATGATGACACCAAATCAAAAAATCGTTTATGAGTTTATATTTTTGCAAGACCACCATGGCTTTCACATACGTTTTCAATTTTGGTAAGGATGTGATTATCATGTGGATATGTTTTACTCCCACCATTTGTACTAAGGGATCTGTCAGAACTGTGTACCCTTCCTTGAGCAGTTCAGGATTTGTTCAGATTTTTTCATTAATCTATAGTGGTTTTTATCCAGTGATCGTTATCATTTCTGTACATTATCTACAGGTTTTCTGGGTTATTTATAGATATGTATAAAATCACATCTATCATATGCAAGTGCACATTTAAACTAAAACTGCATTTAAATGTCTTCGTTATTTCTCAAAGGTTTTTAACATTTCTGTGGAATGATTTTTGCATGATTTCTGTTGCACACTCTACAAAACATTGTTTTAATTACAGACTTTTAGTTATCCTTCTGGTGTTTCCTTATCTTTGCTGTGCTTCTTCCAGGAGTCTCCAAGCTCTTTAACCGAATGGACAATTTAGATACTTGAAAACAGTATTGTACATTTGTGTTTCAGGTATTGTAGAACTACAATACAGTGGTTTGGGGCGGGAACAATATATTAAATTACTTTATTTCTGATCTGATAATGACAATCAATACAACAACCAACATGCTGCACTGGAATAAGGAAAAGTGATTTCTGTTCTGGTAAATGGTGTGGTCTCCCTTTGGGTCTACACAGAGCAAATGAGGTTTGGCCTTTCTGGGTCTCCAGTGAAAACAGACACAAACAAATGAACACGATTTATTAAGTATCAGTCTCATAAGAAGAAGAATGCATGAGGAAGTTAGTCTAAACTTCTGAGAAAGAACTTGATGCTTGGGTTTTTAAGAGGAGCATTTTGCTCCCTTTGCCGTGGAGTCCATTTTGGAAAAAAATTGTCATTCTTGCACTGTTTTTTAGGCATTTCACTTTTTCCAGTTTATTTAGGAATTTTTTTAACTATCTGTGATTCAGTGATGAAAATGCAAAGTTAAAGAATGTTCTGTGCTTCCCGTGTAACTGAGAAATCAGACTTTTCACCAAATAGTGCATGCTATCTAAACTGGTATTTATTCCTATCAACTTCCTCTTGTCCCTCCTAGGGAAAAAAAAAAAGACAAACCCGTTAAAAGAATGGAGTTTAGTCGTAATTCTTGGGAAAACCCTTTTGCCAAGTCACACACAGAGTGTTTGGTGTGGAGTTGCACTGTGGCTGGCATTGCTTTCCTGCAGCCTGTGTTGTGGTGACAGGGCTCACACAGTCCTTTGACAGCCTGCTCCTGGGTGAGCAGGCTGTGAAACACAGCTGATGCCACCACCAGAGACTCTGGAAAACCTTGCATGCAGAGAAAACTTCAACATCTTTCAGTATGCACTTTGCACTACAAACGAAATGTCTTTCCAAAACTAGATCTATCTTGTCTGATTAGGCTGAAAGGTAAACAAAACATTGTATTCATCTGGTGATGACCTTAGAGAAAGTGTTGCTGTTAAAACAGGCAAGATAGGAAGTTCTGGATTTTAATTTTTTTTTTCTTAATGAATTTCAGAAGAATGGTACTTACAAGAAATTTGAGGGCTTCTGTCAATGTATTCCTCAAAGTATCCTGAAAAAAATTCACAAAATTCTGTAACAGCTCCCTGAGGTGCCAGAATATGCCCCCAAATCCAAAAACTGGCTCAAGAGAGCTCAGTGTGCTTTGCCTTCACATCTCAGTATAGAACTCTGTGGTTCTTGCAGTCAAGGGCCCGTGGCTGATTCATGCATTAAAAATGCTTGAAGTAGCTGGAAGGATCTGAGGCCGTGTGCATAAAGTGTAAAGAGCTCATAATCCTGCTTGAGAAGTTGTTCATCACTTAATGGATTCTCTACCTGAGGAAAAGCAGATCAAGAACTCGGCAGCTTTAGGTGTCAAAAAGGCAGTTTCCATTCTAAGTGGAATGGAAGCGTTATCTTAAAAGTATCTTAGAAGCACTTTCCCTCCCTTTGACCCATATAAAATCTGTGGAAACCTTATTAAAAGTCCAAGATATAGCAATATTTTTTCAAATGGCTAAGATAGTCAAATTCCATTCTGGTGACTGTCTACACTGTAAACACTGTGTGTAATCTTAAATTTGAAGAGGAAGTCTCCAAAGAAAACTTTATTAATGTGTTCTGTAAGTGCCTGCAGTTTTGCAAGTGCATTAGGATGGTCACACAGGAGTGTGTCATAATGTGTCATGTAGTTTGGTATGCTGCATCTGATCCTGGCTGTTGGGGGATCACTTGGAGGATGATGGATGGAGCTCCAAAACAGCCTGTCAGAACAACTTGTCCAGGGAAGGAAGGGTAAAAGGAGTGGAAAGGTTCTTCGTTGTCTCTTCTCAGCCACTGTTTGACATGCCATGAAATGTAAGCATAATTTCCTTCTCTAATAGAACATTGACTGTTTTTATAATCTGTCATTGATTACCAAAGTGTAATCGTAAGAGGTCTGTAGCTGACCCATTGAATCACACCGTTTTTATAGTGTTTTCAATTACAGTTTTATTAAAGAGTGAAAGATGTTCTGTGAGGAGTATTGAGAGACATCCATTCCAAAATGAGTGGGAAGCTTGTCTTTGCAACGTTTTAAATTCCTCTTCCAACCCTAGTAAAGCCAGGGGTTCCACTAGTTAATGATGTGCTGTTACCCTTCAGTTTCATTACAAGTCAGGTGTGATACAGACTAAACACTGAGTGCCTGTTTTCTCTATATCTTTCATTGTTTAATATGCCTTTGCTGAATACCCCCTTGGTCAACAATGGTCCTCTTCATGACTGTCTCTGCTCATGAAGAGATCTTTCAAGGTTTCTAATCATTTCTCTGTGGCTCTGCCCATCTTTGTCCTATGGGTCCCATAAGTTGTCTCGAAGCAAAGGTTTTGAAGGATATACCCCTCTCTAAGGTACCAATGGTAGCGTGCTACTGTTGTGTGAAACTCTCAACAGAGAGCAGAGGTATCCCGAAACCAGGGCAGCTTTCTCTTGCTGAAGAATCCACCTCTCACTAGGAGCTACACTACCATTGTTGTTCTCCCTTGCTCTTTAATTCTAAAAGCACAGTGATATGTGATACGTATTTCTCCCGCTCTGTCCTCAAGGACATACTAATGTGCTGCTGGGTTAGAAATACTTTCTTTAAAAGTACTCAAACACTGGGAAGTTATTTTTTCAGGATAGCTGCAACCTGAGAACATCTTTTCTTAGGGAAAAGAACAGTTCAGAAACTTCTTAACCATTTAAATGCTCTGCGAGGTTTTGTAATTAAGCTTTTTTTTGAAGTTACAATAAATATAGTTATATGAGCTACGTATTTCAAATAATGTATAATTATATTTTTTACTTATTTTCTGTAGAGTCAATTTTTATGATAAATCTCATTTTTTTAAAAGAGCTGTATCTTGCTTCCATGACTTGGGCAAAGGCACTACTCTTCATATTATTCTTTTGGTTTTTTAAGTTTACTCTATCCTGTTGTCCTTCTTGCCTGAGAAATATCTTCAGGAAACCATGAGGATCATGGAATCAGACAACCACAAAATCATCTTCAAGGAAGCTTTGCTTACTTGTTGCTGCTGCTGAACTTGATATTGTTTGTAGCAAGGCTGGATGTTGAGGAGTGCTACTGGACAGTTTCAGTTTAGTTCCAATTGACCTTTTCCTTTCAAATCTCATATTC
The DNA here is from genome assembly GCA_013397115.1 of Edolisoma coerulescens. Classification (NCBI taxonomy): domain Eukaryota; kingdom Metazoa; phylum Chordata; class Aves; order Passeriformes; family Campephagidae; genus Edolisoma; species Edolisoma coerulescens. The sequence goes on along the minus strand of VWZW01008817.1, from coordinate 516,698 downwards.
CTGATATTAACTTAGCGTTCTGGAAAGTGAAGGTTTTTCACTGAATAACCTCTCACTGGTGAGAGGTAATTTGCACTGGTGAGTAGCTTTTAATGTAAACAACATAAAAAGGGATATTCTTGCAAACTCAGGACTCCGCACTCAAAGAGAGCTTTAATAGAAACAGCTTTTTTAAAATTTTTTTTTACTCCTGTTAGCATTTGGCTGGATTTTCTGTTGGTTGCCTAGTGTATTGGTGGAGTTTTACATTTGGTCTCCCGCTTTCCAAATCATCAAGAAAACTCTCTGCTTAAAGAGCAATTATAGGGCTGTGCATGTTCAGTCACCCGGTGGGTTTGAACAAAAGTCATCAGTTATGTCGCAGCGTGTGTTAGTTTTGTAGGTGTCGTGTGAAGGCTGACAGAGATCACATTTCTGTGTTTTGCTGCTCGGTCCAGCCCATAACCTCCAGAGGTAATGGATCTCTGCAGAACCTCTCTGGAGCAGGTCACCAAACAGTGCAGGATTTCAAGAGCTGATGCACTTTTATTGCTACAATATCCTTGTCATGGAGGTGATGGGGTTTGGATTATGGTTTCAGGTATCAGTGTGGTTTTACATCTAAGGCTGAGCCCTTTTGGTAAGCTGGATACATTTTTTTTTAAGAGCTCTTTCTTTTGTTCTTAGGGATGAATTGCTTCTAAGTAATAGGCTTCTGAGAGTACAGATTCATAAATGCTGTAGTGGAAAGACGAAATGCCTGTATATGCAGAACAGCTGGATTCCAGCACTGGCAATGCTGTTATGGAGGACTCCAGGTCTGAGAAACCCCTGTGAGAAGCGTGAGGAATTCATCAGAGCATGGCTCAATCACAAATTATATGAGTTTGTCGAAGAGAGTGACACCTTCAACCAGCCACAACCCTGGGCCAACCACAGATTGATCATGCTGTTGGCAAAGTAACATTTTTTCTGAAGGTATATTGTGAGAACTCTGGTTGCTGTGTTTTACTCTTGGAACTTACAAGTGCTTGCTAAATGGACTGGGGTCTCTGACCACTGAAGCCCCAATATAGCATTATAAAAACCAGAATAATTCAGCCAACTGGCTGAAATCCTCTAAAATGTCTGTTTATTACTAAAAAAAACGCCACATAGTTATTTCCCCCCCCTTTTCAAAAAGGAACATGATAGAAGCCTGGGATTTACAGGAAAGTTTTGAAGTCCTGGAATGTGTGTTCTATTACATGTACATGCTACAGTTATTTATGCCTGCATTTCTCTGTTCATTTCTAGTGCAGCAGAGGGCAAATCTTACCCCACTCTGACAGTTAAAGCAGTTCAATTCCAATCTCACCTCCATATTCAGGTTTCCTCAGAGCTGCCCTCTGACAGCTGTGGGATTTACAGTTGCATGGATGTTCTGGCATGATTTGGGAGTGATACCAGGGTTCACAGCAAGGCACTGTGCTAAGGAATCACAGTCTTCCATGGTTCCTTGGTCCCACTGAGGTCCAAGCTCATCTGCCATTGCCAGAAGCCCTGGCCTTCCCACCAGGAGAACGACGCCTGAATTAAATCCAACATTTCACCAATGACTTCTGATTTTGAAGGCTTCCTCTTTGCCATCTTTTGCATGGATTTCCAGATGCAGTAGCCACGTTATCCTGACAGATTTTTGTTGTCATATCTGTGCTTTGTTTGTTGCAAGGTGAAGGAGCTGAGCCTCAAGGGCTGTGTGCTGGGTGTGCAAGTCTCCAGGCTATTCAGCAGGAAGAAAATCAGGCAGGATGCATAGTTCTTTCACTGAGAATAAACATTAATGGTAGCACTAAATGACCCTTGTTAACAGTTTTAACTGACAAAATTTGAAGGGCCAGGGTCTGGACCCAAATACTTGGAAATATTTGAAGGTTATTTTGGTTTGAAATTTTTTAAAATAATTTCTGTTGGAAAGAATTATTTTTTCTATGCAATGTAGTCAGGGGAGGCCTATAAAACTTGCTTCCCTATTTTCGTGTTAAATGTGCATGTTAAGGATTTTTAGTGGCACTGAGTCTATTTTATATGTTCTTTAGAAAATAAGACATGAGGACTTTTAAAAGCTGTTGTTTTTCTTGACTTCACCTTCATTAATCTTATTTAGTTTCTGTAAGAGGCTATTTTGTGAGCTCCACCGATGGGTAATGTTTTCTTTAACAAAGTTCATGATTCTTCTATTCAAATCACTAATTTTCACTGTTACACTCCAGTGGTTTAGTGCTTCCCAGGCCTCCAGGAATGAGTTTAATTAGCAATGCTGAATAAATTCGGAGACATGATTCATCTTTCTTGTCGCTCAGATCTAAGTAACAAAATTGCAATTTAAAGATGTACTTAAAAGCCCTGTAAGAATGGCTTCTTCTGTACAACTGGGAAAAGACTCAGATGTAAATTTGGAAAAGAGGATTTCACCTGTCTGCCTGTTTTCAATTTAGCTAAAAGATACAGGATTCAGTCATATGTCCTTGAAGTCACTGGTGTATTTTTTTAAAAATACTGAGCTATGAGCAGTACTTGGCACATACATTCCAAATTAAAGCTCTGCATTAGGGCTCTTTTTAGATGAAGTAATTGACTTGACAAATTTCAAAACTATCCTAGATTTAATGTGATTTAATTTGTCTCTCTTTTTTTAATATTTTGAACTGAAAATACAGAAGAGAAAATGTCATTCTTCAGTGGTCCTAACTGCTGCAATGCAGAGGTCCAAATTTTGCCTTGTCCTTTTCTCTGGAGCAAGAGAAGATGTATTTCTGAGACACAGTGTCACGAGGGGAAAACAGGGAATGCAGGAAGGGAAAGGAGTGAACTCAGGAAAGTGATGTTTATATTTAAACCCTTGTTCTGGCATGTCCCGGTAGGCACTGCCTGCAGCACAGAGAGCAAGAGGATTTTGCTATGCTCTGTCTCCTTCTGTGCATAAGGATCAGAGCATTTTACACCACCAGTGGGTGACAGCTCTTCCTCAAAACACCTCTGGGAAGATTTAAATGCAGTTTTCCAGAATTTACAAAAACTGATCAAAAGAGTAATTTGCCCTAGGAGAGCTGTAAGGCAAATGAGGCTGAACTGCCTAAATCCCAGGCTTAATTCTGAGACTACTTTCTCTACTCCAGCACATGCAGCACTGTGAATAAAAAATATGGGTTGTTTAGCACCTTTCCTATGTAGGCACAAAGAATTTAAGGACAAATTGTGGCTGTAGCCAGTTCCCTGGATTTTGTCAGATTCAGACAGATCCTGAATGTTATTTTAATGTAACCTTAAAAGAACCCCCATGCTATTAATTTTGTATTTATTGCAGTTACGCTGACCCTAATGAATTTTTTGAAATTAATTTGACAGATGTCACAAATATTTTCAATGCAGTTTAACATCATTAAATATAACCTTTCCTGGAAAAGAAGTTCTATGAAGTGAACGTACGGTGAGTGCCAGTGCTGGATTCTGGAAAGTCATGGGTGTCACATATGACTTAGAACTCAAAATGTTAGGGAATTATGTTTATGGGGCAATATCACAAGGTTCTCCCTCCCACGTCTCATCAGTACGTCTCACCTAGAAGGACAAACCCCTCTAAAATTGAATCTGTATATTAGTTTATTAGGTATTATGTATAGTTGGTTATGCCATCAGAACCAAATTCAGTGACCTTCGGAACTTTTTTTCAGATTGAAAATGTTTTTTATTTTTGTTACTTTGCTCTCACGTAAGAGCCAAGAGGGCTAAACAAAGCCTCTGAAAAAGAAGGGTTATTCCACTTCCTTGGAGACATAATCTTGTTTTATGTGAAGCTTGCATAGTTTTTTTGCACCTGGTGGACCTGGTTCTGCTTGGAAGAACGACAATGAATAAATTATAGTTCTTTACCTCGTATGTGAACTTGTGGAGCAGTACAAATACATAGTTATAAGCCAGGCCATCAGAGATATAAAATGAATTATTTGAGGGCTGGATTCTACTGGATTTCAATACTTTATAAACTTCAGAGTATTGGTAGGGTCCCCAACTGGAATATAAATAAAGGAAACCCTTCCAAAGGTTTATAGGACTGTAGTTGGTCCTCTCTTACTGCCCTAATTTATGGTTGTTGGAAATTCACAAGCTGTGAAATGTGTTGGTCACAGAGCTGATGGTAATAACTTCAGAATATGAATGAGAGCATCTGGGTTGCTATTTACCTTTGTTTCACAAAGTCAGCTTTTTATATTTGCATCATTTAACCCCAGAAATATGGCTGGGTTGGACAGGCATATGTTCTGTGGAACAGAAGATTTGCTTTCTGTAACTTTACTAGTTTCTTCTGTGAAAAAATTTACCTTTTGCTTTACCACCACTGTGCTGTTCCTCTACAAGAATACCAAGCAAATAAATGTAAATAAAAATAAGCAGTAGCTTTCCTCTGTAAAAGAAAAACAGACGCTGATACTCAGAAATCTTTTATTTTTTCTTCACTTTATGGTGGTTTGGGTAAGGTGAAGGCCCAGGCAGCAAGCCTGCATGGCACTCAAATCTTATTTAAACCCCACTTTTCAGACTTTCATTAGTGCATATAAATTTTGCTTGATTTTAGTTACAGATTAATTTCCCTGTGCCTAACTTTGATGCCTTGGAGTTTCAGTTTCCATATTTGTCAAATGGTGGAGAGATTGTAAAGCTTTCTCAAGTATTTGTCAATTGTCATGAGGTTTTCTTGGGCAGAAAATTACAGTATTGAGTCTTGCTATTGTTCACCAAAAATGAGAATCTACTGGAGATGGTTACTGTGCGCTAACACTTCTTTTGTGTTTGATGTCCAGAATTTTGAGACTAAATCAGGAATACCTCAGTGTAATTTAGTGGTCTGTGCTATTTGGGAGTTCAAACCAGGAAATGACTCTGGCTGCTTCGAATCTGTGCCCCAGTAAGTTGGTTTTCTACCAGAAAAAGAGGAAACCTTAACTTCTGTGGCAATTGGTGAATCTGAATCTTTGGGATATCCAAATCAGGATCATTCTTTTATTGGGTTATGACTGGATATTATATGTGCTGAATCCCCTTGCTTGACTTGATGTGTATTTATGGATACAGTTTTGACTGCTTGAGTACTGCCTTTACTGCTCATTGCCTCCAGGTCTCTTGGAACAACACATACATATAAAGCCCCATGTTAAGGACTGGCCAGCTCTAAAGAAATGGACTGAGGACAAAAAAGATAGAAATAAGATGTTCTTGAACGAGTGAAGGAATTTTGTATCCAGTGAGACATGAAACTCTTTCCTTTCACTTCCAGATGGGTCCTGTCTCATTGCTGGCACAAGAAACAACTTCCTCCTTCCTTTCTGAGCAGCAAGAGTTTTACAGCCAGCAAATAGTGGTGAACCAGGGCCTGGAAGCCTTAGATCAAAGGAGGTAAGTTCACCTCTGGTGCCTTAACCTAGGTTTGGGTTCAGGCTCTTGGTCAAGCTGGAGAGAAGACTCGGGCTAGCTCACGCAAAGGAGTTGGTGAGTGCAAATGGTGTCAGCAGATTGGCAGGACCTGGTGGGGTAATCAAGAGAGAGGACAACACAATTTGTCCTTTACTGTTTGAGAGGTTAAAGATAAGGCTAAACATTGTCTCCTGCCTTGGGGAACTGCCTCTGAGCATGAACTCAGAGGTAACCCATCAACTGTAGTGTGCTGCAAGCTGCCTTTCTACTGGGGCTGTCCAGCTCTGTCCATGGGGGTGGCTTTTCACAGGTGACCACTCCAGATCTGTGCTTTGTGGATAAAATTTTCAGAAATGAAGAGGAAGGAGGGAGCTGGTGCAGCCTGAAACTCCTCATTCTTTCACTTCAAGCATGCGAGATAGTTGTTCTGTGTTGACTTCAGACCAAACAAAAAAGAGCTCCAAAAAGAGAGCACAGTACTTGTTTAGTGTCTCTAATGCATTTTGAAGAGCTTATTTGCAGAGGTGTGAGTTTGATATTGATAATTCATCGTGCTAAAATGGCAATGAGTTCCCTTGGAAAACTAATCTTCCTCTCATGCATACCTTCTCTCTCTCTGGTCAAGGTTTCCTTATTTTGCACTCTTCTTTTGAGGTTTTGGGCCACGCCACTGGCTGGGGCTGCCTTTCTGGAGTTTAGATGTTGAAAAGCTCTTAGAGAAATGATGTGAGAGGAACTCTACAAATATGTTCAAGTGTCCTGAATGGCAGATGGCTTTGAAGAAGGTATAACATTAAAGATCATAGGTAGTGCTGAGTCCAGGGTTTGTTCTCTCCAAGCAGAGTGTAGATATCATGTGATATGTCATTGTTTTATCATGCTTGATGTGATGTGGAGATAGCTGAAATACCTTTGCACTGTGCTACTGATAAGGATGTGCGTAGTATATGTATGTATGTATATACTTATGTCTTAGCCTTTTTGAAAATATCAATTGACAGTATTCTGTAGTTGTTTTCCCCACCCTGTAAATGGTTGTAGTTCTACCTTCTTTTCTTGGCTGACAAAATTTTTGTCTGTTATTCTGAGCTGTCACAGGACGTCATGCTCCAGTGGCCTATAATAAATATGTTATTATTAATATATTTCATTAAAATTGCTGAATTCCTCTTTTATATGTTGAGACTTTAATTCTAGATAGGCTTCACAGCTTATGTTCGTGATCAGAGCATATCTTTTCCAACCAGGGTACACTTCTTTTTTAGGGTTTCTGCTTTCAAGAACTTTAAAAATATTTTTAAAAAGTATTTTACTCAGCTGGTGGTTGGGTGATTCTAACTTAGTGTTTCATTACTCCGTTATGCTTTTATTTCCTCTGCTGAATGCTAGAACTGGAGTTGCAGAGAAATTCATCCAAGATTCTCTGTCATTTACTGTACCATTAATCTTCTAATAAACTTAGGTAATATATTTCTAATTTGGATCCCTGTTCATTTATTTTATCACTGAAAGGAAGAATCCACAAGAGAGGCTCAGGTTCATGTCAGTATTTTCTTCTTCTAAGGTTTCCACAGCCCACTTGGTGGTCCCTGACCATCACTTATGGTTCAAGAGTCTTTCCAAACCCAGTGACCTTAGGTAGTTCCAAAAAAATCCACTCTAGAGCCTGGAGTCCCGTTGGGCCTCCCTTGGTGGAGGAGTGGTGGACACCACGCTGAATCCCAGCCTTTTTCCTTAGTGCAATATCTGTAAAAACAATGCAACCTAAGCAAAGATTAGATTAATTTGGATCCCATTGCCAACTTAATTTCTCCTGATTTGGCTGTGTCTGCTTGCAACAGTGAAGAAACTTGGCTAATACTCTTGCAAATACTGTATTCTGGAAACTTTCTCTTTCTCTTTCTTTCTGGAAACTTCTTCTGGTTATAAGATACCAAATGGGCAAGCAAAAGTGATTGATTGTACACAACTACAGTGCCAGCTTTTCCCCTAAGCCTATTTAAAAAAATCCCGATGTTGCCAGTCGTGGAGTCAGTTTCAATTCTAAGAAGATACAATTTTTATTCATTACGTTAACGGTGACATTTACTTGGCGATGGGAAATTTGTGATCAGAACATTCAAGTTTTAAATTCTTTCCCAGTCAGATCCAAAATGCAGCTGTGGGTTTCTCACAGTGAGGACCGAGCAAACAGTAAGGTCCCAGTGAAAACAATAACCATGGTGTGATGCAGTATATCTTGATATTTTGCATAGTAGCTTTTGTAAATATTGAAGGATTTTGTCTGCAGTTTATAAATAACTTTTGTTCAACAACAGCTGCAGCAGAGCAGCTCAGATTGTGCAACTGTTTTAGAAGAGCCTGGACTAAAACTAACCCACTTGTAATCAGGTTGAAAATTTGTTACCTGGGAGTTGAGAAATGAGCCTGAAAGAGGCAGGAAATTGCTTCAGAGGGGTAACTGAGATCCAAATAATCGGGCAGAGAGTTGCAGTGGGCGGGAGCTGAGCCTGGGAGAGGACCGGGGTATTGAGCATTGCACTGGCAGGGATGGGAGCCCGGGGCCTGTGGTTCATCAGGGCTGACAGCCAGGAGGTGCCACTGCAGCCAGCTGGGATTATCAGTCACAGCAGGCAAGGGTGATTTGTCAGGGTGCAGGGTGGGAGACAGGGAAACCCAAGTCCTACTGCACGATTTCAAAGCTGTAAATCTGCGAGCACTTTCGGAAAAGAATGTCTCTACTTATAATTAGATTTCTCCAAATAAGAAAATTGTGATGTCTCATCATCAGCCTCATGCTTTTGGAGACATCTGTGTTAAGTTTACTGCAGATTAAATTTTAAAAAAAAAAGAATTAAAAAGAAGTAAAATTTTCAATTCCTCCCTGTGAATTTGTTTAGATTAAAAATGAGCAGGCTTTGTATGTAAAGGAAAGGTACAGTCTACCTAAGTTAGAGCTGTGATGAATTATTATCAGAAAGGTTATTTTTATCTCTAGTGTCTGATCTACAAATGGCAAATCCTGTCTTGGAGAAAGTAGTTTATCATGGGCCTTAAAGCTGGAATAGCAATGCTACATTCAGAGTCATGGTTTTATCTTAAAGGGGCTTTTTCTTATGATTTGGCTTTATACAGAAGCCAATAGGAATACTCACAGATGTAAGAATAGTTCAGAAGAACAGAAATTAGAACAGCAAGTGTAAGCCATATTTTCATATGTGGTGGTGGTGACATAGACATAAAACAATATTTAAAGATACATATTTGAGACTTCAGGTTGCGGAGTTATACATTACACAAACCTTTTTTTGGATGCTGTATGTTTTTCTCTTGCCAGAGCTCCTGAGTTCACACTATGGTGAGCTGAATGTGTTTCTGGATTAACCACAGTAGCATTTATTAGATTACTTGTAAGGATTTGGCCTGGTCTTTTAGAAAGTTCCTCAAATACTTTGAGAAGTTGTGTTTTACTTAAAAGCCAGGAAGGAACTCATGCATATGACTTCAACATCTTTTAAAATCCAAACTGTTCATAGATTGGTGATCTTTATCCTTTCAGGACTTCCCTGGTTTAGTTTCAAAGGATCAGCTTCTCTCTGTGATATTCAAAGGACTGTATGACTAAGGTTCAACCTGGATGTTTGCGAATGCAGTGTGTTGTGCACACCCCCAACCCACTGCCAGTGTATTTGGGCTAAGAATAAAGGGGGTAGATTCTCTTAAAACACATTTTGGAGTGTTTTCCTCAAAACTTGCACAGCTCCAGACTGTAAACTGTTTAGACGGCCTTTCAGAGTTCATTTGCAAATCATAGAGGGTACAGGATCCCTGAGTTATTCATGTTCATATTTACTAAACAATACTACCTAAAGCAGAGAGATTAGGAGCTTAATTTGAAAAGATATTTGTCCTGCAGCACACTGCGTCCAGTACCCCCAGCACAGACACGGAAACAGGGCATGGCAGATAACAGCTGCCTTTGGTGTCCCCAGAAAACACTGGGACTACAAAAGAAGTTATTGCTGTTTCTGTGGAAACAAAAGATGTACCCTGGAAGAAAATGCCTGTGAAATAAAAATAACAAAAATAGCTTAAAATATACTTAGGAAATGTTGGGCAGTTCCACAAAGATGTAAGTAAACAGGGCTTTAAAAACACCCAGAGCTGTTTATCAGTGGAGAGATTTTCAAAATGGCATAACTGCAGTCAGCCCTTGCTGTGATGATACAAAATCCTTTCTCTTGCAATACCATACTCTTCAAGTGAGTTTGGAACATGGTCAGACTGATTTGAAAATACACCCTAAATACCTGCTACAATATGTTATAATTGGCATGTCACCTGGTTGCTTTCAGTCCATTAATTGCAAGCTTTCCATCAAAACAACTTTTATTTTAGAGGAAACTAACAGAGCAAGAACCCATATAGTTTCCACAGGAGGTATAGCTATGATCTTCTCTGAGTCCCAGGAGACCAGAATATTCCTCCTACCAAAGTTCTATACACAGTGTGGAAAGGAAAAGCAGCCACCCAGGTCACTGATACCTCTTAACCATAGAGAGAATTTTTTTAACTGCTCCGTTTTCCTCAGAGCAGGAGGCACTAAAGCAGTTTTGCTAAAAGGTTCCGTGTGAACAGTTATGCTAAGCTTGAAGGGTGAAACCATTTAACAGGCAAAATAAACAGGTAAGTATAGAACAAGTAAAACAGTAAGCAACTGTAATACCAGGGGAACACCATATAAAAGAATTATACACATATACAAAGGATTTATCACTCATGGCTTACTTTGACTTGGATCCAAGTGAATATACCATTCCCATCTGAATCTTTCTGTTTAGTTTTGTTTCAAATTCTGTTTTCCAAGCCCTGAATAGTGTATTTGAGACAGCTATTTTGTTAATATTTTGTCATGGGAGCTAAAATAAATTCTGATCCCTTCCTGTGATGGGAAGAGAAGATTGTACATATTTTTAAAATATCACCTTTTTGCACATAGCTTTTCTATATTTTCTATTCAACAGACGTGTGATTAAATGTTCAAAAGAATGTCTTCACTGAACCAACACTTTGGTTTCTTATTGTGAAATCTTTCATGTGGTGCTCACTCAGACCAGCTTTATCTCTGTGTTGATCAATAGGCCATCCCTTAAAACTGAAATACTGGGCTGATAACTGCAATCCTGCTTTTTAACTTTGATAACTCTTTTAAACTCCAGAGCTGAAGATGCTGGAGAATCTCTCGCACACTGCAAAGATTATTTGCAAGATTAAGTTGACCATGTACACCTTGTCTTAAAAAGTTTTATATTCTCCTGCAGAAATATTGAGGAGGTAGTAAGGACTTGTTCTAACATATGTTTGTTGAATAATTGTTAGGAGACAAAATTAAAGTCAATGAGAAACATACTGATTTTTTTAATCTTTTTTTAAAATTTAAGCCTTTTACCAGTGAGGATGTATGCTCTGAATTTCAGAGATTTTTTAGGTAACAGCTTGTTAAAATATACAACTTCGAAAACAAAATCAAGTTCAAAATCTCTTCAGCTCTGTCTACATCCATTTTTTTCTCACTTCTCTTTCTGTGCTACCAATATGAAAGAGTATTTGGTGGCAAACAAGGAATCCAAATTCTGATATAATCCAGAAGGAAATTCTAGCAGAGATCACTGATAAAAATTAAAGCTCTGATGATATGGCTGGCTGCCCAGTACTTCCAAAGAGCTGCACAAAGCAGATACAAAGAAATCAGCATAAAGGCCATCTTTCTACAATTCCCACTTTTCTAAGAGTACTGAGATTAATAATTTAAAAAAACCACCAACAGCAAAAAATCCCATGAAAAATTTCATTGTTGTTTCCTTCTGAATTTAGGAAAATAGTCAGCCCCAGCTGTTCTAGATGAACCTGCTTGAGCAGGAGGCTGGACCAGATGACCTCCATGATGTCCCTTCCAAGATCAACCATCCTGACATTCTGTGAAAACCAGAATATTACTGGGATGTGAGTTGAAATGTTCTGTATATAAAAACAGTCACTCAGTAAAATTTGTTCATTTTTTTACTATTGTAATTCACTTGCCCAATAAACCTGTACTATCATTTTATATTTGAACACGTAGTGGAAACTTATCCAAAGCAAAGCTGTTAGTTCAGCCTTCCAAAATAAAGAGGTGGGGTTGTTTGTTTTTAAAAATCGGTTTATAAGTGGCTATAAAGCATAAAAAACTCATTGGCCCAGGGTGTTCTGATGCTGTGTCTGTGCCTCTCCAGTACTGAGCTGTAGACCAAACACATGAGTCCTGAGAACTTTGAGTTTTTAGTAAATACTGATCAAAAAACCAAGGGGGAAAACAGCAGAAAAAGACTAATACTTTTATTTTCAGGAAATTGTCTGACCTTGGTTATGCTAATTCCTAGTTCCAGAAGAAAAACATTTTATTCTTTGATTCTAGTCCTTCACTTTGAAGATTATTGTTATTTGCACACATCAGTCTTTGTTCATTTGTTAATACACACATAAGGTAGTTCTTTTTCCTTTAGTATTTCTAAATCCAAATTGTCTAACCTTTGACATTCTCATTAAAAGGCTTTGCATGATTTTTTTCCATGGAAATTCCAACTTAGGCTGGATGGCTCTTCTAAGGCAGGGGGTAATTTTGATTTTGGCATGTAAAATTTAACAAACACATCATAATTTAGTTAAGTGTTTTTAAAGAGATTCAAGATTTTGAATGGATGTGCTTAAATTCCTGAGCTGCTGATATCATTGCTGATACCAGGTGAAATTACTTGAGCTCTGAGGAAGGCCTTTGAATTCAGAGGCGGAGTAAGAGAGCAGAATTTGGCTTTTTGACAGGGGAAAGGAGCATTTAAAACATGCCCACAGTGGGATGGCAGCACGAGCAATGTGATAAGCACATCTTCTTACAGCAGCATGTGCAGAAGCTGTAAATCTGGTGGTGGAAGGCTCAGCAAGGGCTGTGAATTCGAACACTTCTCTGAATTAACTGGAGCAGGGGAGGGATGCAGGCGGTCATGAACCTGTCTCTGTTTCTCCTCGCCGCCTCAGAGTCTCCCAGAGTAAGTAAGTACTCTGGGACAAGCTCTCCCTTTGTCTCAGTTCTCATTTGTTGGGGGAATAAAGGTAAAACTCTATTTAACTCTCAGTCTCAGGTGGGTAATACGTTCCTTTCCTTTTCCTTGTTTGAGAGGGACTTTTTTTTGTTTAAGGAAAGCATTTGTTCCTCTCCTGAAATTCCAAATGGTTTTCAGGGATGAAGGTGGGAAAAAAAAAGAGTTGTCCCTACTGCACTGAAGAGTTTTTTCCCCCTGTGCATCCCAAAGGCAGGAGAAAAAATACAGCAACTCTTTCTGCAAAAAACAAATGCTGGCTCTGAGCAGAGCAGATCTTGGCTTCATCAATCAGGAGGCTACGAGGAGCAGCATGAGGCTTACACAAACAATCACACACACTTGCACACATGCTCTGTGCTTACCTCCCCACTCCTAAAATTTGCCGCAAAACTTTCTGTTCAGTTCCCTGCTTGTTTTTTTAACATTTCTGAGAACATTTCTGTTCAGCTTGTAGGACTTCTGTAAAGGCGATTCAGTTTTGTGAACAGTGAGTGCTTAAATTAATGTGAAATTAAACAAAAAAAGGGTTTCATACAGTGGTGTATTCTCACTCTGCTATTGCTCAACAAAGTGAAATGAGGACTCAGCCTCTGCAGTGATATATAGTATTTACTTAGTGTCAGATGTAGGTGTGGCTATTAGGGAAAATTATTGCAACATTTTTTTTCTTTTACAAAGTGCAATTAAGAGTGATTTTATTTGTAATTAATTTAGACTGAGATTTCTTCAAAGCTGCTCATCATTAGCTTATATTTACCCTACGGTGGCTTTTTTTCCCTTGAGAAGTACAGCTGTGCATTGCTATGGCCTTATAAAGTGGTTGGAAAATCCCTGCAGCTGGTAGAGAGGGAAGCAGACACTCCCTAAAATCTCCCTTCTGAGGTTTTATTAATGGTCATGCTCAATAAATGACCTCATCACATGGTGCATACTGTGAGGGTGTTTACTGGGAAGAAGAGGTGCTCTTAGTGGCCAATAGCTGATTTTGGGGGGACAGAAGTGAGTTAAGCCTTTAGGATTCCTAAAACTGTGTCATGCACCAGTCTGTGACAAAACAGCCCACAGCCTTGGAGTGAAAAAGTAGATTAAATCTGTTACTTGTGAGGGCGAGGGAGTACTGTGTTTTCAAGACATATTGCAGTGGCAGAATTACAGCAGTACTAAATCCTGGTCATACTTGCCCTGGGGTAGGAGCCAGGCCTTTTCCACACCATTGTTGGCTTCTCCCAGATCAGCTCATGGTGTCTGGGATACCCGAGTGGGAACTGCAGGGTAAGATCCAGTTGTAGATAAAACAGTATTGTTTTTTGTGCCGTTAATGGGCTGCCTTATGATATCTCATGGTAAATACGATTCAGAAACCACGACACAGAGCGGCTATAGCCTGTTCCCTGTTGTTTTGGGTTTCAAAACACTTGTTTTGTTTCTTTGGCAAAAAATGGGGGAGTGGTAGTGGCATTGAATGAGAGGGCGAACTGAGTCTGAAGTATAGCTTCCTTTTGCCAAGAGCTAAGAAATTATAAAAACAAATTCTTGGCTGAAAACTTAAAAGGATAGGTTTGGAATGTTATCTTAAAGGATGTTACAATCCTGGAGCTTCCAGTCATACCCCAGATAAAGCACTTTGTTTATACATTACCCCATTTCACATACAATGCTTGTATGGGAGACGAGCTATAAGGATTGATCCTGGGTTTGGGTGACAAAGAGTTTAATTAGAGGGTTTTTTCTTTCAATAATCGGCCGGTTTTATACATCACACATATAATCTGCCTTTTTGCAGCAAGTGCTGGTTAAACTGTTCAGATAGATTTCATACTGTTGTTCTAGGATTTACTCCCTTTCAGGTGTAAATGCTGAGGAAGCCAAGAGAAAATTTAGAAATACACAGTATTTACATCAGTGTGACCTGGAAAAGAATCCAGGTGGGAGTTTTTAGTAACACCTTTACCATCCACTTTAGACTTTAATTTTAGATTTTATCTTTGTGTTTTGTTTTAAAGAAAATGAGACTTTTGGAATTGTCAGGATTAAATTAGTATTGCCATTTCTATATTGATGAATTACCTGCAGTTTGACATTTCCAGCAATATGCATACCTTCCTGACTGAGAGAGATCACAGTTTGAATAATGTTTAGCATAACCAGTAGCTAGTTAAAAAACTCACTGCCTTACAGCAAGTGTTGACACCCCTCTGTTGTTGAAAACAAACCCCAAAGGGCTGAATTTTGGGTTTGTGGGCTTTGGTAATAAAAGAGGGTACAGTTCTGGCTTCCACTGAAGTTGGTAGCAGAACTCCTGTTGTCTACACTAGCAGCAGGATTTCTCTATACAGCAAAGCGTGGGAGAGTTGCAGAAGATCTGTAAATGTTTTTGAAACTCAGTACTAACTTTGGTTCTCATCAGTGCTGAGGAAAAAATTAGTTTCTCCCTTGAATGCATGGCATTTTCTTTCCTTTTAATTCTGCTTGGTAATTTGCTCTTACTTAAGGGCCTACAGAACAGAAGGTGTGGTCTTCTAAAATAAACTTGTATTGTTTTTGTGGGATCCACTTGATGTTTCCCACTTTTGCTTTAGCAGTAAAAGTGACTTGTGCTGACAGCTGGAGTAATTGCTGTGCATGGAATAAAACTGTCTTTGTTTTCTCACTCCAATTCTAAAATTTAAGTGTATTCTTGCAGATCTAAGCTGAAATACGTAGATAAATTTTTGCACTATGCCATAAAAATGGTTTATATGTTTTTCTGATGCTTGAATGTGCAGAAGACACATGTAATCATTATTGAAAGGTAAAAAAGAGAATGGGGCAGATTTGGAGGCAATGAATTTTGTTTTTATATCCCATTCTTTCTCATTGTTTTTTATTTTTATAAGCTCTACTAGTGCTTTTTCCAACTCCTCTTAAAACTAATGAGAGCCAGAACAAGTACAAAGAGACTTTTGTAGATGTTTAAGAGATAAAACACTCTTTCTTTTCAGAGGTGACAAAGATCTAACTTTAAAATGTGTCCTGCTAAGGGGCCATCTACTGGTGCGGCACGTAGGCACTTGCTCTGAGGGGAGGTAGAGCTTTAAGCAAATATCAATAAATGATGGTCCTCTCAGGACATTTATCACAATTTTTGCATGTCTCCATATTAGAACATTGTTAGAAAATACGAAGAATTGAATCAAATTCCGTTGAAGATTGGGCATTTTCGTACTGATGAACTCACTTTTGGATTTGACAAACCACATACTGAAGATCACATTGTCTTGTGACTCTTCTCCTCTCACTAGTCATTTTTGTCACGTCATTACAAGCTGGCCACTGCAAAAGTTCTTTTTTTTGTTGTTTTTGGCTTCTTCTTCTACGATGCTGTGTCAGAAGGTAAGGGGAGGATCTGTTTTTAACGCAGCACACTTGAGGCAGATAGCGATGCCGTTTAAGCTTTGTGCTGTTTGGCAGTAGGAATGAGTTCCAAGGATCTTTTGCAGTAGTTCAGTTACTAGCTATAGGATTAGTTGGATCTCTAACAATCACCACTGGTAGCAGCTCAGCTGGAGTCTTCATCAGAAGTTCCTTTGTTCCTTTGTTGTTGGCATCCCTTTGTTCATGGCACGAGCAGGTTTCAGCCGAAAGTGGGGGCATGAGAAAAGTCAATGCTTTGTGACCCTTTGGACAGACAGAAAAATACACAGTAACCCAAGGACTTGAGGAGGCTTTTTGGCTGATCATTACTGATCACACTAAATTGGTATGAAGAACTACAAGTGATAAATTTGGCAAAATTTCTGGATTCTGTTACACTTGGCTGTGGGCAGAGACATCCTGAGACAACATCAAGTTGCATGTCAGATATGCCCAGTATATTTGGGCTTGCACAGCCAGAAAAAGAAATGTGTGTTCCTAACAGTGACTTAATTTTTCTGCCCTATGATGCTGCCTGACATTAGAAGCCTTTTAAAGAATCTTTGTTTAATTTCCCTTCTTTGATGTAGAGTAGTTTTTATTCTGTGGAGCTATCTAGTGGAACCACGTACATGGGGGATGAATGCCTTTGCCTAGAATGTAGCAAAGCTTGTGATCAGCGTAAAGTGGAAAAACCCACATTCTTGCTGCCTGCTGGAATGCACAGCTGCATTCCCGGAAGAACCAGCCAGTCCAAAAACCTTCTCCTGTCTTTTCATCTTTTGCTTGGCCTTGAGTTGGATGACTACGTTTTGCTTGTGGATTTCATTTGCAAGACTACATATCTGTTGTCATGCGTGTAGGTGCTGGGGTTTGGTCAGAGGAAATGGCTCCCCGCTGGCACTCACTGAGAAACAAGCAAACAGCCTTTCCCCTGTATGGCAGATCCCTGACAGGAACAGGTAGCTCACTGCTAAAAGCAACACATGTTAAGTGTCCCTGCCTCTGCCCAGGACGTGCAAGTTGTATTCTGCAGTCTGAGATAAACATTGTTTCCTTGGATCAACCCAACGGCTTTGTTTCGAGATAAAATCCTCAGGCTGTTTGTAAAGTCCACAAGCACCAGAAGGATCTGGCTCTGGAAGGAGTGAGGAGCTGCTGTGGGCAGCTGCTGTTCCCTGATGGATTTGAATGTGGAGGCTTGCCTGTAAACAGGGACAGGGGGGCAGCAACGTATAGGAGACAAAAAGGACAAAGAAAATATTTGTAAAAGGGGATTTAGGGCATGACTGAGTGCAACACAGAGACTACAGGCATAGCACAAGGATCTGAAGTCCTGGGCTCTTTCTGCTGAAGGATTGCACCCAGTGACTCTGGTAGCTCGTTCAGGCAGTTGCTGCTGTTTGCACAAGTCACTGCTGTCAGTGGAGCTGTAGAATTTTGCTCTGTATCCACTATTGGTAATATTTTTTTTCAAAATTATTCATAAAACTAGAGTTAGGGTATGTTAAAAATAGTTTAATGTGCTGTCGTTTTTTCCCCTTTAAGCAGATAAAGTTGTCATTCTTTTCAAACTAAAAGAGCTGCAAAAAATAAAAAAGGAATCTCTATTCTAGTGTACTGTGCTGTCACCCACAGAACTATAGTTTTCAATTGCATTGTTTGAGTTGCAGAGAAACACTTGTTTGTCTAAACTGAGGTAATTTTATAGATCTATAAAATCTGCATTTTATCTCATGTCCCTTTCCCCCCAATTTTAGGCATCCAGAGAAAACCTAAAACTGTAAAATAAATCTTCAAATGCTGCAGAAGGTTGAGCACAGCTTTTACTACATACCTTTGCAATTAGAACTAATTTACTGCCCGGTGAGACGGGGGAAATGTGCGAGGTACTCCTTGGGTAAGTACACCACAGTAAGAAAAGCAGAGCTGTTCTGTAAAAGTTATCTGCTCATATTCAACAATTATCAGGGTCATTCTTACAGCTACATACCATGGAGCATTAATTAATGGCCCTGCAGCTGGTGGTACCACTTTGGCTGCTTCAGCCCAGCCTCTTATTCCATATTTCTCAGGTTCGTATGACCAGTCTTGGACCACATCCCATCACCTTTTTTTTCCCCCAAAGTACAAAAAGTACTTAAGTCTCCACTGGAAAACTGCCAGGCTTTCATAAAAAGAACAGAGCTGTCGTTTCTTTGCTATTTTTATCTTCTCTGCCAAAAAAGACACCATGTTGCATTGGCAGTTGTATATTTTAAATTGCTTTCTCTGTTGAGCTTCTCGGGTCAAACCTCAGGCTTTCTGCAGCCAGTGGATGTCCAGCATGTTGCTGACTGCAGCTCCACTGCGAATCTTGGGGCACTGGATTACTTTAGGCAATGATTCCCACACACAGCAGGACTGCACTTCTCAGTTTCCTAAATGTCAGGAGGCACACCAGTTTGAAAAAGAGCTGGTGGGGCAGGTGTATGGAGAAAAGCCTGTGATAAAAAGTTGTTTCCAGTCACAATGCCTTTTGCAACAGGAGGGTGCAGTCGTGACTAGGTTTGGCACAGTGGCAAGATTCCCCTGGAATTCCCTTTCCTGGAGCCAGGATCTCAAGGTCTGAAGGACTGTAGTGGGCAGAGTGGTTCTGTCCTCCTGTGGTTTGTGTAATCCTGCCATGAAAGCCAAGTCACTTCATCCCCTCTGTGTCAGGTTTTATTCCTCAGGAGTTCTTGAAACGGAAACAGAAAGGAGGTAAATCTGTTCTCATTGCTTTATGTCCTTTCAGCATAGAAGGCAATTCCACATAATTGTAATGGAATTTTAAAGATGGAGTTAACTGCCAAAAGCATTTAAAAATAAGATTGTGTGAAAGCCCAAAACACTTACTTTGCCAATGCTTTTAATTCTGATGAATTGTCATTTAACATACTACTTGTGACTGTGAAAGGTAAGATTTCATTGCCAAAATACAGTCTGTTCCTGCAAGGACTGACTCTTGTATTTAAATTTGAATGAATAATAAGAGTGGCCTCTGCTGTAATTGCTACAGCCTAATTTGGGATGTGCAGAAAGCTTGTGAGATTAAAACCTTTTGGCTGGTGTTATTAATGCAGACACAGTCTTCAGCTCCAAACTGCCTTGGAAATATTTGCATTTAATGGTACAGCACCTCAATATGTATTTTTACTGTAACCTATAATGTTGTTACTTATTGTCTCTTAAATATATATATCTCATAGATATATGTATGGAAACACAAGCAGATAAATATTTGAAAGAAGACTAGAAATCACTGGAATAGAGAGAGATGATGAAAGGCTTCATGAAAGCTGTCCTACCACAGGAAACACAGTTTGCTGTAAAGTGCTCAGTGGTGAAAAATGTAACCACACTTATTCTCTACAGTTTGAAATATTCCTTTCCCCCTCCTCCCCCTACATTCTCCTGGATCCTCAAAATCCTTATAACAACGGGTTTTTTTAAGGTCACTTTGATCATACAGTTCCTACCGTAGAAAGCTTTGTAGTTGAACACTTGTTTTATGTACATAAAGAGGAACTAACATTCATACTTAAAAATGGCTTCATCATCTTTGGTATTGATGCAAATAGAACACAGCTAGAGATTCCTCCGCTTCAGAATGGAGCGTGAACTTTGTAAGAATTTACAATGATATTGATGAACAGCACATGTCTTTGGCACTCTTTACAGAGTGTAGTAACTGCAAGGTGGCTGGCGATGCCCTGAAGGGGATTAGCAATTAGAGGGGTAGTAGATACAAATTCTGATACAACTTCTTACATTCTGCTTTAAATCTTTTACTGGGACCACACTGTAAGGAAGCAGATCTTTCAGCTGTTAACCCACATGCAAAGCAAACACTCTGGCTTTTATTGTCTTTTTTTATTCAGTGTGCTCCATGCCAGCTTCTGTTAATGCAAAATTTGGTACGTGGAGCTGAGAGCCCTTTTGTCTTCCTCCACGTAAATCAGCTAATCCCAAACCCCGGGCAGCCTGCCTTCCCCACGCACAAGTGCTGAGAGAAGTGATACTTGAGGGAGCTTGCAGGCTTGGTTCTTTAACTGAGTAGTGATTTATGGCTTTTGACTGAGGTCATTGCTTGGCACACAGTGATGACCAGTTTGATGGATTAAAGACTCAAGCAACTCAAGGGCCCTTAACATTTGTAACCAATCATAATCTGGCTGGCAATGACCACAACAAAAAAACCCCATGTATTCTTCTTTGGACCTATTTTAAACTAGTTTAGCTTTGTTTTCTTCTTGGAGACCTACTGCTGCCATTAGATACTCTTTGATTTGGTTCCAAGGATGGGTCAGAGTCACATTTTTCTTTGATAAACCTGTTTTGGTTCCCTCATTGATGTACACTGCCAAGAGTTGCACGTTTCTTTTTGGTCTGCTCTTGCATTACCACATCAAGGAGAGCTGGAGGGGCCAGTGCTGCAGAACGGGCAAGAGGGGTTCACACAGTGTCAGAGGGTGCACGTGGGCTACTTTTCTTTCGTGTCCTCTGAAGAAGCTGATTAACAGCACCTTAGATATCACCAGTTCATCAGCATCCATGAGGTGTGTGTAAGGCAGAGTGCTTCAGAAGTGGCATTAGTAAGGCTTTGCTGCCGTAAAGTGGTGGGAAAGAAGCTCTGAATAAGGGAAACTCTATGAATATACATTGTTGACATATTTAAAGTTAGGCCTAGTTCAGGAATAAAACACTCATATCAACTGCAATTCTCTGCCAGGCTGATATTGATGTCAGTGAAGGTGTAATACTCTGTGATTTTGGTATTGAACCGCTTAAAACTTAGGCCTTGAAAACTGTCTTTGCTATGTTAAAAATGTCTTGCTGTACTGCATGGCTGGGAAGGAGATATTTCTACCATATTTAGTGTAGGCAGCTCAAACAACAGCAGTAAAAATCAATACTAATCAATACTTATATAGCACTTTTTACCCACAGTACTGAGATAGCATTTCTTGCATGGGAACGTCTTTTTTTATGCAGGCAGACTTTTTCTGAAGGTGGTGATTTATTTTTCCTCTATGGTATTTCACAGTCCCAAGTGTTTATTAGAATATTGTTATGTCTTTGGGGTTTTACTCTTCTCTGTTACATTTTAAATTAGTAAAATATAGGTTGAAAATAAATTGCCTAAATAATGATTATTTCTGTTTTATTCTGTGCCAGTGCTTTGGAGCCACACTGCTGACTCCCTCTCCAGTGATAGGGGCTGCATAATGTAGGAGAAGGTGCTTTAGCCAGAGAGAAAATGTATTTCTGTGGTGTGCAAAGGAAGACAAATACCAGGAAGGCTGTTCTTTTGCTCTTTCAGAGTGACTTGCATGGATGAACGTGTTCTTTGCTGAGAAGATCCACTAGCTCAGAACTGTGTGTGCAATGCTCCTGAGCTGAAACCCATGCTGGAAACATCAGCATGTACCTTAATCACTTTTGGGCTCAAATGCATCTCTTTCATAGAACTAAGAATTCTCCTCCCAGACTGCCTCAGATCTGGATGTTCATGATGGAAAGTGCACGTCCTCCGTGTTGCAGATGAAGGAGGGACCCAAGCACGCTTTGACTGTGGTCATACGATATGTCACTGCAAGAGCTGGGACCAAGACCTGCTGCCTGGTAACCTACTCACCTCTGCCTTATTCACAAAAGGGTGGGGATGAAATGAGTTGTCTTCAGACAGCCAAAAATGTCATCAGACTCCAGAGATCTCCAAGCCTAAACTGTCTCCAACGCCTTCTCATGAGTCCAGGGCTTCACCTCTTCCCCTCTGTGCAGCTGCCAAAACCTCTTACTTCCTTTCACTGACAGCTTCACCAGTGCAGCTGTGTATTTTCAATGAGTAGCACTAGGAAAATTTGGGGATGGAATATAATTAAATTTTTAAAACCCACAGGAAAGTTTCTGGTTTGAACATATTAGTCACTCAAGTTCAATTAAAACTTTATTTCTAAGGAAGTTACCTGCTGCTACCACAGAAGATCCAGAGAGCTGCAGGATGATCTCTGCTTTGCTGTATTCTGGTCCCAGCACTGTCACTCACATCCTGATTTGCATCAGTAGAAAAACCAAGCTGCTGAAGGTCAGTGGCAGATTCATGGAAGGATTTGTGTCAGAACCAATTTGGATCTTGGGAACTTTTGGTTACAGTTGCTGTGCAGAGAACCATGGAAGAACTACCTTTGTGAAGCACAGCAAAATTCCACCTCTCCGTGTCATCTGATGAAGAGAAGGTAAATATTAAATGCACTTCAGTTGTGAGCTATTCTGAGTTAGGATTCATGCAAGTCTTGTTCAGCAGAAAAAAAAGGAATGTTTCAAATGCCTTGTAATCCCCCTTTTTCTTTCAGGTGCTGCTACATAGAGGTAGGTCTGCTGCTGAAGCACACCTCTGTGTAATCCTGCTTGTTTCCTAAACAAGGGATTCTTCATCTTATATGGGGCATTTTCATAGCTGGAGTCCCTTGTATCTATTTGGAACGTATGGGAAGTCAGTGGTGCATTGTATGAGACACTGACACACAAGACACTGATATACTCTGAATTTATTTGCTGGCTATTGATTTGTGGAGTTGTTTAGCCCTGTCAGAGTCCTTGTCTGGACTATAAGAAATATAAGAACACAAGTGCCAGGTGAATGGAGACAACAGAAAATTATCTGGTCCTTGTTGGGCCTACAGCTCTCACGTGTTCAGTTGTAGGTCTGTGAATGTGGCTGTTCAGATGGAAGGCCAGCAATGGGAAATAATTGCATCCAGCTTTGACCACCAACAAAGCAGCTGTGGATTCTCTGGTGCGAAAGGTCATTCCTCCCCACCATGCCCAGCTTATGTTTTTATCTTTTTTCCTTACACCACCCATTGGGTGGCACCGAGAGAATAGAGATATGTCTGGCATACTCTGGACAGGAGATCATGGCAGGAGAGTGAGTGCAGCCATCTGCCACAACCTTGCAAACTTTTTTAACTTCCCCCCAGACCTCTTTGCACCCCTCCACACTCCTGAAACAGCTCTGCTTCTCTTCAGTAAGTGGCTGCTCTGTGAGATCTCCAGGTCGGCTCCGTGAGTGAGTTTGCATGGTCCTTTCTGGTTCCTGCATCTTAACTTTCCTCTTACCTCTGCAGGACATTGAAACCCAAGTGATAAAACTGCCTGTGGGAAAATTCTGCTGCTTTTCTCACCATGAAGGTGCCACATGTTACACCTGAACTCAGTGATCAAGACCCTTTTCCTCTCTGCAGTGCAATATGCTTTGGCCACTTTTTCTGATAGAAAACTGGGCACATAACAATATTTTTTGTTCTCTTCTATTCCCACGTCTCAATTGCAATTAAGAAGAAATCCCCAGAGATCCACTGGAAGCCACACGGTAACTCAGGGTCAGGTCTTCAGGACAATCTGTAGGAGATACCTTCAGATGGTTTAGGCAGACACAGCACTGGAATGGGAAAATTTATCAGGCAGATTTAGTCCCAGGCGTTTCTAGTCCCACCCTGTAGCTGGCAAGGCATTGGAGAATGGTCCAAACTTCTTCCTCCCCTGGGTACTGAACTTGCTCTTTGGGAACCTCAGCCACTACTGATATTGGGAGCAAACCATGGGGAAGTTAAATTTCTGCACTTAAAAAAAATTGTAAGCAGAAAAGACTTTCCAAGAGTTTGTACCAGTCCTTTAGGGATGGTTTTTTTAAAGAAAGAACAGCTGGAGTTTTAATTTTGCTGATCTGATAGACACTAGAACTCATTGGTGATAATTCTGCTTCTGCCCTTGTCAAGCCCCTGTTAATGGCTGGGTCTCTGCCCTACCTGGAGCAAAACTGAAGCTGATTTTGGATTTCATTCATGCTTAATGACATTTGGGAATGATGACTACCATAATAATGGAGCTGGTGTCACAGGTCTTGTCACATGGGGAAAAACTGGGAAATTGTCCTTGTAGGACTACATATTCTAGAGTGACCTGGGTACTTTTATATCATCTAGTCAGTTTTTGACAGAGCAAGGAATTGATATATAGCTCACAAATACGTTTATCTGGGATGGTTTCTGTCAACTGGGCTATTTCTTTTGTGGTGCCCATTTGTGTATGTCACAGGACAACTTTTTACGGGGTCCTTCATAGGGAAAAAAAGGAGAATCAGTTTACATCCCACTTAGAAAAAATGGCATCAAACAACTTCTTCAAAGTCCAGCACATTTCCCTAAGCGCAAGTAAAAGCCTAAATGGTTAAATCAATCCCAACTAATTCAACATTTAGTAAACTCTGTCCTTACTCACACATTCTACTATTCCCAAGCAGAATACAATGTAGGAGACAATGGTGCAGATGAAAAGAAACAGAAAATATCCCGCTTTGGAAGGATACAAGTTCTCCTCTGGCATATTTAAAGCAACCTGCTGTTTGCACCTCTAGAGTGATGTTACTGTGCATCTTTTCCTTCCCCCATCCATGTAAACGTTCGGTTCATCTTGCTGAGGATTGATCAAATCTTCTCTCTGCACAAGCCTCCATGGGTGGAGACGGGATGTGAAATGCCAGCAAATAAAGGTTTTGAAAATTCTGTTATCAACTGAGCTGCACAAATAACTCCTTTTAGTGGTTTCTTGGCTGAACTGTAATACTGAGAAACAAGTTGTTCTGTGACAGTGGAACTAATGAATCCTGGCTGCCTGGATTTGAATCCTTGCCTCCCAGCTCTTTGCCCACCCCTGAAACCCTGCTCTCTCTGTGTCTGTCCCCTGTGACTCCCTCCCCTCCAGCTACCTTTGCTTCCCTTCCTTCTCCCCAGATAACAGCTGGGCAATGGTAGCACGGATTGGATTGCTCTGATGAGTAACTGGCCAGGGGGAGCAAACTGCAAAGAACTGCTGAGCTCACTCGGCAGAGCTTCTCTGGTGGGGGCACTGGTGTAGGTCCCTTTGCTTCTATTGAGCTGCCAGTTCCTTGAACTTTGTGCTCACTCAGCTTTGCTGGGAATGTCATGTCTGTACAGAATTTGGCTGAAACAGGTCTGAGGTTGAGAAGTTATTTGAGAGACACATGGACTGGCAGTGCAATCACACAAGCCTCATTTCCTAGGGGAACCTGCCTTCAAATGCTTTGCTTGAACCAAGATAAAATATTTCTGCTTTGTTTTCCAAGACTTGCTCACTGCTTGGATTAAGCTAAATATGTGTATTAAATGATACTGTAAGCATGTTAGTACTCTTCTGTCAGTATATTAATTTTTTTTTTAAATAGCAGTGGATTTATTTCTTTACATATTTCACAAGCAAAGCATGGCACAGCTAGTCCTGCCTAGTTTATGTTGGCTTCACATAACTTTTGATGTCATGATGCTATTTATTTTATATCCCTCTTCTCTTCCTCTGCGTTTGATGCATCACCCAAATGTTGCTGTGTTTGTGGGAGAAATACACCCTGTCTTTGAGCACTTGCTGTCTTCTTAAAAGGTTATGGTATTAGTCCAAAAGTATTTTTCTCCTCACCTTAGCATGGTTTCCGGTTTTACTTAATATAGAAGATCAAAAATTATAAGGAAACGGCTAAGTACACCTTAAGTGTTAATAAACTTTAGAAATGACAAGCCCTAGTTTGCCATTTCCTTGAACAGGCATCATGTCCAGTCACTCTGTTTGGACAGACACAAGTGAATACTGGGGTAGAGTCTTTTGGCACGTGTTACCATGTCACATTTGATGATAAAGGTGTTTAGTTACCTCTTTGTGAGCACAGCAGCCATCAATGTTAATGGATTGTTCATCCTCGTGAAAAAAATCAAAGATGGCTCTTAAATTCCCATCTCATTCACTAGATGCATTAAATCTCAAATGTTTATCTTCCTTTTCCTAACTCATTCTACAGTTTTGACCAGCATTTTGTACTGCACTGCAGGGCATAAAGTACAGAGACACAACACAATTGGGGTTTCTTTTTGGACCAAGGAGCTCTGTGCTGATGTATAGAAAGAACAATAGTAAAAAAATAACTTCAGAGGGCCATCAATGCTATCATAATCTATCTTACTTTAGAGTAAGAAGAGTTGTGCAAACTATGAAAAGGATTCAACTGGCAAAATTGATCAGGAACTCAAAATTGTTTTGAAATCCAGGCCCTAATTTCATAGTACCAGAAGTTAAAATAAGCTGTTAAGAATTAGAATTTTCTAATAATCACTTTTCATCTGTGGCTGTTTTTTGTTTGTACCAGTGAAACACCTAGGAACCCTGGTGGCAGACCTGTTCCATACTGTTCTAAACACTATATAAACACAGAACAGAGTGAAGATTCTTGCATTTAAGGATTGTGAATTCTCATAAAATAAGTCAGTGCTTTGAAAACCATCAGTGATGACACTATCAACTATTAATCTATTCAGTAAACTGTGTTTTGTCTTTTCATCTGTATTCATTTCCAGATCTCATTCAGAAACATTTTACTCCTGCATATATATTTTTGTCCTGCATTTCAATATTTTCAATTTTTGTCCTGTATTTTAATGCATTGTGTAAATGTACTAAAAGAAGTTAAACTTTGAGAGAACAATGTGATCACTCCATTCTGCAGGTGAGTTTTAGTGCATTAATCTTTGCCATGCAAGAGCGAAGAGATGGTTATTGAGGCAGCTAAGAAGGAAATACAAATGTAGATTGGTAGGTTATGATGTCCTTTATTACAACTGTATTCAAATCCAGTCTTGACTGTACTAAATGCATCATTGTGACACTGCTGGATGCTTGGTGTCTGGTAAATGAAGTTCACAGGGTAAATCCTGCTCAGGGGAACAGCCAAACTTGATGCTAATTGCCGACTTTGTTGCCATGGTTATGCAGAACAAACATCTCCCTAACCCCCTGGGCAGGAATCAGGCGTAGCACAAAGGTAGCTAATTTACAGCTCTGAATAGAAATAGGCTGAATAGAAAGCTTTGGTCAGCAAGGGTTTCTAATCCAGTTCCAGTCATTAAGCATGCCGTGTAGAGAAGTGATCTTACGGCTTACAAGCTGTTAAAGCTGACAAACAGTTTTGTTTGTATTTTCTCTATTACAAATATCAAGCCCATTTGCATTTTCTATTCCAAAATTTGACGAAGAAGAGACAAAGCTTGGCCATCGAATCATTTCTACACGTCCATTACGTGCCCTTGTTAATGCATAGAGGGTGTTTAGGGAAAAATGTGTTGCATTTTTATCCACCTGCTCAGCTCTACAGTTTCTCCCATTGGTGCTAAACTTCCACAACGAAAGCATCAGACAGTTTTAGTATGTCCTGGTCTCCCCAGCTAAGTCATGGCTAAACACTTTTGTCTGCTGGCTGCCACTGTGCTGATAATAGCAAATGGAGCTCCCAGTAAAAATGGGATGGGTGAGCCACAGAGGTGGGAGAGAGCTGAGCTGCTGCTTCTGAAGGAAAGGGAGTGAGAGCAGAATGAAGATCTATAGTGAGACAATAAAGACCAGAGCACACATGGAAAGCCAGAGCAGTTGGTGAGGGGCTGGTAAGGTTCGGGTGGGCTGGACAGAGGACCACTGTCCTTTAGGGAGATTGTCCCCTTCTCCCAGCTGCAGCTACAATCCCTACTTCTCCAGTTCTTCCGCTGGCTGCAAGAGCAAGTTTGATAGATGCAAAGGAGATGAAACTGAGATGATTTTGACATTTTGTCCCACTTGCTTTGACAATATCCTTTTTGGCCTATGCATAGAGGGAGTGCTGTGCACAGTCGTTGGTGCTCACAGCGATGAAGGGGATACATAAACGTTGTGCCTCCAGTTGATGAGGGCAAAACTGACTCTATCAATTGGCAGTCGTGTTTGTTCTACCAGAAAACTACACCAAAAATATTTTTAATTAACTTCTTCAGTTATAAAGGCCATTTAAATGACATATGACTTTCAAAACAAGATATTCTATGGGGCCAGTACATCTCTCCCCACTCCTATGTTTGCTTTTCCTGCTTTAGCATTTGACATTAATGTCTGTCATTGAACATCTCAACCTTTGTATCTTTCTCATGGGAGACACAGATCAGAGTGTTTAAGCTTTGTAATTTGTCATTGCTGGAATTTTTGTTCACCACAAATATTTCTGATGATCCTAATGACATTTCAGCAAGTTTTGGAGGAAAAAATCATCCAGAATAGAATGAAAAAATCCCTTGTTGATCTGAAAAGCTCTCTGAATGAGTTCTGGGAAGTTTAAATTCAGACATGGAATCCAACCTTTTCATTTGTACTAGAAGTGAGACTACTTGCAGTTACTGTTTAAGAGAAACCCAGTGTTGAAATCTTTAGACAAAAGGTTTCGGGTTTGTTCAGCGGAGGGATGACTATTGATCAAAAATACATTCTGTGTGTTTCCAGTTTAGTGAGGCACACTCATTTCCAAGACCAAAACTGCTGTCTTTTTACTTTTACAGTCTTTGTTTGAACTGAGATCCACATTCATTGTTACTGAGCTTTAATAATCTAAGGGTCACTTGAAGGGCTTTTGTTTGAGAGACCTTTCAAGCCAAGCCAAGGCAGCAGTTTAGAGAACGTTTCTTGTTTGTAGACAAAAATATATTAAAACAACCAAGGGAGCTATTACTCTTCCACATAATTATTTTTAATGTCTCATTGGACATGTATGAAATGCCTTTCAGTTCCTGTGGGAGAATTACTTTTTTGCGTTTTGCAGCGTAGCTTTTGTTAAATTTCTGTGCTGCTTTTCCATTGAGCAATGTTCACCCCAGAAGACTTTATAAACATGAACAGTATCTCCAGGAATATGCTTCCAACATAATCCACAGGAGTACTTCGAGATTCGTTAGCTGTCATGGGCCTGATACCTTTCATACCTTGTGCCATCTATTTTTTTGCTGGCCACAGTCAGGAGAGAACGTGACCCCAGTTCGCAGTGGGAGAAGTCAGAGAACAGCCGAGAGTCCTGCAGGAGGTGAGGCAGAGCCGTGTGCTGCAGCAGCCCATGGTGAGGCCAGGAGGGCTAACACTGTCTTCACCCCCTTTTTTCCTGGTAAATGCATGCCAGGGAATCAGAGCACCTTGTGTCTTTGGAATACAAATTATCGACAAATGTTCTGTGTGGTGCAGCTCCTTTCAGTTACCTAGGAAAGACTGGAATGGAGTGCATCCTTTTTTATGAAAGGAATGCATTCAGGGCGGGGGAGAACAAGCACAGAAGTTGAGGAAAGAGGGAAAGCTTTATGGAAAGACAGAAACCATCCTGCAAAAATGTAATTCTAGTAAAAATATTTGGGCCTGGCTTGGGAAATGCACATTATGTGCCATTCGTGCTCCACAGAGGCCCAGGCTTAGCAGGTAGATGCAGGTGCTTCACTGGGATGTCTCTTCCTGTTGGGTATTCATGATCCTTTAAATCTGCCAGGTGCCCTTTTCATTTTGAAAGATGCCCAGATGTTTCTTGCTCAGGCATTGAGAGCTCCCACAGGTCACATAGTAGCTGTCTTATTTCTGCAGCCATCGCCCTTCTCCCAGGCGTGGTGAAACCTTCAGTCATCCCAAATGGACCTTACACAAACACACCCCATTATCCATGTCTCATCATAACAATATAAAGCTCATAAACTTTAGCAAAAATGGGTGTCTAGATAATTGTACTTGCTAACTGGATGTAAATCCATTTCCAAATATATAGTGCTTCCAGGTTTCAAAGAAATAAATTACTGTATTCATTGTCTTCAGATGACTAAACTTGGTCTTTCAAACTAAGCTTATAAAGTTGTAAGTTATGTAGATGAAGTATGATTTGCAAAATGCTCTGGTTTGTGGAATGACCTTGCCTTGTTTATGGATAAAACCCACATTCTAGCAGTTTCTAGCAGGGAAAGCTGTGGAAGCTGTATCTTTGAGCAGGATATGATGATAGGAGCAAATTATTGTAACTGTGTAGCACAGTGATGTTCTAATGTCTTAAGCACGAGTTGCTCAACAATAAGTGATTTAATTGGGTAAAAAGTTGCCTTTACGTGAACTTCAGTATCCATCTTGGAACAATAATTATGTTGTAGCTCAAGAATATATTACAAGACTGTAAGGGTAATATGTATGCACTTACCAGTATCTGCCTGATGTCACAGTGGCAGAACACTCCTAAAATATTTTGTGCATAAAAATCACTGCGTATATGTACCTAACAACACATTCCTTGAGACAAGGACCATAAAGCAAACTTGGGCTTTTTTTTTTTAATACATCATTACTTGAGGGCTTCCTGCGAAGTTGATCTTTCAGTGTCATCCAAAGTTCCCTGTCCTGATTTGACAATTTTATGGCTTTGAACTCTCAGTCAGTTGTTCAAGGTGATTTAATCATTGGTTTGCATGTCTCCACATTTAGAGACTGCCAAATAGAATTGTTTGTAGAATATCTGTTCAATTTGGAGTGCTTCTATTCAGCAGAGGTGCTGCTAGGAGGACAGCAGGAAAAATGGAAAGGACTAAATATGTGCAGCCTGAACAAGGGGTAGGAAAAACTTGTATGAAAGAATATAATGGTCTATATGTAACTGAAACATGGAAGCATGAGAGAGAGACAGAAGAATTATGTCGAGTTTTGCAGGAGGATGTAATGAGTAATAGATGGGATGATGAAGGGGAAATAAAATCGGCTGGATGAAGAAAAGCTTCCTGACCGCGAGATCTTGTTTGATTGCTGAGGTTTCCCAGGGGACTTCTGTGATTTGGGAAAAGCTGTACAAGACTGTTCAGAGCCTCACAATGCACAGCTCTTAGTCAACTAATAACGTGGCATCTAAGGGCGGATAGTGCTTCCCTCTTTTAGCCGTGTTTGAGGTTCCTTGGATCCCTTGGATTTGCTGGGAAGCCCAGAGCATCTCTTGTGTGCTGCTGGCCTCTGGCTTCTCTTTTAGTTAGGCTTGCTAAATAATATTACAGATCTTGAAGAAAATCTGCCTCCTCTGAGCTTGTGCATGCAAATGTACCTCCTCTGAAGTTGTGGGGTTGATCCTGGTTGTTTGATGCTAAGGGCAGGAGACTGCAAGGTTGGATTGAGCTGTCCAAAGTGACACAGTCTCTGAAGATGCATTAGGTGGCAAGTGCAAATGCCTTTGTGTGTGTCCTCGTAAGGCTGAGCCCAACTCTTTACAATATTTGGATTGATATTACTGATACACTGTGTTGGAGTGGAGCATGTTGCAAGTGTTAAATACTCTGAAATCCTTATTTGGCTAGAGAACTTATCCAACTTATTTGAGAACTTCCATTCCATGATAAAGCAGATGTAGCTATTACGGGGTGTTCATGTTACCCGACCATAGAATTATTCCGTTATAGATCTGGTGTCTGGCGAAAGCTGACTCCAGTAGTTCCTCTGAGAGAAGTTTATCAGATGAAAAATTAAGTGTGGTTTTAGCTGATATCCAACCAATTTTGATTTCTGCCCAGAGGTTCTGAGAGTAAGTTCATAACTGAGAGTCCATTTGGATTTGAGCATTTAGGAAAGAAGCATTCAAAAACCCAGAGGCAGTGAAGACGACACGGCTTCTATGAACTGGAGAGCTCAGATCATGAAGTCAGAAAAATGGGCTGACAGGCTGCTTTCCTGGTGGGTCTCTTCTACTCGGCCTTTTAGTACATGCCTTGTTTTCAGGCAGCTTCTCAGAGCAATAGGACCCATTTCCTCAAGAGCACATAGAAACTGCAAAGGCTGCTGCTGCACAGGGCGAAACTGGGATAAACTGGGATCAGTGGTGCTCAACTTCTCTGTCAGTGACATGGACAGTGGGATGGAGGGCACCCTCAGCAGGTTTACTGACACCACCAAGCTGTGTGCTGCAGTTGGCACGCTGGAGGGAAGGGATGCCATCCAGAGGGACACTGACAGGCTGGAGAGGCTCGGGAGAACCTCATGGAGTTCAGCAGGGCCAAGAGCAAAGTCCTGCACCTGGGCTGGGGCAATCCCCAGCACAAACACAGCCTGGGCAGAGAATGGATTGGGAACAGCCCTGAGGAGAAGGACTTGGGGGTGGTGGTTGACCAGAAGCTCAACAGGACCTGGAATGTGCACTCACAGCCCAGAAAGCCAAATGTACCCTGGGCTGCATCCAGAGCACCGTGGGCAGCAGGTCAAGGGAGGGGATCCTGCCCCTCTGTTCTGCTGTGGTGAGATCCCACCTGGAGCACTGCATCCAGCTCTGGGGCACCCAAACAAAAGGACATGAACTTGTTGGAGCAAGTCCAAAGGAGGCCACAAAGATGCTCAGAGGGCTGGAGCACCTCTCCTGTGAAGACAGGCTGAGAATGGGGGTTGTTCAGCCTGGAGAAGAGAAGGCTCTGGGGGGAGCTTCCAGCAGCCTTCCAGTGCCTAAAGGGGCTACAAGAGAGATGGAGAGGGACTTTTCACAAGGACGTGGAGAAGCAGGACACGAGGGAATGGCTGCACACTGACAGAGGGCAGGGTTAGATTGGATATTAGAAAAAAATTCTTTACTGTAGGGCGGTGAGGCCCTGGCACAGGTAGCCCTGAGAAGCTGGGGCTGCCCCATTCCAGGAAGTGTTCAAGATCAGACTGGGTGGGGCTTGGAGTAATCTAGTGTAGTGTAAGGTGTCCCTGCCCACATCCCGGGGGTTAGAATGAGATGATCTTTGTAGCCATTTCTAACCCAAAGCATTCTTTGATTCTAAATATTGCTAAGAACTCAGTTTTGAAACTGCACACAATCCAATGTCTGCTTTGCTCCCAAGAAATTTCAGTTTGGAACTGTGGAAGCCCTGAATTTTGAAACAACTCACACAGAAATGCAAGATTTTTCATGCAAGTTAATCCACAAATAGAGTTTTAAAAAAATTTCTTGTGATGATAGTGAGATAATCATGAGATGTGAGATAATAAATATTAAATTCTTATTTGAATTTAGTATTTATTATCTCATGGGTGCATGACTAACTCCGTATCAGTAGGTGCATAACTTGTACATTCTGAGATATATCTAATGTCTACCAAAGGAAAAAAAATAAATCATTTAGATCTGGAACAGTGATCACAATGGAAGTTTCATTTGCAAAGGATTTATGGGGACTTGAAGTGAGTATTATGTTTTGAATAAATGCACCATTGACCAGTATCAGATTTCCATAGGCTTTATCTTGTTTTTCCTAAGCAACTGCTCATAAACTTTTTTAATATCTTGACTAGCATGATGGTGCTACTTGCAAATCTGTTCATAAAGCTATTAATCTATGATACTGCAATCTAGAGAAAGGAATCACACTTACTTGCTCGTTCCTTTCACTATTTCATTTAAAAAACATAAATAACAAGTTGACAGGGTTCCTTTGTGCTTCTTTCTTTCTGACTAATATGTGATAAATATATCAGGAAAGGTTTGTCAAGACATCACAAAGTAGGTCTTAGTTCTGATCTGAACTTTATTGAACTCTGCTTTCATGTAATAGGAAGAAAAACAAGCGGTGGGTTTGATCAGTCTGCGCCCATGACTCAACAGCTACAGCAAACTCTCGGTGCTTTTAATTCCTGTGTCATAGCAGTACTCAGATGAATTTAGTGCAATCAAACATACGTAAAATCTGAAGGGAAAGGAATGTCCTGCATCTCATGAAGAAGAAATTTGACTTCTAAGGCAAGTTCAGCACGTGGGTTCCCTCCCTCCTCTCCTTTCTTCCCTCACCTCTCCCTGCAAGCTTTGTCTCTAACTGTCCCTGCATAGCTCATCTCAGCATGAGCTTCGTGGGACAGTGGCAGTGGGGTCAGCAGAGGCTGCAGCTGGACAGTGACAGTCACAAATGTGAAAACAGTGACAGCAGCAGCCCATCTTAATTGCACTTGATTCGGTGGCTTCTGTCCCTGCTTACAGCAGATCTCTCTCAGGCTGATGCCCTAAAGCCATGGACTTTTCAGGTGGCCTTTCACATTCATGTCCAGATCAGATGTCCCCTACCCACACAAGAGAGAGACTGCCTGTAAAGCTTTGGGTTTGACCAAAAGCCACATTGAGTGGGAAGCCCCGGAATTAAGAACTGGGAAACCTCTTGTTTCAGTTGAGGGTACATTTTTGCTGCCTGTTGCTTCCAGCCATCTAGATGAGTAAAATGATCTTCTCTGCCTCGTGCGTATTGCTGCAGTCCACACCTATCAGTACGTGCAGTCCAGAGAGAGAAGAGACACACACACACCTCCATGTAACTGTGGTTATGAAGGACTGGGTTTGCTCAGTTTCTAAGGAAGCCAAAGGGCTGGGCTGGGGGGCTGGGGGCAGTGGAATGTCTGCCCAGGATGTGAAGGAGCTGTGGGTGTTGGCTGTGCTGTGCTGCTGGGGCTGGGAGGAAGGACTCACCGTGTTGCAGCAGTTCTCGAGCTCCAGCCCTGCCACCCCCTCTCGGGTCACAGCACTGACACATCACACGAGCTGTGCTGCAAAATGCAGCCATCTGCCTTTGCTTACCCAAGGTCTCCAAGCACTCCACAAATACTGCTGGAGTCCCCCATTGTTCTGGCAAAACTGCTGTCACCTCTTCCATTCCTCTGGGGTGTGCAGAAGGTATTGAATAGAACCCAGGAGCTTTGTTTTTCTTCTGCTTTAGGCATTGGGCACATTGCCCCCGCTGCTTGTCTTCTACACTCACCAAACATCCCCAGGAAGAGGATGTGCTTAGCCTCCCCCACTGCATGGTACAAGTCCTGGTAGACTGACATCCTCAGGCACTGATTTCAGCGGGAACGCTTGCTCAACAGCACTTTTAGTCAAGGGCTTACATGGATGAATTACTCTCAGGTGTGTAGGATGAGAATAAAAACCCAGCAGAAAGGGGTTTAGATTCTCAGCTAAGACAGACCAGCTGCTGGAGCCCTCTTGTTTCCCACAGAGGACAACTGGTGAAGAGCAGATCTATGCACAGGGCTGCAAAAGGGCTTTGCAAGAACTAAGGGAGATTTGGACTTTGCTTGTGTTGTTCAAGTGTGTTTGTTAAAGAATTAAGTTGATAGATAAAAGGCACGGATGGTTAGTGTTCCGGAAAACATGCTATGGCAAATCTGCTAAAGAAACTGGTAAAGGACAATTAATCTTCTGTCCCTGTCCTGTAATACCCAAGAGTTAGCGAGACCTGAGGCTGTGGGTGCCTTTCCTTACTCATGAAGTACCACGGATACTGCAGTGTGTGTCCACTTCAGCCGAAACCTTTCTAATTCTTTTGAATGTAGAAATGTTTGGTTTACATTTCCAGTGTGTACCCATATTCAAACATGGTGTCCCAGGTGTCTCAAAGAGTTCTCTGAATTGGTGTCCCTGCCAGGTATTGTTACTGATGTGTTTCTGTATTATTACATTTAGAGTTCAGTGTGCCTTTACAGTGGGATCTGCATTCTATGACCTGGGAGAAATTAATTCCTTAGATCTCAGTTACCGTACACTTATTTATAATGTACAACATTTTAGAATATTTTTATTTTCTCCTGCCAAAATAATAATTTTATTACTTTCAAAGCCATTAGCGGAAATGCCAAGAACTGAGCATATTACCTAAGGGCTTTTCCCCCCAAAATTTCTTTTGTATGTACGTACCAAATACCTGTAAAAATTCTATGTAACAGTTTTAGCTGCTCCATAAGTAAATCCCATTGTATATCTAAGACTTTAAAAACGTCACATACTCCAGATCTGAAAGATGTTACCGATACCCAGCTTTCCATGAACTCCTATTCACCAGAACCCCGGCGAGGGCGGGATACACAGGGATGCTTTATGGCCCTATACAGCTCGGTGATTTATACCGAGCCTCGTCCTAGCAGCACGCTAATAAATTTCCCGGAGCCCGCACGGNCTAATGCGGAACAAATTGAGACATATCCTCTCCGTAATTAGTTCCAGCGTTTCCAAGATTTACGGTACAATAATGGCCCGAGCCCCGCCGGCCGGGCCCGGCCCGCCGCCCGCCGCCGCTGCACGCCGGGGTCGGCGCTGGGGGGGCTGCCC